>JAOTOM010005182.1:860000-1352500 GCA_034440615.1 Ashinkailepas kermadecensis
GAAACACTTAAAATCGCCAAGCATAAAAAAAAACAAGACGACACTTGAAAATAATCGATGCGTAAGAAAGTAAGCGAAATATACAGGACGGGTCAACCCCATCATCGGAAATTTTCAAAGCTATCAGTCCAATTCAATATGAAGAGCAGTCTTAGTTCTTCTTAGGAACACCCCTAACAAAATCAGCTGTTTAGTAGCCAGAGATAAACATTTGGGAATACTAACTACCCCTATAAGTCACTACAGGCTTTCCAATATGTGATACATTTCGACAACCAAGGAATGGATCTTTCAAAAGAACTGGGAGCATGCTGGTAAAAACAAATATAACAAAACCGTTCGACATAGGGACAATGGGAACTTTATTTGAACACTTTGATTGTGTTTTGCCTACAATATTGGTACCATTAGCTCATATCAGATTCATGGGGTTTCCCGCACGTAAATATGTGTCGTAGTCTCTTTCAGTTTTCCTAAATCGTCCACAAGTGGATAGAAAGAAGAAATAGGATACCCTAATATGTATTGTTCACTAGAATAGTTATACATGTATTTGCCAAGTACAGTATTATCAGGGCATACTGCACTTATGCACGCTGAAAAGGTATTTAGGAGCAAAGGTGTTTACAATGATAAGAAAGACATTCTGCACTGCGAACTACTTCAGTAGATGAATAAACTTTTATAAACTGTCGGGAATAAACATTACAAAAGCATGACCTGAACTCCAAGTATTGCGAAAAAAAGCAATTATTGTATTGTTGAAAATAAGCATTGATTCAAAGAAAAAGTGACAGTATTTGAGAAAACTTTACACAACGCGTTAACAAGCCATGAAGTGAATATACCCACCATCATGGCAATATTCTTACAAAAACGCGGTGCACCTCCACACCCAACCTCAAAGGAAACAATTTGATAATCCGCCAATGCAAATGAGAAGACAGCGTTCTGACGAAGATTTCGTGTACCAGGGTTTCCGACAGGACTTTTTGGGTATGAGCAATCAGAATCTGCCAAGTGACAAGTGGCAATATCCTACAGTCAGTTAATATTCTGCCAAGTGACAAGTGGCAATATCCTACAGTCAGAAAATATTCTGCCAAGTACCAAGTGGCAATATCCTACATTATCCTTCATCTTCTTTTGGAGGCCATGATGTGAAAAGTTAATGGTTTCCGCCCAAAAAATCAAACTACCAAGACAACCGAATATGTTGAATATATATATATATACATATATATATATATATATATATATATATATATATATATATACACACGCATATTCAACATTCAACAGTCAAGGTCAAGTGAGGTCACCTCCAGAAAGTTTAACCAGTCGTTACGCTTTAACGGATAAAGGTATTTTAATGAAACTTTCCACGTTTGCTTATCTTTAGGGACGAAACAAACCGCATCGGAGGATTTTGTATTTTTTACCGTTTTTGATTACTTATTAGTTTTGCATATTTGCCCATTAGGGCTGAAATATAAGATTTTGGCTAAAGTTAGCATTCTCTATGAGAGCAAGTTTACTTCGAACAACGTTTTTCCGGTCCGCTCTGCCCATTAGAAGAAGAAAAATTAAAGAAAATTGAAAACTGAAAATTTTGAAGTTTACAACAAAAAAAAAATGTTGATGCATAACCCCAGACCCCAGATGCATAACCTTACACTTATCACAGTTGAAAGATATCTGCCATTGATCAGCCCACTTTTTAGGTCCTCAAAGTCTAGTTGAATATTACTAGATTGATCACTACTGTTAGCGACTCCTACCAACTTGATGTCATCAGCAAATTTGAACATAATGTTATTCACAAAGATGATAAAGATAAGTGGCCCTAGAACAGAGCCCTGTGGTATTCCACTCAGAACATTCTTCCAATCAGATGTACATCTATTTAACACTACCCTTTGTTTCCTTCCCTTCAACCACGCTTCAATCCAACCTAGAACTTTTCCAACAATCCCATGCTACTGTAGTTGATGAATGTGGAACTTTATCAAAAGCTTTGCTAAAGTCCAAGTACACAACATCCATCATGCTTTGATTGTCTACTTCTTTAGTAACATACTCCATGAACTCCAATAGGTTAGTTAAACAAGACCTTCGAGATCGAAATCCATGTTGAGTATCCCTTAAAAGGTTGTGCCTATCAAGATGAATCTGAACATTCTGTTTAACCAGTTCTTGCAGCACCTTGCAAACTATTGAGGTCAAACTGACTGGTCTGTAGTTTCCTACACACTTCATACTTCCTTTTTTTTATTTGTACTACGTTTGGATTTCTCTAATCTTCAGGCACTTCATAATATTCCATAGACCAGTGATAATTATTCGTGAAATAGGGTGGAAAATACCACTTTCTGAACACTCAGTCGACATCATTCTCCAAGAAGTATCGACATCCTGTTCCTTGGTGCGTGCTTATGAAGTCTTCGTGTCTCCTTTCTAACAGTATCTCGTTTATAAGTTTCAGGTTAATGCTCTCGATAAGGAATGGTGATACACGAACATTTCGCAACGCAATTTGAGGGAAAGGGATTAACTATAATGTGATATGGCGTACCGTACTAGTTTATGGTATTGGTATTTTTATTTGTCACGAATATAGCTCTTCCTGAATTATGAACCTCAAAGCAAATGATAAAGGTACAGTCATAAGTACCTACACCATGGGCTCAAATTTGAGTCTGAAAGACATCAAAAGCATTTTAATGAGACTAATTCCATGACAAATTTCGACATCCTACTGTGCTCGTTTCGACATCTTACACCTAACGAAAAACCATTATTTTAACCCTGCCATAGACCGCCTAAAAATGATACTTATGGGAACTGCTAAAGCTTAAACACACTCTACTTAGATCCTAGCATATATATATCATCTGCTCCAGAAGCTTCATTGGGTTTTATATTCTGCAACTGCTTTTCTACAGCTTCTGTAGTTATTGTGCGATCCTCCAGCCTATCACCTCGCATGGCATAACCTTCAGTTGTGTCTATTGTACAATAATTATCGTTAGTAAAAACTGATGAGGATTGCTCGCGTAGGGATTCTACTATATCACAATCATCAACCACTATTTCCCCATCTACCTCCAGTGGTCCTACACCACACTTTTAGCCTCAAATTTGTAGAAGCTAAAAAATCTCCTAGCATTACCTGTTAAACATTATCGAGCTAATTTGAGTTCAGCCAGTATTTTACACACCTAACTTTATTTCTAGCTATTATATATGATTCGAGGTTTACCTCAGAGTTAGCATCTTTTAGTTCCTTGCATGCCTGTTTCATTGACTCCAGTAAATGCTTTACTTCCCTGGTCAGCCATGAAGGGTGCTTAACCTTGATTATATCTAATTTGCCTTTTGGGAATGAACCTATCCTCATCTTGAAATAGTTGTCTTTTATAATTCTCCACATTTCATAAGCATTTAAGCCCATCAATAAATCTTCCCAATGAATTTAATTCAGGAAGATTCTGAACTCATTGTAATTCTCTTTAGCAAAATTTGGAATCAATGTTTTATTGGTTCCTACACTTCCAACATTCAATGAGAAACGTATAATGTTGTGATCACTATTACCAAAGGTCTCTCCTTTGTTCACATTTTGTTTTAAAAAATCCTCATTAGGAAGCACAAGATCTAATATTTCATTTTCCCTTGTAGGTTCATGTATCATTTGAAAGGATAAATTTTCCTCAAAACAAGCCATGAAACTTCTTCCTGATTTGTAAAGACATCTAGCTTTGTCTCCCAATTGTAAAGTAGTTTAGCTATATATACTTTGTTTGGCAGTCCCATGAGTATAATGACATAATCCCGTAACTGTAAATGCTGCATCCTGTAAGTGAGCCGGCCTGCCGCCCTGAACTATAACGCGAGCTGTAACGGCCTTTCCGGCGGCCGATGCTGTCGCCGCCGCGGTGCTGCTGACCTAATCACTATTGAGACAATGCCGGGCGACGACCGATCGGTGGCTGACGACCGTGACGTATACATTTCATCAGCCATGGCCGTGGTGTACCTGCCGAACTACCCTCGAGAGGAGACCTGTCTGGACTGTCGAGCGGTCGGTCGCGTGTACAAAATTAATAACTGGATTTCGGCCTTAAAATTCAGAACTAGGCGTTATCGCTGTCGGCTGTTGTCTGGGAACATTTTGCGTACGAATTTTCTGAAGTGTGAGTGTTACCGTATATTTGCTCAACTTTCTGCACAATACATTAATGTGCAGAAAACATTGAACCTTTGCAACCGGAGTGACGCGGACGCGAGGTCGAAACCGACTATGTATGATTATGTTATTCGATTATGTACGCCTATATAGCGTCCAAAATACTTTTTTTTTAACAAGTGGTGATCCGTAACCCGGATTTTTTTTTAACACAATCCTGCGATGTTGAAATCCCCCCTCCAAAAAAAACAGTTATTTCCTGCACTCTCCTACTTATCTCTTCCTGCATCAACCTGTCAGTGTTTCATTCTGGTCTGGAGGTCTATAGAATGCCCCAATCCGAAATTTTGTTCCATTCTTCAGAATGATATCTAACCACAAAGATTCTACTCCTTCACTATGTACACTACCCTCTATGGAATTACATTTCATTACTTGTCTGACATACAAGAGTATCCCTCCTCCTATCCTTGCCTTCCTTTCATAAGCATGCATGTTGTAGCCTGTCAATTCAAATTCTTGCAAGTTGTCTCCAAAAATGTTTTCATTAACCCATGCCACCGTTATACATACCAAATCTAGCTTTTCAAACAACATATATGTATGCAGTTGCTCAATTTTGTCATAACACTTCTGACATTGACATAAAAACATGATAAGCTATTCTTTCCTTGCTTGCAATACTTCTCTCTTTATCAGCTACATCCCCCATGATCTGCCTAGTTTCCCTGTTTACTACTGACAGCCTCCTCATACCTATTGCTGAACAATTCCACTCCTCTCTTGCTCAGATGTAACCCATCTGATGCAAACATTTCAGTCCTCCCAAAAAAATGACCCCACAAATACAAGAACCACACCCCAAGCTCCTTGCAAATCTTGACCACCCTGGCATTCAGCCCAATGGCCCTCGAATGCCATTCTACACTTGCATTTACCACAGGGAGGATGGACGTTACCATTCCTCTCTTTCTACTTCCTGCTAACCTGCCTATCAAAGCCCTATACTCTTTTATTGTTTCCTCTGTTTTAGCTCTTCCTTCATCATTAAATATTTTACTCACGATCTTCCCTCGTCACGGGAGCGCAAAAAAACACGTCCGGCCGCGACTGGAGGAGAGCGGCGAACAGCCTTGCTTACAAACAATCGCTTCAAAGACAGACATGTAACGTACACGCCTTAATGGCGGCGCAAATGACCTTTATGGTCTGGTACGCCTTTGACAAAATCAATCCCACCCCCAATTTTGTTGCATATATTTAGCTCCGTTTGATGACAATTCATCTCTTTTGGATATTTTGTATTGCAATTTAGAATACTATATTTTTGTTGCAATTACCAGTACAAGAATGCGACTATGGTGATTACCTGGTCGATTCATACACTGTAAACCAAATCGACTAATCCCTGGCTTGTACCTAGTCAGCACATATTTGCATAGGCTGTGCTTCGTTCTGCAACACGGGTAAGCCTAGAGTATCTACTAGCTGCTTGTTTTTCCTGCTGCCACTTGTTATTTAACGAGTCCTTTCCTGGTTAGTTAACTAGGATATAACCAGCCAGTGTGTAGGAAAACCAAGATTAACTTGCCAACTGGCATAATAACTTGCCAACTGGCATAACAAAATAACATAATAACATATAATAACACACAATACAAAACATGAAAGATGCCCATGCATTTGCGCCTCAGTGGACCGTGGAAACGATCTGCGCCCTCACATGCTTTTAAAATCGGTGCGCATACCCTGGAGCTCATGACTGATAGCATGGTCATTGCAACTCTTGGCGGCACGGCCACGAAATATTATGGCACCATGACCGGTTCTAGCGTGCGGAATATCAAGCGTACGTGACCGGGAAGTGCGATACCGCGTAACATGATTAAGTAAGAAGTCACCGAGCGGAGCTGGTGTGCCGTCCACGTCACGAAACCCAGAGAGCAACAGTAACAGGCCAGCTGGCTGGCGGTCGGTAGTCCCAGCTGTCTGGTGTGCCGTCCACGTCACGAAACACAGAGAGCAACAGATACAGGCCAGCATAACAGGCCAGCTGGCTGGCGGTCGGTAGTCCCAGCTGTCTGGTGTGCCGTCCACGTCACGAAACACAGAGAGCAACAGACACAGGCCAGCATAACAGGCCAGCTGGCTGGCGGTCAGCAGTCCCAGCTGTCTGGTGTGCCGTCCACGTCACGAAACACAGAGAGCAACAGACACAGGCCAGCATAACAGGCCAGCTGGCTGGCGGTCAGCAGTCCCAGCTGTCTGGTGTGCCGTCCACGTCACGAAACACAGAGAGCAACAGACACAGGCCAGCATAACAGGCCAGCTGGCTGGCGGTCAGCAGTCCCAGCTGTCTGGTGTGCCGTCCACGTCACGAAACACAGAGAGCAACAGACACAGGCCAGCATAACAGGCCAGCTGTCTGCGTGCAGCGCTGACTCGATCGTATTTGCGTTTCCCGCTTGTGACTCGGACATAAAAATGAACTAAGTGTTATATCGGAACCAGTTGAGTGGGAGTAGTGCCGGCATATACTGAGAGGCAGTAGCGCACATGCACTGTAAACCAAATCTACCACCCATGGCTTAACAAACCATGCACACGCTAGTGGCATGGCATGCATCAAGTTACTTTGCAATGCTAAGGTTCGTTTAATGATGACAGACGTGTTGTGAATGAGCACTACACGGCCTGCACAAGTACACTGGCATAGTTAATTAATTATATCCGAAGCCATGCCACGTAAATGAGCAAGGCATACATTCATCTAAACAACAAATTATTTCCAAGTGGGTTAACCAGCACCTACATTGTGCTGGTAAGGTCACATGCCAAATGACTAGGGTGCTCCTTGCAAGGATTAATGCACCAGTGCGGAACAAGCTTCTTACTTGAGTGATCAGTTCAGCTTTTAGGATCTCACATGCCGGACGCATGTTAAGAAACCACCGAGTGATCCATTGACAAGCTACAAACCACACATTCGTTTTCGACTCGTTTCGAAAATAGCGCCATGAACTTCTCAGCCCGCCATCTTTGATTCAGTTTCAGGGTGAGGTGGAAGGGACTGCCAGTGCGAACCACAATGGTAAGCAGGGGTGTTGTTTTATATGCTTTTGGGGTTGCAAGTGCCCCTCGATGCTGGCTTTGTCCCTCCCCAGATAATTTCACTTTTAACATGGGACCCTAAGGAGTGTGTCCCCCCCCTAATCCATTTGTATTTCCTGCCCATTGCGTTCATGTATTTTGCCTCTCCAATAATTTTCAGAATCAACACCCGTGATATTATTGCATTTTGAACTGCAAGTGATGAATGTTGGTGGAGCACTACATGAGATATATTCAGCATCATGAAATAAGTGATACAGAATTAGCACGATTCCCCAAAATTTGAAAATCTGGATGGAAGGTGACACCAAGAGGAAATGAATGTCTGCCCATCATACTTGAAGCTCATTTATGCACTCTCATCTTTTGATATGCACAATCAATTTGTGTTCCTTTCTTAGGGACAAAATAAAATGCATGTGCTTGGCAAATGAGCATCCTATTGAATTTTACCCAGTCTGGAGTTCCAACATCCTTCTATTCAATGTCATGGCTTTATGTCCCATATGGATTTTTTGGTCGGTTTTATGCCACACTCCAGGATAAGTATAATTTTGGAACACTGAAGCAAAGCCTCACCTGCCATGTTCCTCCACAGTAAGATATTTGGTATTATTATGCTTTAATGTATTCACGAGACAAGTTTTACATATTTTTTTTCATAATGCAAAGAAAAGGGCTAGGCTTGGTTAGTGTAGGTAAGGTTAGTAAGTTTCTTTTATCCAAAATCCCAAAAGACATGAGGGGTTATCCGGGGGGGGTATGTGAAGAGGGGTATCCGAATACCTAAAACTTTCAATGAACGGCTCTGTCGCTTCCCCGGAATGGCCGAACCAGTAATTGTACGGTGTTTACAGAGTAAAAATTTACAAGCTATCCATATTTAAACAGCTTCTTTTAATGGAAATCCTGTAACAGCTCACCAAGAGCAAATTTAAACAGACAATTATTTCGTAGTGGTGTTGTGTATTCCGAACACGTAAATGTGGGCGTTCTGGATTACAAACACTAAGTGTGCTGTTTTCCGAACACTTTAATGAATGTTGTATATCTCCCACATAAATGTTGTATTTCATGACGAAAGCTCATTTTTATGTTTGTGGCAACTTTTCTGATCACAAGCCTTGGTACATATATTATTGAACGGCTGTGTATGAGCTGCAGGTGTTCACAGCTCTATAAGTAGGTCACATCGGACTTGAGGTATGTTTGGTGTTTTACTGCATCCAAGACATGAGGGGGTATCCGGGGGTCTGTGAAGAGGGGGTATCCGAACACATAAGACTTCATTCGATGGATGGTTGTACCACTTCCCCAGAATGGCGGGACTAGTGATTGTAGGGTGTCTACATAACGCAAAAATTAACAAGCTATCCATATTCAAACAGTTTCTTGGAATGGAAATCCTGTAACCGCTCACAAAGAGCAACTTTAAAACACAGTTATTTCGTAGTGGTGTGTTGTATTCCGAAAACGAAAATGTGGGTGTGCTGGATTACGAACACTAAGTGTGCTGTTTCCCGAACACTTTAATGAATGTTGTATATCCCCCATATAAATGTTTTGTTTCATGACGAAGGCTCATTTTTAGGTCTGTGGCAACTTTTCTGATCACAAGCCTTGGCACATTTATTATTGAACGACTGTGTATGAGATGCAGATGTTCACAGATCTATAAGTAGATCACATCTGACTTGAGGTATGTCTGGTGTTTGAATACATCCAAGACATGAAGGGGTATGTGAAAAGCGGGTATTCGAACACATAAGACATCATTAAATGAATGTCTGTACGACTTCCTCAGAATAGCCGAACCAGTAATTGTACGGTGCTTACGGAATGTAAAAAAATATCAAGCTATCCATGTTTAAACAGTTTCCTTAATGGAAATCCCGTAACCGCTCACAAAGAGCAACTTTAAAACAAACAATTATTTCGTAGTAGTGTTTTGTATTCCGAACACGAATATGTGGGTGTGCTGGATTACGAACACTAAGTGTGCTGTTTCCCGGTCATTTCAATGAATATAGTATATCTTTCGCATACATGTTTTATTTCACGACGACAGCTCATTTTTAGCTTTGTGGCAAATATTATGATCGCAAGCTTTGGTACATTTCTTATTGAACGGCAGTATATGACCTTGGGAGAGGCGGATATAGAAAGTACACTGGACGTCCGATTGCTTATATTTTATTTTTAATTTTTATTGAAGAAGGTTCACCCGATCTGACCGAATAGTCAGGACGGTCGCATAATGTGTACTTGTCACTCAGGCAATAGAAATTAGATCGTGGACATTCGTCTGGAGGGAAATTATTTTCAAATCACATCAGAAGACATCATAAAACAAATTGATAGGTAGGTAAGCAACCATTCATTTCGGAAATCCTATTTAATTTAATCACATTTAGGTAATTCAACACCAGTAGGTTTAAGGTGATCCAATCATGGATCATGTACGCCTGGATTGGAAACCAACAGCTGTTATCTATCAGTAGGTTTTAGGCAATCCAACATGAGTAGGTTTGGCAAATTTGTGCTTGAAGATATTTTTTGAAATACTGAATTCAACATAAGGGATAATGATACACAAGCATCTCGCAAAGCAATTCCAAGCATAGGCGTAGGAACGTCTCAAAAAGTGGGTGGGCCAGGTCAACAGCAGAGGCGCACCCAGGAATTTCGTAAAGTATCATAGTTGAACACTTTTAGATAGAGAACCTGACAATTTTAATAGTGAGCACACATCTTTCACCGCTATGGGGGGGGGGGGGGCAGGGCCCCTGGGCGCACCTATGGCTATCAGCAACATGTGGTACTGAAAAACTATCATCACAGCATAAGTACTTTCAAATTCACACTTCTCACTGAACATGTAACTCTTCAAGACTGGTGAATTAAATAATAGGTTCATCTTCTTGGTGGAAGGGAAACCATTAGTACCTATTTCTGTTGATATAAAATGTATTCAACTTCCGCTATGTGCGTGTGTGTGTGGGGAGTGCACGCTCATTACAGCCTCACTAATGGATACGTGGTGTGCCCTAGTTTCCATGAATTAGTACTTTACGTCACTAAGATGTCCCCCTTGTAAATGTTCACTGATGTTGGTGAGGAGAAGTAATGAGCAAAAACGTAGTTTACTTGCTGCCCCATGGCAAAAGAAGTCTCATGCTTGATGCTGGAGAGGATGAGAAACGGGAAAGGCGGGTGATCGCTGATTGGAAATTCTTTGATCCGGTGTGTGACAGACCAAGATTGGCAGGCTAACAAACAGTTTGGGGAAAAGAAAAACGCAATAACACAAAATGCATGGTATTGTGTTCATCCTCAGGGCTTAACTCCAACACATAGGTGAGCAAGCAACTCTATCATCCCTGTAGTACACATCATGCATCTTAGAATATCCGCCACTTGAAACGAAATGCTACAACTACACCATGTGGCACCAGGCTAAAACGGAATATAACCGCTTATTTTGGGGACCAACAATTCAGTGCAGAATAGCTGACAGGTGACAACACACGGCACCTCATGAAGTCATAACGTGTTCAGACTTAAGAGACACAAGGCCCTATTCTGAATTAAATTCGATAATTAGTTATCTTCTTCTCACGTTTCTGGTGTGTAAGAAATCCGGATAACCGCTGAGCTTTGATTCACCTCATCCCTTTGGTTAAATACGCTTCCAAATTGGCTCCCGAACTTAGGCTCTAGTTAGGTGTTCTTTTTTTAACCTCTCCGTTTTTCTTTGTCTACGGATGCGTTTTAGGGCTCCAGCCAATTTTTGTACGGCCCCAGCACATTTTTGCGACCCGGCTTAAAAAAAAAGTTTTGTTGTTTTTTGTTGTGCATCGACGATATTGTTTATGTATCGTCGCGTTTTCGCAGACCCCGAAGTGTTTATTTAATACCGGTCTTTGTGTTCCTTATCTTTGACCGTGTCTCCAGCAGCAGTCGTCAGCAGGCCCCGTTGTGTTTTGCTTTTTTAACTCCCGGTGTGCACAACAAGCAGTTCAGTCATCTGCCCTGAAACAGTACAATAGCGTGTGCCCGGCTACTTGATAAAACCGGCTTACCGTCGCCTCCAACGACCAGGGGCGAAAAAAGCCAACGACACGCCGACGCACGTCGGTGACAGCTAAAGGGACACGGAAGACTAATGAGACAGCCAAAGGCTGACATGTCTTTTGCTTTACAAAAGCAGCCAGCAGGCATGTCGTTTGCTGAAAACAAACTTTTATTTTGGAAAATAAATCGTATCAGTCCATTTCTGAGCCAGTTTACATTAGAAGATGATATATTTTATATAGTGGTAGCGTCCTTATGAGACAGCTGCTGGCTGAAGAAAATCTGCGGCACAGGTGGCGGCCTATGATAAATTCTCATAGACGTCGGCGGTATGCCGGTGAGACAGCAAGTGAGCTGTCTCATGCGGGACATTTGTGGCGCGTTGAACCTTATTGAATGAACTTGCTGAACGAAGTAGAATCGGGTCCTGGGAAATGACGTCATGGAGGTTAAGGGCATCTGCTTGCCCTTAATTAGCGCAATAATTCGTGAAACAAAAAAAGCAAATGAACACGAAGACAATTTTTTTTCTCACACAACTCCCAACAGATATAAAAAGCATTACTACCTTCTTTCATGGATCCGCTGGTACATGTATAGTTTTCTGTGATGTCATTTCGAGAACAAATTATACCTGGTGGCTTGAATGGTTTCCCCTTTAATGGTATGAAATTGTTCATATCAATGCAGGTATTGTTCTTTATTTATTTCCTCGAACGAAAACTCTATCCAGACGATCCAGACTGAAGGTATAGGGATGACAGGTCCATGCCATTCGCTCAGTTTGGTTGCATTCTACAGCAATATATATATATATATATATATATATATATATATATATATATATATATATATATATATATATATATTATGATAATACTAGTTTCGAAAATATATATGTGTTGAACTGTCAAACTAATACAACAAAAACATATCATTACAGGCCGCTAGACGAATCGTCCATTTATTTTGACACACATTTCCACCACTAGGCAGCACAGCTAAGGCATATTTAGTAAGTGCTGGCGAAAACGTCGTCGAGACTGACCGAAAAGTCATACATAGTGAGCCCACTAGCGCCCTCAGCGGGGAATGCACGGGTTTTATCCAGTTTCTGGTACGACTCTGAAATTGAATCTCCTTGAATGGTATGAAATAGCCTTGGGTTTCCCATGATCTTTGTCCACCGGTTGGTTCGTTCATCAAGTCATCGGTGGGAATAAAGACAATTCGGTGTTCCTTTTTGCCCTTGAGAGGAGCTGGAACGATGGGGAAGTCGACGCCTTTTGCACCGTCAAGGAAGAAGGTGACTTGCGGCTATGAAAGCTGTAATTATGGAGAAATGCGCAACATAAAGAGGCACAAGTTCAGGCACGGAGGGCAGCCCTTGCGCGTAAAGAATATGTCCTTCCGTGTTGGAAGAAAGTAGGAACGATGGTGCAGACCCGTGCCGAATGACGCTGTCAACGCATCAGCAGGTAATTAATGTTTTTTTTGTGGTGATTCACTGGACAATTCCATGCAAGCAAGGAATTTATTTTCTTGTGCTGGCTATTTCTGCTGACCAGGTTTACGTACCTAGGTAGGTAGGTAGGTGCCTACCTACCACAGGGTTCTGTTTGTGCTTTGTAATCCTAAATTGAAATGTGGACAAGAAGCTGTGGAGTAATGAAATATGCAGAGGATGCCTTTCTTTCAGCCTGCGACATCTGAATCTTTGCTTGTGCTGCCCAGTGAGTCTTGAGCATTTTATTGCAGACCTGTTAATTGTCGAACAATGCCATTCAACCCCCAGATAAGAAGAATGAGATAATAATTTGCTGGAGAGGATAATGTTCTGGGTGCCAAAAATATATCAATAATCAATTTTTCATATTGTACCATGTTAGCTTCAACTTCTGGCAGCAGGCTGACTTTATTTGATGTGGATTTAATACAACTAGTTGTGCCACTGACATTTTCAATGATGTAATGTCAATAGGTATTACCATTCCAATTATGTCTATTCCTACTAAATCAGAATCTTTCTGTGCTGCTGTAACCACAAAAAGTATTGTGTATTGTTATCATATCCTTCACAACTGCATCATTGTTATTTGTGGCCAATTGGAATTCGGCAAAATTTGGCCATCCATGACACCTAGACAAATATGTTTATAATTTTAGATCAACTCATATTCATGCTCATACCCTTAAGCCAGCCAAGACAACGTGGTAAATTTGTGCTTGGAAGGTGTTTTTTTTTATTCTTGGACCTTATTTTGTCAGTGCAATATTTGTGAAGGTGACCAAGATGATGGGACCACCCATTTTCTGTGCAAATACTTATTTTTCAGTTTGGAAGCAAAATAACACTAAAAAGAAGCTTTGAGTCAGCGAACAGTAAAAAACGTGAATGCTTAAAAAAAAAAAAAAAAATTCAACAACCTGACCTCCCCTTGAAGAAGAAAAATCCAAAAAAGGAAACTGGAAAATTTCAAACAATTTGTTTTCTTCAAATTATCCAACTTATAAAAACATAACACAACCTAATGAAACCTAACATAATATGCCTTGAAAGAAAAACAATTTCCAACTTTGTTTTGAGGATTTTGTTGATTTTTTTAACACTTCCAGCTTATGAAACCAAAACTAACCTAACCAAACTAGTATCATTGCAGTTTAAGGTAACCATAAGACAAGTTTTGCACACATTTTACTTCATAAAACATACAAAGGGGTTAGTTTTCATTACGTTAGGTTAGGTTAGGCTTTTGTTGTAAGTTATGCTTTTTTAAGAAAAAATGGGCAATTTTCAAAAAATGTTGAAGTATTCTTTGTTCAAAAATAGTTTAGGCTGGGTTAGGTTAGATTTGGTTAGATTTTTGCTTTTCAATGTTTTTTTTAAAGAAAATCATTGTTTAGAAATTATCCATTTCTTAACAGATAATTTGTATTGCATGGAAGGTTAGGCTATGTTAGGTTATGTTACATATTTTTTCTTTGTTTTGAATGTTACTTGTATGCTATATTACAACAACTTTGTATGCTGCTTACTTACTTACAACTTTGTATGCTATGCATTGTATGCTATATGCTGCCTCCACCTACGGCCCCCCAAAAATATTTCGTGGATTTAATGGTGACAAAACTCACGATTTGAAACATAAAAAGTACTACTCTCCAATTTCTAGCTGAAATATGTATCAACTACAATTAGGATCAACCATGTTTTTTCAAGGCGGCGAAGCAAGCTGGTGAGGCACTTGTTTTATTAGCCATATATGCAAATAATCTGAGACAGCTCACAGGTTCATCGGTGACAGCTTCGGCATTTTTTCACCCCTGCCAACGACCTTAACTTGTGTGAACGCTCAATATAGCTTGCAAACCATTTCACATCTACTCCATGCACTCTGATTTTCTGAGCAAGTGCTGGTGGTCAATAACATCAAAGCATGCGGATAAATCAAGCACACTAAAATGCAGATGTCATGTCCCTTAATACCCCTATAAACGCGTCAGGTTAATCAAGGTAATGCAGCTTCAGTAAAATGATTCGTGCTGACTAGATGCAAACAGATTGCTGATGTTGAAACATGACACGAGCTGTTCCTGCACGACACGTTCGAAGATCTGTGTTATTGCTGACAGGATCGATAGTGGACATTAATCAGTTGGTGATTTTGCGTTGGCACATTTAGGCAGTGGTTTCATAATTGCATGCCTCCAGTACTGTGGCACTATTCCGTTAAATAGGTTCCAAGTAAGTGTTTTATACGGTAGGTAAGATCATACACACAAACACACACACATACACACAGATATATATATATATATATATATATATATGCAATACCATATATATTGCATATATTATATCGTAATATCACTTACTCCTGTAGATGTTGACAGATTCATGTTTCATACAGCATTCCATAGCGAGCGTGGTTATGACTATTGTTCGGACTTCAATCCTGCAAGCATGTAAACTTTTCCATCCTAAATCCTGGCCTACCCTAACCTAGTCGAAACTTTTGTTTTGCTCTACGGAAGTAAAACGTGTGATTAACTTGTGTCGTATTCGTACTGAACGTAATGAATTCGCACTGAACGTATTCATACTGAACTGTAATAATACTCTCGCGAGCATTATTTCTCTTTTCAATGTTTGTAGCTCGTTATATGCTACATGTGAGAGCAAAGTTGTGGACAGTCAAGTATTACGTTATATGGGCTCCCTTGGCACGAACTAATAGTTGTTGCACACCTCTTGGTTGCTGTGTATGCTTCTTTAGTACTTTATTCGGATTGTCATAGTCAGTGGCGGATCCACGGGCAACTGAGGGCATGTTGCACCTCGCTTCCCATTGAACGAGATAGATGCCTGGCAACATCACATGTGGAGAACGCTACAGTGAATTATGAAACAAGCCAAATGTGTGTAAAAATCAGGCGCAGGCATAAAACAACTCTGAAACAAGCCAATGGATCGATGAACTAGACAGAGGCTGTTATCACGAGCAGCTGTTGCATCCACAATCTTGCGCCAAGAATAATTTGACAAGGGCTTTGTTAACATTTTTACAGTGCACTGCGACACAGTGGAGATCGAACTAATATGGCTGTTGGGGTTATCATACAGAACGTGCAGGACATTTCTGGAGAGGTAGGGCAAGGACGTCGGAACTGTCTTGTCGTTTGGAAGGAGCCTAGTTCTAAGTTGTATTTCCATGCGGATGCCAATTTAATTTTCTGAAATACGGGAGGAGGGCTTCAACCCGCACTGAAAACGTTTTACCATTTCATGGAGGGTAAATTTCTAAGCTACCAGGGTGAGAAGAGTAAGTTTAAAGAGTAGCAAATGATTACTCGTTGGCACATGGTAAGACCATCGGTCTCAATCAACCCTACCCTCTGACAAATGGTACCCTTATCCACGAAGAGAAATCGTTGCCCATCAGTTTCCAGAAAGGTGAAAACTCTTCCCACTCGGATGCAAAGGATCTCTTTTGATTATTTGGGCTTAAGGGCGCGCCGACTAGACGGTCATTTGGCGCCCATATGCTCTCAGATATCAGGCGATTCGGAAAATACCTTGGATTTAATACGCCCGCGCTTATTGGCATATTGTCATGGCTTGTCGTATTATGTCGATTTCAACTCTTTTTTGCCAAGCATAGTCAAGTTTTTCGTTCAAAACGGTCCTATCGGATTATCAGCTACTATTTTCCTCAAGTTGAGGATGCGATTTCATCAGTTATTCTGTTTACCAAGATATATTTAGTTAGTTGTATTAATGGATCTGACTCGGGGTGAATTTGTGCTGTCGTCTGCCCGATATTATTATGCTTTCAGGTGTCTACGAGACAAGCCTTGCATACATTTTACTTTCCAAGTACATTTTACTTTACTTTACACACATTTAACAATCAAAGAGGCTAGGTTAGGCTATGTTAGGCTTTTCTATTAAATCGGAAAAAGTTTGCAATATTTTGTTTTGGTGAATTTTGGCACCAAAAATATTTGGATTATATTCTTCAAAAACATCTAAGGCTAGGTTAAGCTAGGTTCAGTTTTTGGCTGGATATTTTTAGAACACAAATTATTTGCAAATTTGCCATTTTTTCATCTTGTTTTCTTACGTGGAAGGCTGGGCTGGTCTAGGTTAGGCTATGTTACCTTTTTTTCTTTCTTTTGAACATTATTATCCGTGCTATATTACCCAACTCCAAGCCCCGTCTTTGGTGTTATATACCCTGCGAACTAAAAAACATGCATTTGCAGAGTAAATGAGGTGTCACATCATGATAACCTATATTCACAAACATTGCATTTAAAAAAAAGAAATTAAAAAAATGCAATATTGCCTTACAGTGCAAAATTACCATTTGGCCTGCTGGCTGTAATACTTGAATATATACAGGTAAGAGCAGAGAGAAAAGCATTGTTAAAAAATGCTGAGATGTTGAGGTGTTCAAGAAGGCGGAGTAGAGAGTTACATCGCTGAATCCGAAGGAGAAAGGCATTACTGTTGGCCAAATTTCTGCTACCAACTTGTACGCCAGGTGGATGTGAATGCCAGAAGAATGTGGATGATGCCTTGTAGAAAGCTGTGGTTCAAATAAGTTGTTAGGATGTGGGGTGATGGTAGATGGCTGAAAAAAAATGTTTGAATAACGAAGCCCCTATGCATGAAGCTGGTGAATTTTCACACCAATCATTGGTGAATGGTGAATCATTCACACCAATCTGCACAATTACTATTGTACTCTCTCCACTATCCTTCATTACTTCTTCTAACCTATCCCCAACATCCTTTACTAAGGCACCTGGAAAGCAAACACGAGTCCGTCTGCTGGGGTTCCTACTACAGAATGAGCGATCCATATACCTACCTCTTGAGTCCCCTATAACTGGAACATCCTTCTCTCTCCCTCTCTCTCTCTCTCTCTCTCTCTCTCTCTCTCTCTCTCTCTCTCTCTCTCTCTCTCTCTCTCTCTCTCTCTCTCTCTCTCTCTCTCTCTCTCTCTCTCTCTCTCTCCCTCGCCCTCGCCCTCGCCCTCGCCCTCGCCCTCGCCCTCGCCCTCGCCCTCGCCCTCGCCCTCGCCCTCGCCCTCGCCCTCGCCCTCGCCCTCGCCCTCGCCCTCGCCCTCGCCCTCGCCCTCGCCCTCGCCCTCGCCCTCGCCCTCGCCCTCGCCCTCGCCCTCGCCCTCGCCCTCGCCCTCGCCCTCGCCCTCGCCCTCGCCCTCGCCCTCGCCCTCGCCCTCGCCCTCGCCCTCGCCCTCGCCCTCGCCCTCGCCCTCGCCCTCTCCCTCTCCCTCTCCCTCTCCCTCTCCCTCTCCCTCTCTCTCTCTCTCTCTCTCTCTCTCTCTCTCTCTCTCTCTCTCTCTCTCTCTCTCTCTCTCTCTCTCTCTGTCCTAAACCAGTTCGCCATATTAAAAAATAGCCGCAGTGACTCCTGCTAATGTGTATCGCATGTCCAAATGGTAATAAATCGAGGCCAAGGAATCAATCCGTAGCAGTCACGGTAGCATTTAGATAGTGCCAATTGGTACCAGAGGAGGATCCAAAAAGGTTCATGGGGAATGGACATCCCGCGGGCAAAAACGCACCTTCGTTGAAAGCTACTCGGATTTGAACGCCACAGGATTGAAATAGTTTTTATCGATGCTTCAAGAGATGTGAGGGAGATAATTTTAGCATGCGCCTTATCACAATAGCAAATTGATTACACCACAGCTGTCTCAATGCTCACCAGGCCCTGCTGTGCTGAAACGTTCCTCAGATGAAGTGAATCTCCAGCTTGGACATGCAGCGACAGGTTCTCTTCAGCCGGCGCAACCGTGGAGCCCAGGCGAATCAACGGCCTGTCCCTGGCACTGGAACTACGCGCGCTCCGTTGAGTGCCGGTCCTGGCGCCGGTCGCTGCTGATGCCACTCGAACTCCATCCCCGATCGGGGGTTGTGTCACTCGGACTCCATCCTCGACCTGGAGTTGTGTCACTCGGGCTCCATCCCCGGCCGGGAGTTGTGTCACTTGGGCTCCATCCCCGACCGGGAGTTGTGTCACTTGGAGTCCAGATCCGATCAGGGGTTGTGTCGCTCGGAGTCCAGATCCGATCCGAGGTTGTGTCGCTCGGAGTCCAGATCCGATCCGAGGTTGTGTCGCTCGGAGTCCAGATCCGATCCGAGGTTGTGTCGCTCCAACTGAGTTCGGGCGCCGCCCGACGCTAACATGGTCCATGTTCGGCCACTCTCAGGAGGCAGGTAGACGCAACCTGTCAGGAGACGACAATTGCGAACGTAAATAACAGGAGTCGACTGGTTGCTAGAATAGTATCGGAGGAAGGGAGGGCAGATGTCACCGTCTAAGTTTTGTTCTTAACCTCTTAGAGAATTTGCGTGTAAAGAAAATATACGACCTTCAATATACCAGGAGGTGCTGAGTTGATATCAGAAGTGATAAAGGTTATATTTTATTACTTAACGTTTCGGCCAGGGGCCATCATCAGGAGTGATGAAAAAAGCTCAAGCTTAAAAAATTGAAAAAGGCACGCGGGAAAAAACGTGCAAAAAGACACGTGGAATGCAGAAGAGCCTCCTCAGTGGTGCAGACACTCACAGAAACTCCAAACCAGAAACAAACCATGTCAAGAAGGAATCCTCTGAGGAAGCCCGAGCCGATGGTCCATATACATATCGATGCATACACTCACGCACATATATAGACATATATCCAATATAACGCGTAATACATACTATATATAATTTATGTTTATGTAATTTTATGTGATATACCAAGACGTCGTTTGCGTGTTTAGTTGCGGCCGTAGATTACGTATATGTAGAGATTCGAGGACCTTCAGATCCGCGTTGTCCCTGGCTGTTGCTAGAATTTCTACTTTGAAGTTTGTGTTAGTGTCGCTGTGTTCCATGTTAGAATGTTTGTCGATCATGTGTTCGCCTAAAGGAGTGTATGCTCTCCGAAGTCTGGCATCTCCCAAGTGCTCAATGTACCTATCCCTGATGCTACGTTTGGTTTCACCGACATCAAATGTTCCAAGACAACGATTGAACGTTATTTTGTAAACTACGTTTTTCCGTGTGCATCTACCTTTGAGCCCGTTGATACAGGTGTGGCACGTTCTCCTACCAGCAGGGCATGGCGGCATTTCCAGGGCTGAACGGACCAGGTAAGATTTCAGCGTAGGTCCGCTAGTCCAGGCTACCCTAACATGGTTTAGATGAGACGAACGGATGGCTGCGTTTACCTGTCGACATAGTTGGTCAGCGACAAAAGGAAAAGAGTCGTCATCTTCGCAAGGCTCCGCTCGCATGAAATAGTATCGGAGGAGTCTCGTGCTGCTCATTTGGGATGTTAGAACGGCCTTTTTAGTGGCCATCGGGTGGGCCGAATCATAGTGCAAGATGCTGGGGTCTGCCATTGGTTTAAAGTACAGCTCGGTGGTGTAGCTCCCATCAGCCTGAACTACAAACAACGTATCAAGGAAAGGAATCGAATTGATATGACCAGTGCGTTCTAAGGTAAACTTGATGCTGGAATGTTGTTGGTTAATTTCTGCAAAGAAGTCGAGCAGAGAGGCCAAGCCATGCTTGTCCATGTATAAGCAGACAAAAGGAGTGGCTATGGGTAACCGATGTGCACCTCCTTTAGCGATTGCTTTTATGCACCGCCTTGAGTCGATCTTCTTAGCTTCGTATGATTTGAAACCAGCTCTCTACATGAGGTATATAGACGATATTTTTGGTGTTTGGACACATGGCGTGGCCTCTCTGCTCGACTTCTTTGCAGAAATTAACCAACAACATTCCAGCATCAAGTTTACCTTAGAACTCACCGGTCATATCAGTTCGATTCCTTCCCTTGATACGTTGTTTGTAGTTCAGGCTGATGGGAGCTACACCACCGAACTGTACTTTAAACCAATGGCAGCCCCCATCATCTTGCACTATGATTCGGCCCACCCGATGGCCACTAAAAAGGCCGTTTTAACATCCCAAATGAGGAGAGCAGCACGAGTCTCCTCCGGTACTATTTTATGCGAGCGCAGCTTTGCGAAGATGACGACTCTTTTCCTGGAAAACTGATACCCAGCACATCGGGTACACTCCGCCGCTCGTGCTGTTCACCCTCACAACAGGAGTAGGATAGGTGGGCAACGTCAGCATCGAGCGGGTAGCAATCCCAACTATGTTTACATGAGACTTCCTTTTGTCGATGACCAACTATGTCGACAGGTAAACGCAGCCATCTGTTCGTCTTATCTAAACCATGTTAGGGTAGCCTGGACTAGCGGACCTACGCTGAAATCTTACCTGGTCCGTTCAGCCCTGGAAATGCCGCCATGCCCTGCTGGTAGGAGAACGTGCCACACCTGTATCAACGGGCTCAAAGGTAGATGCACACGGAAAAACGTAGTTTACAAAATAACGTGCAATCGTTGTCTTGGAACATTTTATGTCGGTGAAACCAAAGGTAGCATAAGGGATAGGTACAATGAGCACTTGGGAGATGCCAGGTTTCGGAGAGCATACACACCTTTAGGCGAACACATGATCGACAAACATTCTAACATGGAACACAGCGACACTAACACAAACTTCAAAGTAGAAATTCTAGCAACAGCCAGGGACAACGTTGATCTGAAGGTCCTCGAATCTCTACATATACGTAATCTACGGACGCAACTAAACACGCAAACGACGTCTTGGGTATATCACATATAGTTACAGAAACATAAATTAAACATAGTATGTGTTACGCGTTATATTGGATATATGTCTATATATGTGCGTGAGTGTATGTATCGATATGTATATGGACCATCGGCTCGGGCTTCCTCAGAGGATTCCTTCTTGACATAGTTTGTTTCTGGTTTGGAGTTTCTGTGAGTGTCTTCACCACTGAGGAGGCTTTTCTGCATTCCACGTGTCTTTTTGCACGTTTGTTCCAGCGTTCCTTTTTCAATTTTTTAAGCTTGATTTTTTCATCACTCCTGACGATAGCCCCTGGCCGAAACGTTGAGTAATAAAATATAACCTTTATCGTTACTTCTGATATCAACTCAGCACCTCCTGGTATATTGAAGGTCGTATATGTTCTTTACACGCAATGTCTAAAACCCAGGAGCATCTAAGAGCCATTCTTCGTTGTATTAAAGACTCTTAGAGAAATGCGGTTTTCACCAGCACGTAGGCTAGTTGTTCAAGTGTAGCAACATATAACAAACATCCTGTTCATCCGTTACTGTGACTGACATAAACATATTTATGTAAAGGGAATAGTAAGAGGATTGGTTTGTGTTTTCTTTTGTGACAGATTAAAACAGTTATTACAAAATGCAATACTTCGCTGTAGAATCCGGGTTGAAAGCGGGACAACCTGCTGACGCTCTCCGGCCTCCATACGTGATGCATGACGCCATCTGCCTTGCGACGCATCTGCCTGCCGACGGAGCGATAAATGCATCGCCAGCTGTGCCTGAGTTCACCTCAAAGGAAGGTGATAATAGTTGTAGTGCATACAAATTAGGGATTGTGTCAAAGGCCAACTTTGAACAAAAATGTAGAAATTCCACAATCGTAGCTTCAGGTCATGTCAAAGCACTCACGGCATTTTTGAAACTGAAATTATAAATGAAGGTGTCAGGCAGAAGGTGCAAATTCTAAATTATTTGTCCCTCATGTTCTTCTAGATATCATGACAGAATTTCCACTTGCTGATTGTCACTTTATTATCATATTTGTCACCACAACGTCATACTGGTTGAAACAATAATTTGAAGGCGAGTGTAATATGTTGGAGATAAGGGTTAAGTCGAAAATTAGGTTCGTGTTAGGTTGTTATTTCTAGGCCAATTATCTACACCAAATGTCCACCTTGAGGTTTTCCAGCATGCGTCTTAACAATGCGTATTCATTGGCACACAATTTGTGTAGTGAACGGGCCCCAGAATAGCATCACCATCGCAGCAGACTTCCATTACTTTTCGTCATATCTTCGCCCTCGCACCGGCATGGTCACCGAGACTTCGCTGTCCGCGTAGCGGCGAAGCAGATACAGGCGTCCGTGCCTGCTCTCCGGCGGAGTTGGGTTCGTCGAGCAAGCCTTTACACAGGATCTCCATTTATGATGTCGCTAGCCGTCAGCCAATGACTTAAGGCAGGGGCGTCCCCCTCTCCTCCGTGTCGCGCAGGGGCGTGGCCAAGAAACCTCTCCGATTTACGCCAGAATGTGGGTTAAATTCATATTTTGCCCAACTTTATTTGGATCATAATGTCGCCAGGATCCGTGCCAGTATTAAAGGATTAAAGGAAAGCGTTCTTTCGTGTTCGCATGCTATAATACACTCACAACGTTTGCACCGTGAACGTCAAAGATACAGGCAATAATTGTGCCGTCACTAGTGCTTACCATTACTTTTTGTGAGACCTGTACATACATTGTTTAAGATGATGTACATTGGTAGAATAACGACTATCTTCCATGTATTTGCAAACCATCATAAATTGAACATACCTATAACGGCGCACCACTCTCCTGTACCTGCACAACTCACCTATATGGGTTCCTCTACCGGGGATGTGGAAAGATTTTCCAACGCTATTTGCATTGGAAATTACGCGTGGGTGTAACGCTGGCCGTATGCCTATCGTCACTTCACGAAAAATGGCCTGGAAAGCCATCATGTCCCGCAATATGGGATCTATGTAGCCTGACCCTCCTTCCATTTCATATTACATCATCACCCCTAGGGAAAATGCAGGTACCCAAAAGTACTTTACGACTCCACTCGTTATGCCAAGTCAAGCCATGTGTCCTGGCGCAATGTTGCATCAGCCAGTTAAAGGATCCGGTTTCATGGGCTGATCAATAGCTAATTCAAGTTATCAAGCCGAATATATGTCGCAGTAATGCGAGAACAATCGCTCTTGTCGTGTGCTCTTACCACGTCATTCATGTCCCGCCATTTGCATCGACTGGAAGACGATATCGATAACTTTGCAGCCAAGTTTTCAGTCATCACACCGTCAATAAACGATGTGGAACAGCTTTGCGGGTCCTCTCCATCGACAGATCAATGCCACTCAAGCCAGTCCTGTAGTTATTACGGTGAAAGTTTTAGTGCTTCCGCAGTGCACGAGCAAACGAACAAACGAGCAAACGAGCAAACGACATGGCAACGATTTGTCCGAGCCGTGGCAGACACCGCTTCTGGTCAAGTGGTTGCGTGCGCTGCTGGTTCTGTCCTGCATGGTGTCTCACGTAGCAGTTCAGAGGGAATCTGCTCACAGGGCAGTATGTGTGATCCACAATATTGTATGCAAACCACATGCCACATTTTTGCACTACCTTAGTTTAGCAGGTGAACTGGCAGAAAGGTAACTTTTGTTCATTTGTTTATTTGCACAGTTCATTAACAGAAGCAGGCAGGTGAAGTCGAGGTTTAAAACACATTGAAAGACATGTATATATAGACAATAATATGCATCCTAAGGAAAATAACAAGCTTGTCATAAATATATGATATACAGAAAATAACGACTAAAGAAGTGCGACATAACGCAGTACATGTCTCTATAAAAGCTGCACCATCCCCGAAGAAGTCAGTGGTCATGGGACATGCTAAAATCAGTTCGTCGCCTTTGGAAGCCGGCACAGAAAACTTGAGCGAACTGCTTCGGTTCGTGCATATGGCACAGCAAACAGCTGTGCCATATGCACGGCAAACATCTGATCAGTGACAAACGTGCCATACCACAGCAAACAGCTGTGGTGCACGAGTTGATCAGGACGGCGCATGTTAAAAAAAATTGACGGTGAGTCTATGTTCCCTGATAATATTTTCTTCAGGGAGAGGAGCTAATGACGGGTTCTGCGAGATTTAATGACTGTGGTTTTACGTGACATATGAGGATGTCATTGAAGAGCGATAGAGGGATCCTAGGAGTATGATGGGAAAGCCAAATAAGAAATATGTGCTGCACGCGATCAACATGACGTGAAAATGGATAATAAAATGACACATGTCAAGCGCATGCAGATCCTGAACAATTTCTAAACGTGCAAGGACTAATGAAGAGGGCGACTCATCATGATATCAATAGCTATATCAATATTAAGCATAAGAATTATACCACTGGCTCAAGCCTACATTTCATAATGGCTGATAGACATGAATATGGGGGCGGGACATCTTTTGTTCCGCAGTTGAAGAAGTTAAACCGCGATCATTTTCTCCTCACATTCCATGTGGTGTTAGGGGCTCACGGACACATGAGAGCACAAAAATGCTGGAATTATTGCAAATGTTCACTTCGTGAAGAAACTTTAGAGTTTCTTCACGAATGTTGATGATGCATGAAGCCCTCGTTGTTTGTAAATAAATTGTAGCGGGACGACGGTAACGGTTGAATTTTGTTTCGTTCCGTTAGCTGTGCTCCTGCAGTTCTTCTTTCGATCTTAACTTGGCGTGAGCCCCCGGTTTGGGGCAATGTTCACTTGCGTGAAGTGTAGTTGTATCTAATAGCTAAATATCATAGTTTTTCTCATGCATGATATGCATGATAATTATGTACTGGGCACCGAATTAAGTGATGACGACACATTGAATATGCATGGATTTTACAAGTTATAATCAAAATAGCTCGTAGATAAAGCACATCGAAAAATGGCCCATCAAGGTCCCAGTATAATCTCCGTCCGCAAAATATATGCAAAATAAGGCTACGATGCAATTTTTGTAGTACCGTGCAATTTTGTAGTACCGTATTTTGTAGTACGGTGCAAGGTACTCGAATCAATTATCAAAGATATAATAGTTAGTTTTCTGGAAGGAAACAGATTGATTCAAGATACTCAACATGGGTTTAGAAAAGGGAGATCGTGTCTCACAAATCTCTTGGACTTTTTGAATTTTGCTACAGAACAATTTGATCAGGGAAATCAGGTTGATGTAGCATATCTTGACTTTAGTAAGGCCTTTGACAAGGTACCCCATAAACGGTTAATGATGCAGCTTCAGGTCCATGGCATTGCAGGTAGCATCCTAAAATGGATTGAGTTGTGGCTTTCAGGTAGACAGCAGAGAGTGATGCTTAATGGTACAAAGTCATCATGGCAAAATGTTCTTAGTGGAGTCCATCAGGGGTCGGTACTGGGGCCACTGTTGTTCATTATATTTGTGAATAGCATTGAATGTGGCCTAAGCAGTAAAGTTTTGAAATTTGCGGATGATTTGAAGATCTTTAGGGCAATAACAGGGCACAATGAGCAGGTTTTGCTGCAGAACGACTTAGACGAGCTTGTGAAGTGGTCCGAAAAATGGCAAATGAAGTTTAATTTTGATAAGTGCAAAGTCATGCATGTAGGTAGGCAGCATATGAAGGCGCCATACTTGATGGATGGCCAAGTTCTATCTGTGACTCAGCAGGAGAAGGACTTAGGTGTTATTTTGAACACAAAATTGGGGGCATCAGAACAGACCAAAGAAGCCAGGAAGAAGGCACTAAGAATGCTTGGGGCGATACAGAGGAATGTGTCATACAAAAGTGAGGAGGTCATCAGGAAGCTTTACTGTGCATATGTCAGGCCACATTTGGAATACTGTGTCCAAGCTTGGTCCCCTAGTTATGAGAAAGATTGTTGGCTTTTAGAGAGAGTACAAAAGAGGGCAACAAAAATGGTTAATGGTATGGGCAACCTGGCATATGAGGAAAGATTGAAGAAATTGAATATGTTTTCACTTAGATATAGAAGGCTGAGAGGAGATCTCATCGAGGTTTTTAAATTTGTTCATGGTCAGGAACAGGGATATCTCAGGGAAATGTTTGAATTTAACAGAAATGATGCAATTAGAGGTCATCAATTCAAAATTAAAGTTAATCACAGCAGGACAAGGTTAAGACAGTCTTTCTTCACCAACAGGGTAGTAGAACACTGGAACCAGCTGCCAGGAACAATTGTCAGTAGCAACACACTGAACATCTTTAAAAACGGCATAGACAATCATTATAAGAATAGGGGGCTTGTTTTTCTGTATTCCAGGGAGGGTTGATTGACAGATTTGGTGGGCAACTGGTTCAGTGTACAAAGTGCAACCAAGAAGGGCCCATGTAGCTCATAGTTGCACTGATATTTTATGTCTTTATGTCTTCATGGCTAAAGACAGCTCTTGTGACCTTACGTCAAACGATGAGATTGTGTGTCACACGCTTGAATGTGCTGCATCTCTGGACAACAGCCCATGTTTTATGGTGATTCATAGCGGCAAGTAAATTTACGTGGAAGTTTTACGGTACCCAAAACAATTGCATAGTACTATTATTTTGCATATATCTTGTGAACGGAGATGAAATCGTAACATTCATTGGTCATTTTGTTCGATGTGCTCTATCTAAGAGCTATTTGGACTATTACTAGTAAAAATCATGCATATGCAATGCGTCACCATCACTTTATTCGATAACCCGTACATTGATATCATGCATCATAAAATACATTTGGTGACCTGAGGTCAAACGATGGCATTGAAGGTCACGTAATTCGATGTGGTGCATCCTTAAGGGACGGCAGACGTTTTGGCGTTGGAATCATACTGCTGAGTGAAATGCCCTGTGTTATGCGGTGCCCCGTTTTTGACCGCAATGGCCTAAATTCATTTTTACCTCTGCAGGTCAAATTACTCGTGCTACTGAATAATTCGGCTTTGGTTGACCTTGGTTAGCGACGAAGAACTACTCTTAAAATTTCAGTGAAATCAGAGGGCATGGGAATAACATGCCGAACGCGAATGCGTTGCTAATATCATGGACATCTGGTGGGCCATGCATCCTCGCGAGAGGCACTCTTCTTGCTTCCATGCTTCCATCCTTCCAAGCTTCCATGGGGAACTTATTTCTGAGAACCTCTTAAACGTACACAGGCCCCTATCAACCTTCTGAGGCATTTGCATGTTCAGAACTCTTTGAAGCTGGAAGGGCCCCTTGAAACTGAAGAAGTTCCTGAAAGTCAGAGGGCCCCGGTAGCTGAAGTATGGACCGATTTGAACTTGATGTATGAATTTAGGAAGTTTTGAGGTTCGATTTAGAACAGGACAAGTTATACCTTGAAGCTGGAGGGGCCACTTGAAGCGGAAGAAAAAAAGAAGATCCGTGTTCAGAGCTATAGATACTAGACAAGATGAGAACAAAAAACTTTCTTATGCTTTGCTAACCGCGGTCTGCAAATTTCCTAAACGCAAAAAGTCTATTATACCTAAATTATCCCTTGAATTTGGCATCCAGCTTCAACTACGGCCTTCTTAAACCTGCTCGAAATACATGTGGGTGCAAGTTGCAAAACAAGGGGCACTGGGTCCGTGCAGGTCAATGGATTTTTTTTAGAATCAGAGGGGCCCTCGGGGCTAAGGACACCCATGCACGTTTTACCCTCCCTCCCCATCAAAATTACCTTCCGCAGCCACTGACCATAAGGCGAATGATATCTCACCTTTCAGCTACTGGGGAAGCGCTTCGTCACACGTGCAATCTCTGGTGACATGCTCAATACCGCCACCGTATGACAGGTCCATGCTGCCATCCGCTCCCGACGCGCTGACACCATACTCTGGCCACTCTATGAGAACACTCTCACAAACGGTACGCGTATTACCGTCCAAGGGGGTTAATGACAGGCACGCGTACCACCGCCCAAGCGGTCTGGCAAGAAGTGCGCTGCCGGCCCTCGCCGGTGGTCCAACGACGACTGACCGCCGGCCCCACTCGACCCGACTCGGCGCTTTTTCGCCGATTTCCCCGCAGCACGCCGACTAGGCGGAAACGAGTGCGGCCGCAGTCGTCATGGCAGCCGGGCCGCGGACCACAGCGAGCCGCTAACGCGACAATCGATGGCACGCGCGCCGTCTGATTGGCCGCGCGTGTCTCAAAACGCCGCGCGCGCCGTCTGATTGGTCGCGCGTGTCTCAAAACGCCACGCGCTCAGCTCGGGTGTCGATTCTACTCAATTGAGCTGGTGCATTCCACAACAGATCGACCAATGCACTTCACACCATAAATTTTGATTGAGACCAAAATTTGCTCACGGGGTGGACTTCGGATTTGAATACGGCTGTGCAAATGTCAGCCCGATTCGGCCAACGGTTTTTGAACTCTAGCCTCCGGCAATATTTATACGTCAAATAGCATGGGTTGGTTTGACGATGGATATCTCATCAATAAGAAGCGGAATGGGTGGCAAATCACATATATTTCATAAGGAACAGTATCAACTGAAACATTTTCTAAATAAAATATCAATATTTCCTACATTTGACCTCGCGGCCTTGTGACCTTGTGACTTCCCGCTACCCTTAGACCATGGAAATTGACAAATTGGACGGTGGAAATAAAAGTGGGCATGATTTCGCTGACCAAAAAAAAGCGTTCTTATAAATATCCGATATGGCCGTCAGCTCTTCATGACTTCTTGTGGTTTTGCACTTTTCGGGTAGGATGGATTTTCTGCAAGCTTTCTTCCTTTGTAAATCTACATGAGGTAGAACAATGACATACCGACATATGATTGGAAAACGTTCTTCTAAGAAAAAACATTCGTATCTTTTTAATGTAGATTTGATAGTTACCCTTCAAAACCATCACGAATTCCAAGGTCACCAATTACCGATAGGTCACCCAAGAGTTTATTTACGTGTAGCGACGCAATTCTACTTCGGAACAACTGATATGTATGAATAACATCAAATATGGAAACAACGCAACCAATCCCTATTAAATCAGGTTGTATTATCTGCATACTGAATCTGGTGCGGTAGGTAGGTACCTATAACAAACATGAGGATCACTTTGTGTCAGCGATCAAGTGCTAGGTAGATTTATCATTTTGTGCTGAAGAAAAAATACGACGTCTCTATGGGCTACTGATGGCTATGTGTTAAAGGCAACTAAAAGCCGAGGTGTTTGTCTCGCGTATGTCTTCCCCATCCCATCCGTACTCCGTACATATATCCGTACTCCTCATCCGTACATAGCTCAATACTCTCCAGCCTGGTGGCTGTTCCGAGGGAGATAGAGGCACCGGCGTTGTTGCCGGCGGACAACAGAAGGGTTGATACCGGGGAGGGAACGATAACAGGCTTGGCAGAGACGGAGCAGTGTGCAAATAAGCTTTGATAAACGCCTGGTGGAAAGAGAACGTGACGATTTATTTCGACGTGCATAAACACTACAAGCAATGGTACATAGTCACGGTGTCGATCCTTATCGTCGCCATACAAAGCGAATAATAAAGCATATTGCTGAAGTATCGATAAGCCCCATTGAAAACGTGAGCGATCCCCACATTACCAGAGGTGTGTCATTGTGTGGGAAATTTCAAATTTGACATTTGTCAAAATATATTTTTTAATGTCATCATTTTTTAAAGATATTTTTTTTGTATAATCAGCGTCAGCAATGAAAAGGATGCACCGAAGGGAAACTCGATGCCAACAAAATTCAGAACACTGGCAGGCTTAGAAAAACGAAACATGTCAAATTCGAAAAATATGTAAAATCCATCTTGCAAAAATGTTTGAACTAAAAATTGACATTCCATGAAGCAAAATATGTCTCGCTGGCTGCTGGTTACCTGTATCTGTTGAGAAGGCCCTGAAATACGTCATATTCAAAGCCATACACATTTCTGAATGCACATACAATTTCAAAATTAACTCGTTAAAAAAATTACCGAGAAAAACAAAATATTATAGATCAAAGCAATGCGTCAGGACGAGTTCTTTCAGATGCCGTCTTAAAATAATATGTCAATTGATATTTACTATCTCAAAAAGCCATTTCCGGTATTCCAAGCTGTTTGCCCTGCTTGTATTACCAGATTTGACCTACTAAGCGTTGCAGTCACCAGAAATCACAGAAAACTGTCTGAAAACATCCTATTTCATCCATCGGGCAAAAATACGTCAAAAATTTTCCATGTTTTGGAAATTCTGAGAATATCTTGACAATTCTTAAGGTGCCCAAGGCTCCAAATTCCATGTTCACCCCCAAAATTCGGTTCGGGCGAACTTCGAAATCAACGCCGTTTGTAACGGATTGGTTATCAAAGCCAAATCGACGCCGTTTGATCTGCTTTCATTTACCTAACATATGTACGATTGTGCAGTACAGTGTTCCATGCGGAATGTTCACATGCGCAGTGCCCAAGGACGTGAATAATGAAGTCACATGAAGGTAGTGAAAATGATGTTTCCGGCACAGCCTACGAGCACTCTGACAGCAAAGTGGCTTGCAATAGGTGTTCGACGGTAAGTCCATATAAATGATGCTCTGCAGGCGGAAAGAAAGCATAATTGTACTTCTTGTTGTGATCTTAGCATGGTGGAATATGGTCAGACTGTATCGTTGTCATGTTTGGTGGCATTCAGTATGTATTGTAGCTGACCACCCGATGTTTTGAAGTAAAATTATGCCGTTACACGGAAATATGCTACGACACTATTGTGATCATAAAATATTCAACTTTTCTGAAGGAAGTTGCAAGAACAGCATTGTACAGCTACAAATGTATAAGTTGGAAACAAGTTCTCATCATCTGACATTTATTTCGTTGTTCGATTGTACACTGCTTAGTGCAGTGCAGTAATGTGCAATAATGTGCAATATGCAGGGAGTGCCCAAAACGTGAACAATGAAACCACAGGAAGCTTGTGAAAATGTTCATGTTTTCCGGGACACGCTACGTATACCGTGACAAAAATGTGTGTTTGCATTACGATAGATATTCGACTTTATGTCCATGTCAATGATGCCTACAGGTAGAACGAAGGCATAATTGTACTTGTTGTGAGGCCGACATGATCAGACCGTGGTCTCAAACACGTGCCGTACCCCTAACAAAAATGGGCTACGGCCCTAAAACACATCGGTAGACGAAGAAAAACACAACTGATCCAATAAAAGAACACCGAACCAGCGCTCCGGTTCGGTAGCCAATCTGAGAGCATATTTAACCAAAGATATGAGGCGCATCAAAGCTCAGCGGGTCTCCGGGTTTCTTAATCACTAGAAAATGTGGGAAGAATGGAACTAATCATCGCATGAACAATCGTATCTTCCCAGCGAACCCCATCCGAAGTATTACACGCGTCAAATATGGAACAAAACTATCATGTGACAGCAATTAGCAAAACGTGAGAGGCCTGGCAGAAACCGGAGAATCGCAGGTAGTCTGGTGAATGGCATTTTGACGACCGGGTGTTATTAACTGGAATGCCTGAAATTGGAAAATTGTACATTTTTGAGTGATTTGTACAGGTGCAATTTCAGCAGTGTAGGGTGACTTATCAAGGGATAACAGACGACAAGCTTTCAAACAGGATGGGGGAGTTAGGGTTGAAATCCGATGACTCCAGAAACGATGGTGGTAGATGGGGCCCCATCCACAGGACAATTAAGCTGGTCACTAATTATTTAACTTAAAAAATAGAAAAGGGCCTATTTGAAAAAGAGTGGTCGAAATCCAGGGACTTAAACAACGGGGTCGGTGGGCCCCCTCTAAATCCGTTAGCTTCCCTAGCACAAATTCTAGGTACGCCACTGGCTATGGTGTAAGCATGGTGTAAGTGCAGGCCCATGTGGTTATTTTCATGTATGAGGTGCGACGTCACTATAACTCACGAACGTGACCGGCCACGTACTTTCTGCTTTCAGTAGATTACTAAATTATCTGAACCGCTCGTAGTGTCATTCAAGGTCATTTTAGGTGAAGCCCATAAATTGTTCTTCCTAGATTCACTGATGTTATATTGGTACAACATATTTGAGGCCTTTCTGAGGTGCTCTGCTACACATATGACGAAGTAAAGTTACAAAATAGACTCTCTCCTACTTCCTGATTACACTGTTGCCAGAAAGCGTATCTTCTGTACGGCTGAGCCAGCCACTGAAGCTGACTTATGCATGCATGTAAGGTTATGTATCTTGGGTCTGAAGGTGGGACATTTACACATGCACGGGAAATAGTGAACTGGATGCCATTGAAGGGGGAAAATATGTAGGCGTGTTAATTTCAAGGTGCCTTAAAGCACAAAACAATGTAACCCAGCTTGGAGCATTGCGATTAGAATGTTAGGAATAATTTACAGGGTGCCCAGACTACCCTAAAACAGCTTATAGTACCCGGATTTGGGCCACTTTGTTGCGAAATGTTTGTGTTTGTGCTTCCTAAAGATAATTATTTTTTGTATTGTTGTATTGCACACTGGGGCCTGGATCGTCGGATCCCCTCCCTCCAGAAATTGTACGCAATCATGACACTGTTTAAGCATGCTACCACCTGCATATCATGCAGCCATGTTTGTAGACTTCCTAAACATGCATCTAGATGCAGGATGTCAAAACGTCCTTGGAAAAGACGTCGATTCAGTATTCTGTAAGGGGTAATTAAACGTTTGTTAGGGCCCCGTAGACTTTCGCATAAGCCCGCACGCATTCGTAATGATCGGTACACGTTAGTAAGGGCCCGCACGCATTCGTAATGGTCGGCACACGTTAGCAAGAACCCGAATACGTTCGCAAAGGGTCGTAGACATTCGTAAAGACCGGTAGACTTTCGTAATAGTCCGTAGGCATTATTAGGAACCCTCAAGCGTTCATAACATCACGTAGACGTCTGTAAGAGCCTTTAAACTTTCGGAGGCACCGCTAGACAATTTGCTGATAGCATGTTGTCACAGACGTGTAGAGAAGCGGACGACTGCTTGTATTGCACGGAGACAGTAGTGACAGTGATACAGACGTAACAGTGGTATTTACCTGTCATCACTGTGGAGTGTACGCGCTGTACCAAAGCGCCGTTGTCCGTTCGCTGTGCAGATGTGGATACTGTACCGGCGTGCAGCCAGCGCGGCCGGCCGGACACCCGGGTCGGGTGTCCGGCCGGCCACCCAGGGCCGGCCGGTACCCAGGGGAATGCACACCCAGGGTGCCATTCACACACGAGAGCTGGACTGCATGACGGCGGAGACTCTGGCCGTCAAAATGGAGGACCAGGGAGTGTCCGCCGCATACAGGACCCACACCACCGGACAAACATCATACCTTAAACACGCGCACCCCACCGACACATGTAAAATGGGGCTACATCAGGTGCACAATCACACCACGGACACCTCTCCCACGGCGATGCAAGAACTGCCAACTCTATGGCCACACCACGGGAGGGCGCCGGACTACACACCAACGTGCGGGACGTGTGCCGCCTCCACACAACAGATGCATGCACAAGCGGCGAGCGGTGCTGCGCTAGCTGTGGAGAGGCCCACGCCGTCTGGAATGGGGCCTGCCCTCGTTGGGCGGCGGAGAAGAAGATTTTCCGCCTCGTCTACTTTGAGGGCTGGGCCCTGCCCCAGGCCAGGGTTTGGGTCCTCAACCCACAGTCCGCGTGGCCCGCCAGCCGCACAGACCCGGGCAGACAAACACAGGCAACACCATAATCAAACACAGAACGCCCGGCTCTGCCATCACGATACACACGACCGCAACACACCCGACCGCAACACACCCGACCACAACACACACGACCGCAACACACATGGCCACAACACACCCGACCGCAACACACACGACCGCAACACACCCGACCACAACACACACGACCGCAACACACATGGCCACAACACACCCGACCACAACACACCCGACCGCAACACACACGACCACAATACACGACCGCAACACACACGACCACAATACACGACCGCAACACACACGACCGCAACACACACGACCGCAACACACACGACCGCAACACACCCGACCACAACACACACGACCGCAACACACACGACCGCAACACACACGACCACAATACACGACCGCAACACACACGACCGCAACACACACGACCGCAACACACACGACCACAACACACACGACCGCAACACACACGACCACAATACACGACCGCAACACACACGACCGCAACACACACGACCACAACACACACGACCGCAACACACACGACCACAATACACGACCGCAACACACACGACCGCAACACACACGACCACAACACACACGACCGCAACACACCCGACCGCAACACACACGACCACAATACACGACCGCAACACACACGACCGCAACACACCCGACCACAACACACACGACCGCAACACACACGACCGAAACACACGACCGCAACACACACGACCGCAACACACACGACCGCAACACACACGACCACAACACACACGACCGCAACACACACGACCACAACACACACGACCACAACACACACGACCGCAACACACACGACCGCAACACACACGACCACAACACACACGACCACAACATACACGACCGCAACACACACGACCACAACACACACGACCGCAACACACACGACCGCAACACACCCGACCGCAGCATCACACAAAGGCACAACAGACTCATGGACACAAATCGACGAAACAAGACCGCACCCCATAACAAAACGCTCCAACGACATCTACACCACCAAAATCACACGCATTACACGCCTATCAACACCGACACCGACAAAAACCACAGCACGGCACACCACAGTTAACCTCCCAACACAGCCACCTCCCCACTCCCACATCGCACAACACGAGACCACCGTCATCCACACCATCTCCACATCCGCCACCTTCACCACCACCACACCCTTCCCGTTCACCGGAATCGACACCAACACGAGCACCACGCCAACGCCCACGCCTCGGAAAACCGGGCACGGAAACGGACACGGACACGGGCAGCCCACCAGAACAGCACATAGCAGGACTAGCAACACCCACACGAAGGACATCACCACCAGCCTGCCCACCACAATTAACACCGAAATGTGCCGCACCAAAACAGAACGCAAAACCACCACCTAACAAACCAGCTACTCGCGCCCATACCCAGAAACACGGAACACAATACCACAATGGAATACACGTGCACTTATCAGACAATGGCACGAAATCAAACATTATTCACTCCAGAGCAGACCACACAGCAATATGCAACCATGAATCTCACTTTAAACCCGCCGACCAATACCAATTTAGCATAGCGCAATGCACACTATACAGACGAGAGTCACACGACACACACAGGTCAGGCGGTGCATGCACATACATTAGAACACGACTCCTCACCGCCTGATACACTTCAACACCACAGCGGACAAATTAATAACAGAGGTACACACGCACAACACTGCCCACACACTCAGCAACATATACGACCCACCTGGAGCGATGAGTGTCCGTACGGGGAACCACACACGACACAGACATGAACAACACCGCGCACCAGACACACTCACAGCATACAGACACCATAAAGCACTATGTAGACGCACCGTCAAGCACGCAAACAAAATCCCGGAATACATTTAGTAACGTAATGTGTAGGCATGTAATGTGTAGGCAATGTAATGTGTAACGATGTGTAGGTAATGTAAAATATTCACCCCACTCCCAGAAATTTGGTCACTTCTGAAAACATTGCACCACAGACGGACATCACCAAAGAAAGCCAAACACTCAGGCATAACAACACCATCACAGACCCACAGACCATCGCAGACATCTTCGCAAACAACCATCACCTACCATCATCAACACTCGCACTTAACAATCTACTCCCAATCAACCATTGACCTGATCGAAAAAAAAACATTTTTGCAGGAAGATTCAGGGCATAAATTAACCATATACACTAATTTTGCTAAAAATATGAGACATGAGGGTGGACAATCACCCCTTTGCCTGGCCGATTTGTCCTGGAATTCCCCAGGTATAATATGATGTGATAGTTTTCTGTTTCTTGTTAGTTCATAGAGTGCCAGTGTCTACCATGCAAACTGTGCTCATATCATGTCAGGTCATGCCAATCGGATTCCACCGGTCGTGAGATCGTTAATTTGTGGTGCACGCTACACGTTCTTTGTCATGTTGTACCTGTTTTATCTCACCTTCAAACTGTCACTGTGATAAAGACACGCCGTCGAAGTATACAGTTAATTTTGGACTAATCTATATATTTCAATTATAATGAGCATAATGTTACGAGTTATACTGACAATATGAACAACCACACTCAGTGTAGTGTTGCATAATCTTCAATCTTCTGCACAACTTATCATGTTTCTCGTCTTACGCCTCTTTAAAATGGAAATAGCGGCCAGTAGCAGTGCCTCAGCGGTGTAGATGGGAAAGTTATCCGGTAGACGTTTGGAAAGTCAAAGGCCTGGTCCAATGGTGCCGATGCCTACGTTGACCTAGTGTTTTGACCCATCCGTGAATACGAGTGATTTGTGATCGTTGAGATCGGCGAATTTGTTGGAGGTCCTAAGAATTTCCTCCGATGTGATATCTGATTTATTTTCCCAGAACCAGTACTCGACCTTCGATTGACTGTGGATCTAGAATAGCCTAGTGGGCGGTCAAGCTGCAGTGGTAAGGTTAAGATCTGAAAGAGCCGTCGCGATTTAAACACGAAATGGTGGGAGTTTGCGCCTAAACCTGCTCCTGTCGTATCTCCTGGGCAGATCTCTCGTATCTCCCAGGCAGATCTCTCGTATCTCCCGGGCAGAAAGCATCGCTGTGTCGTGTGATTTTCAATGAACTTGATTTGAATAGGGTCGCGGTACAGCTGCTGTATCCTGGAGGGGAGGGGAGACATATCTGAGTCTGCTAGAAGATTGGCTATCAGTGTGGTGCAGATGGCTCCTGTGGCTGCTTCAATGCAGTTGTTTTGGATGGTTTCTAATTGTTTCGCTCAGTGTTGGCGAAATAGTAGCAAAGATGATTCTGCTGCATTCTAGAATGGGTAGTATTGTTGGCTTGTAGAGTCGCAGTAGTGTTTTCCTGTATCGGTCTCAACCTGTGTCTGCTAGTAGAGTATGTCGACGCGCATCTCTTCGAAATGGCAGTGATATGTATGTTCAAGCTAAGATTTTTGTCCAAATGTACTCCTCATAATTCGGAACTATCCACTTGTTCGATGGCTTTGCCGTCGACGTAAAGCAAAGTTTCTGCGGACAGGGCGAAGCCGAAGTTTTGCACAACTTTGCCATGTGGTCTAGAGCTGTTTGAATGGATTTATCGGCTTTTAGGAAGCATTTTATGTTGTCCAAATAGCTATGTCATCCGCGAGCAGTGAATATTGAAGTGGTGTGTTGGTATGATCAGCAAGTATGTCATTAATCATGAAGGGAAGAGGTTCGGCGCGAGCAGGCCCCATTGTGCCAGGCCACGATTCTGACGTGTAGTGCTTGATGTGACGTTGCCTCATCTGACCTTTGGGGTCCTGTCGCTGAGGAAGTTAAAAATGAGGCGTACCATGTGTTCACCTAGGCCTAGCTTGTGGAGTTTGTGTGGTAGTGCCGACTTGTGCACTCGGTCGAATGCGGCAGTGATGTCTACGCAGCTATTGTTGTGTGTTTGAAGCGTAGACCATTTTTGATGTGCACTAACCCAATGAGACTGTCTGTGGTTGATTTTTGACGGCGGAAGCCGCACTGAAATTCGTCGAGCAGGTTTTTGTGTTCCAGAGAATGTCGCATTCGTGTGTTGACCATTCGCTCGACCAGCTTACTAGCGCAGCTATTAAGTTAGGTCGGCATATACTCCTTTTGGGTGGACGATCTTTATGCGGCTTTGGTAGTGAGAAGACTACACCTTCCCGCCATGTAGCAGGCGAGGTGTCTGTTGGATGCAAATCGTTGATGGCCGCTAGAAAGCATGTTAGATAATTTTTGCTGAGATGTCTGAAAAACTGGCAATGAAAGTTGTCCAGCCAAACCGACAGGCTCCAAAAATTACTGACGGCAAGGTTCAATTCGTACATAGTGAATGTTTGGTTGTAGTCTTCTGTGTTCCCATAGTTAAAATTTGTATTTGAGGCCAGGGCATACAGAGTTTACATCGTTGATGCTGTTGCCTGAGACGCTGGCGTAGTCAAGTTTAAAGTGGTCTACACTTGTGGGTTAATAGCGTGCTGTTCTCTCACCGTCAGCTCGGGGGGGAAGGGGCCTGACGGCGGGCGTTTCAGGTTGAAGCGCTTCATCAGGTCCAAGATTCTGACCGTAAGGGTGAACCTATTGAGTTGTGACGCTAGGGACTGTCAAGTTTTGGCGTGCTGTTCGAATTGTGTACCGGCAGTGTTTCTGGGACTATCTGTATGCTGATAGGTGTGCATCGCACGGACATCTTTTGCACTGTTTGTGAGCGCGACGCCGGGCGGCGATTGTCCTTTGACAATCCGAGGTCCGCGCACGCACGCCAACCAACAGACAGCAGGAAATTCCCGTAGTCAATTGTTTGGCAGGAGCACCACAGCTGGCATACAACATAACAAATGCAAAGTTCAGCCGAAATGACAAGTAAAACGTACTGTCCTAGACATCGTTTGCTTTATCAACGTAAAATGCAGTGCTTAATAGTACGTACTGCTTTGGTAGCTCTGCATTCAACGTTGATTTGAGCAAGGCGATCAAAAATATAAATTTTGTTTACATTTGATCAACGTCATATCTGAACATACACCGTAAACACAGTTCGCCCATGACCGGTGGCACAGTTGTGACATTGCATATCTTGTCAGCTTGAGACAGTCAGCTTCTGATCCAAATTCGAAACCAAACAAATCATAGCCCGTCGTAATCCCTTTATTCCTGTGGTACATATTCTGTTCTGCTGCGGGTTGCATATCGCCCATGAGTGCACAGCTAACGAGTCCCACACCAGCACGGCACGCAACACACAGCGTGGTCCAATCGTCAGACATTCAGGGCCGCGGCCGGCCCTCGCGACATCTGACCGGTCACGCAGTACACCCACGTCACAGGTACCGCCCGTCTGTGACCCCCAGAACGGCAGCGCGCACCGCTCAGCATGGGGCGATCATGTAGAAATCGCCGGCCACGTACACGGTAGCATGCTGCTGCACGCAAACGTGACGAGCTGTTTATTGGCGGCCGTGGCGAAGGGGCCGGAGAGACGTGGCGGTACGCCTGCTGCACCGAACGGCTGGCCACTATTGCACGCGTAGCTAACAAGAGTAGCAATGCTCACATCACACCAGGGGAAAATCACAATGCATACACGGCGGTACATGCCCCTTTATATATTTGACAATGATACACAAATTACCGACATAGTATTGGAGACACGTGGGCAGGCATCGCGAATAGATTATTTCCTGACCATTGTGCCTCCAGCATGTTACGGCAGACAGCTGACCAAACTAAGCAGCACCATACTGGCGTACATCAGTGAGACAGATCAGAAAGCAGTCACAGGCAATTCAGCGGGTAGCCTACCAAGCACCTTCTGGTCTCCCAACCATAGTGACCACGCGATCAGCATGAGCCCTACCCATAAATCCACCACGTTCGACCCCAGCCTGCCTGGGCAATGGTGCTGGGACTCACAGCGGCGGCGTGGGCGGCGGCAGCAGCGCCAGTCACGTGCCCGAACGTCGTGTTCCAGTGACGACACAGGCTGAACAGCTGGTGTGCGGCAGACGGGCCCTGCAGCTTCACCAGCTGACCCCCCTGACGTCGTGTTCCAGTGACCGGAGCTGCCGCCTCACAGGCTGGACAGCTGGTGTGCGGCAGACGGGCCCTGCAGCTTCACCAGCTGACCCCCGGGCGTCGTGTTCCAGTGACGGGAGCTGCCGCCTCACAGGCTGGACAGCTGGTGTGCGGCAGACGGGCCCTGCAGGTTCACCAGCTGACACCCCGGACGTCGTGTTCCAGTGACGGGAGCTGCCGCCTCACAGGCTGGACAGCTGGTGTGCGACAGACGGGCCCTGCAGCTTCACCAGCTCATCCCGCACACGACGGCCGTACTCCGGGTGGACCTGGCTGAAGTTGTTCACGGCACGTCTCTGCAACACGAGAGCAGGTTGCTGATTCGACGGCGTCACACTCCTGAATAACCCGACACACCCAAGTTAGGGTACGCCCTGAAGCCACGGCCACATCAGCCAGCTGGATGTCACACCACATAACACAAGCCTAGCTCAGCAAACTTATCCGATCCCAGTAATTTCCACACGCATCTTATTCAATCGGGCTGGACCTCGGTATTTAAAGTACTGAACTGCTGCCGACCGAGAAGGTTTCCAAATACTTCCTCGCGATCACCATGGGTCGCGAGGAAGCTACAGTGACCAGCTTCCTCGCGACCCACGCTAAAGTAGAAGTACTTCTTTTATTGCATTATTGTCGATATTTGAAGGACAAAATAAAGCTAAAACTACTACCACACCCGTACCTCCATCATTTTGTCACGATCCACCCCGTCCGATGAAATAGAATGCATAAAAACTTACTATCGTCATGGTACGTGACTTAGTGGGAGAAGCATAGCAACTATATCCGAATTAGGTTGCGAGGGGCAGTTTGAAGTAATTTACTTCCAAGAAGTTACAATGGCATAATCAAGCGGGGGCTAGGTGCATCATCCCCAGTTCCTGTACAACTATTCGGCACCACCATACATTAACAGCATACAGAGTTAAAATCGCAACAGCCCACTACTGCTTCATATGATCCACGTATTAAGTTGAGCTTTGTCAGCACATCAGGTGGAACACGACGCCGAGTGGGGTGTGCCACTGACACTACTGGCGCCGGCTCTAAACTCCACAACAGGGGGAACACGGGGCACCGAGTGGGTGTGCCACTGCCACTGCCACTGCTGGCGCCGGCTCTAAACTCCACAACAGGAGGAACACGGCGCCGAGTGGGGTGTGCCACTGCCACTGCTAGCGCCGGCTCTAAACTCCACAACAGGGGGAACACGGGGCACCGAGTGGGGTGTGCCACTGTCACTGCTGGCGCCGGCTTTAAACTCCACAACAGGGGGAACACGGGGCACCGAGTGGGTGTGCCACTGCCACTGCCACTGCTGGCGCCGGCTCTAAACTCCACAACAGGAGGAACACGGCGCCGAGTGGGGTGTGCCACTGCCACTGCTAGCGCCGGCTCTAAACTCCACAACAGGGGGAACACGGGGCACCGAGTGGGGTGTGCCACTGCCACTGCTGGCGCCGGCTTTAAACTCCACAACAGGGGGAACACGGCACGCGCAGTGATTGGTTGGTTGGTTGGTTATTTGGGCTTAGGGGCGCATCGACTGTTTTGGTCATACAGCGCCCATGGGTGTGCCACTGCCACTACCAATGCTGGCGCCGGCTCTAAACTCCATAACAGGAGGAACACGGCACGCGCAGTGGTTGGTTGGTTGGTTGGTTATTTGGGCTCAGGGGCGCATCGACTGTTTCGGTCATACAGCGCCCATGGGTGTGCCACTGCCACTACCAATGCTGGCGCCGGCTCTAAACTCCACAACAGGAGGAACACGGCACGTCCATTGGGGTGTGCCACTGCCATTGCTGGCGCCGGGTCTAAACTCCATAACAGGAGGAACACGGCACGCGCAGTGGGGTGCGCCACTGCCTCGATCAGCCCTTGAATCACAACACCGACACGGAGTCATATTCTCGCCTGTGTACAGTTGATTAGCCATCGCCCTCACCTACCGAGGGGTGGCGGCTGGATGCCACCGCCAGTCGGTTGTTCAGCTGTGAGCACAGAACCATTTGCGATAGTACTGTAAAATATCCGATAGCTGATCACAAGTCTGTGCATATTTTGGTGGAAAGAAAATCCTGATCATGTCAGATGACTTAGATATCATGACATCACGTCATTCTTGAGGGCATGCCCTGAAAATGTGTGCTAAATGGTGATGCTATCGCGCCTACAGTGTTGGTGAAATGAAGCTCATTATTATATAGACATTGACGTTTGATTAATAAAACATAGCTAGGTGGGCCTTTGACCTTACTCATTTCACATAAAGTAATATATCTACGTTGCAATTCTAAGACCAATACACGTACGCTTTATTTAAAAAGGAATCTCGAGAAAATACGCGTATATTTATTTTATGCTCACGAGAATCCATCACAGTCTCCGGCATGTAAGATCATTAACCCCAGCCGACATTGGACAATTTGTCACCATCAAATGACACGGGAGAGGGTTGGTGCGATCTTCCAGGTAATTCTAAACAGCACGAGCCACCGAAACAAAATAAAACCAGTGTGCAGCTTGCTACAAGATTTCGCGATGAGCACCAAACATGGTCCTATAGCCATCGATTTACCTGACGGGCAAGGTCAAAGGTCAGAGTTTGTTATAGATCGAGAAATGTTCCGAGATTTCGCTTTTTGTGTGACAAATCTGCTGCCCATATGCGCACGAAATGCCGGCGTTCCTTTGGATGTTGACAGTATGATGACGTGTAACGCGTGGCGTTATGACTCATAGAGAAAGGACCATATCACGTCACCACCTTCATCCCATTTTGATTGAAATCGTGCTCAAAACCTTGATATCTTCACTTATCAAAGGTAAAAATGAACGATAAATTATAATTCAGCAAGCAAAATTACCCATTACCAAAAATTACCCATCCCAAAATATGTTTAACTGAGATCATGCTCGGTCAGCGACGTCAGATGACCTCGAACCTTGAATTCCTCAGAAGGCTTCCTACATCAGTGATATAACCAGAGTCCAATTCCATCCGAAAGCCCAAAGAACTGTCGCTTGGTCACACTTACTTTCTGGAAAGTTCCCAATCGATGTGATCAGGGCTTTCCTTGACCTGACCCCACTGGGCGCTTATCTTATGGTATAATCAGGATGTGAGGGATGCCAACCAATGAACAATTTCAGATCTACCAGCGCACACGTATTTTTGGGCTTTGGACGATTTTCTGGAAAATGATGTGGTCTAGCCAAAACAAAATCCGATTCTCTCGACATATTCATCTTTGACCTGACAGGTCAACCGGCGAAGAGGTTGACCTCACAGGGTGAGGTTGGATGTCATTTGATATAAATTGTGTCAAACAATAGCGTGGTTTATGTTCAATGTCCCTAGCTCAATTACGTGCGAAATGGCGAGGGGGTGGGATGCAACACACCCCTACCCCCTCGGTAGGGGAACATGGAAAAATGCTCTCGTTAGGCCAAGGTTACCATTAACGTTAGCTCGACATCTATGCAGCATGTATGCAAACCAGAATGGATGGACGCAATATGACCAGAGCAGTCGAAGTGCCCGAAAGCCCAAATAACCAACCAAACCAAAATGGTCACACAGTAGGTCAACAATTAACGATATCTCCTGAAACGGAGGTACTCGGAGAGCGGTGGAACACAAGTCGGCTGCACAAAGCCAGCGGCGAGTGGTATCCAACCCTGCATTGACTGGGCCTGGTGATTGGGAGGCGGGGGGGAGGTTAGGGGCGCATCGACTGCAGTGGTCATGCAGCGCCTGGTGATTAGTTGACAAGTCTGTTCAATGGTTGGCAAATCGTACGTAGTCAATAGCACCACGGAAGTAGGGCTGTCTATGGCACTAAATACTCCTATGGCATCGTGTTCTTTTTAGTTATTGATCCTGATACCTGCCTTCAAACACGCCAAACATTATTATTTCTTTGAACATCCATTCTACCTGATCTCAAGGATCTACTATAGACTACAAGGCCAGGAGAGGGCATGGCCTCTTTCACTGTACTCGGCCACGTCATTGCCACTAAAACGTAAGAACCCATTGATAGCACGAGTACTACCCAGCGACATGGACCAAACGTAAGAACCCATTGATAGCACGAGCACTACCCAGCGACATGGACCCAGCGTAATAATCAATCGATAGCACGACCGCTATGTTGTGTTGCGTCCGCAGTTGTGTTCCCGCCGGCAGGCGACCACACCCGCCTCACTTTTGGTAGCACTAGCCAGTACGCCGGCAGGCCACCACACCCGCCTCACTCGGGGTAGCACTGGCCAGCGCCTGCCACCCAGACGGCCGGCAACTACAGCCAGGCCGGTCAGTGTGTCTGCGGTGACTAACTAATTGGATCTGTGCTGCTCCATTCCACGACGGTGAACCCCGCCGATCCCACGGCCATCGGACCGCAGTCTCCGCCGACCCCACGGACACCGGACCGCAGTCTCTGCCGAGCCCACGGACACCGGGCCGCAGTCTCCGCCGAGCCCACGGACACCGGGCCGCAGTCTCCGCCGAGCCCACGGACACCGGACCGCAGTCTCCGCCGAGCCCACGGACACCGGGCCGCAGTCTCCGCCGAGCCCACGGACACCGGGCCTCAGTCTCCGCCGAGCCCACGGACACCGGGCCGCAGTCTCCGCCGAGCCCACGGACACCGGACCGCAGTCTCCGCGGCGGTGCAGTCTCCGCCGAGCCCACGGACACCGGGCCGCAGTCTCCGCGGCGGTGCAGTCTCCGCCGAGCCCACGGACACCGGGCCGCAGTCTCCGCCGAGCCCACGGACACCGGGCCGCAGTCTCCGCCGAGCCCACGGACACCGGACCGCAGTCTCCGCCGAGCCCACGGACACCGGACCGCAGTCTCCGCCGAGCCCACGGACACCGGACCGCAGTCTCCGCCGAGCCCACGGACACCGGACCGCAGTCTCTCCGCCGAGCCCACGGACACCGGGCCGCAGTCTCCGCCGAGCCCACGGACACCGGACCGCAGTCTCCGCCGAGCCCACGGACACCGGGCCGCAGTCTCCGCCGAGCCCACGGACACCGGACCGCAGTCTCCGCCGAGCCCACGGACACCGGGCCGCAGTCTCCGCGGCGGTGCAGTTGGTGCGTACAGCTGGAGCAGCGACACGGTCAACACACCCAGCCGGCCTGCACACTTTGGGGGCGAGCAGCCTAGGCGTAAGGTGCCCATCTCCTAACCGAAAGGTCGTCGATTTGGGTCCCATATGTCGCTAGTATTCGCTCGTGACCAATCGGCGCGAGAGGTTGGCGACGGAGTGTGACCCAGAACATTCTACGCGCTGCAATCAATAACCAGCCGGCCCACGCACGGCACAGTCGACAAGGCAACAGTGGGAAAAACGCGCCGACGGTCACAAATCAAAACGCCAGCAGAGCACGTACAGTATTGAGCGAACTGGCTGACCGCAGCTGATCTCGTTGCCAGCACGACGGCTTTTCAATACTTGGCTCCGGTCAATAGGCGGGCAAGTGGCTGGCTGCTCGAGGGCCGACTCTGGACAGCCACTAAGCCGACAGGATGACGGCCAGCCGGTGCCGCCTGCGGTGGGCGGGGCTCGTGCTGGCTGGTGGACGGCTTCACCGCCCTGACGTACAGCTGTCGCCGCTACCTTGCGCAGCCCGTTCGTGCTCCTGATGGACTTCGGACTTGGACTTCACCGTATTGCACAGATTGATGCACTGACGACCATTATCATTCATGCATATTTGAGTGAGCTTTCCTTGCAGGAACTGCTCACCTGTGGTTCCTTTTAAAACCGGATGGCATATAGGGCACATGGGACATCGATGGCATATAGGGCACATGCACCGATCACAGGGACACCAGTGACACGCTCCAACTGGAGGATCGTGAGCGAAACCAAGAAAGGTTCATCTGTTCTAATTTGGAAGTAGCTTGGCACGTTTCTCGCTACGTCCAGTGTACCCGGCAGCATCCCGCACTCAATGTAATACTTCAATGAAGCACTGAGGTGAAGTGTTCCATGGTATAACGCAATGCATGCAATGCACCACCTTGTATCGTATCCTACCCCGAGGGATTCGCAGTAAATGTTCTCACACCACGAGGGATGTTTTCGATACTATGTTTGACCGTGCTCAAAGCTGTTCGATGGTATACTTCAGAAGGATGCATTACGATTAAATTAATATTTTGCACACTGGGCTTCCTTCGACTAGACAGGAGTAAAGTAAGCGAAATATAGCGATTGCATCATAATTCGACTGATGGAAGTCTTCCTTAATTATAAAATGTGATTTGCTGCTTCTTTGCACTATTAATTCTTCTGTTGGAGACTTTCCCTTATTTTAATTTAATTAATAATTCCTGTTCGAACTTCCGAACAACTCTGAACTCTGACCTCTGGGTGAGTAAGCACACGAACTATTTAGACGATGCAGCTCATTTTAGTACTTCGAACCGTCGTTGCAAGGCACGATGCCCACATTCCTCGCTATAAACGCTGCATGGTAGAAAGAAACGTTCCTGGACAAAGGTGGTAAATCTTGAAAACTGACGCATATAGTTATAATAGTATATTTATATTACATTAATACAATATAATAATATAATTATGAAAGAGAAGAGTAAACAGCATGGAAGATCATGAACACAAATATGCAATTCCAAGAGAATGAAGTTACATTTCCGTCCTAATCTCGGGATTGAGCAATGCTACGAGCCCCTCAAAAGCGCAATATACCGGGCCCGCTCAAGCTGGCTATTTGTGTTGGCAGTTGGATAAATATTTACTCGGTCTACGGTTCCGCCCTTAGCCACCAGGGACAACGTTCTCAATACAAATAAAGAAAGCTAAGCATTGCCTAACATACATTTTCCGTCACCGTCACCTGAGCACATTGGCACATTGTCAAAAATAATGTTAGTTAGTTAGTTAGTTATTTGGGTTTAAAGGGCGCATCGACTGCAATGGTCATATAGCGCCAATAACAAGTTTATTGATAAAACCAGAAGTACAATCGTGGCAAAACAGTGTCATGCTGAGGTGTAATTCCCCGCATACTGTCTCAGTTAAAACACTTCTTCGCAGTCAGCCGTTTACAGATGTCGTATGGTGCCTTCACAGGTGTTACGGTCAGGACGGTCGTCTATCCCACACATCTCGGCTGTCAAAAATAATGAAACGCATTTGTTTGTTGGTGCACTACAGTGCACGACTTGGCAATTTTACGTCGTTGTCGCATTTTAACATGCATTGGCAGGTTTGGCAGTAATTACGAAATGTTATCATTGGCCGGTGTTGTGACGTTAGTAATGATTAAAACGTGTTCATTAGACTAGCATGACCCAGGGCTACCGGTTGTCCTCTAAATTAGCACCACCCAATGCTTCGTTGCTGCGATAGATAGAGAAACTCACATTTTCACAAATTTGTAAAGCATTCTTTTTTACCTAACTAATAACGTACGCAAGGACCTCAACACACAACTTTTACTTCATAAACAGACTGGCAATACCCAAACCAATCAATGGTTGTCTAAAGCAGGTCAATCCGTCTTTTGGTTGCCGATATAAATAGGCGAGAAGTTGCGACTACTGCCAAATTCCAAACCTACTCATCTCACCTATGATGTAACCACGATCACACAATTTCTGTACACACGAGACTGGGCACGGTTCAGGGCTATCGATTACCGTTTAAATTGAATTAAGCCGTTCATTAGATGTCCAGATAAATTCACGAAAAGGGAATGCCTTCGCAAAATTCCACCTTTTCACGTGGACAGACTTGTCACGCCATTCATGGTGGCCAATCGGCATTTTTACACCCAGGAACGTGCATGGCATGGTATGGTGCTATCGATCGCCCTTTAAAGCAGCTCGATACGCCAGTTAATTGCTTGGACGAATAGGATGCTAAGCGCACCGGCCGGTTGGTCAATGGCCTCGCGCCAACTCTCGTCAGCTACCGGCACGCTGGCCAGCGTTAGTTCGCCGCCTCCTGGCAGGAACTGAGGCGAGTTTCACAAAACATTCTCTCAGCTTCGGCGGTATTTTTCCAATTCTACTCCATCGGGTTTCATACAGCCAGTAGCAAAAATATTAACCGTCAGGGGAAAAAAAACTCCACACATTCAACGCACCGAACGGCTTTTTCTTGCATACAGCCAAGATGCGGCAAAAATGTTGAGCAAAGCGCGGCACTAATGGTCGGAAAGGCCGCAAAAATACGGAAGAAAAAATCAACACACCAGCTACGTTTTCTTTTCGTGAACGCGGAGTTGCAAGCCGAACAGCATAACATTTGTGTTTGATTTTCGGTTGAATAGTATATTATATGGCCGTGCATACAACAGGACTGAGAGCCACGACTGTGTCCAGTGTTCCGCCGGCGACAGAACATTGAAGTGGTCCTGGACTGGCTCATTCAGGTGTGTAGGTACCTACCTGGGATATATGCCAACCCTTGGCTGGATTACAGTCAAAATTAGTGTAGAAAATTGTTTTTTTTATTATTTTAAATCAATACTCATAGGCCCCGATATAAAAATTGACATCATTATTGATTGCGTGGCGTAGCCTATACCCGCCACATGACATCCCAACCCAAAACCACCTACTTTGCCTAACCCAACCCAACCCAACCCAGCAACCCAAACGAACCGAACCTAATCAAATATAATCTAATCTGGCAGGATGGCATGACGCCTGTGAGATGTGGAGGTATGGACAACTGGAACATGGCAGATAGGATGCATCCAAATGTGAGACGGGCTGCATTGAGTGAGATTTAGTCAGGTTGTTACTCGCAATTTGGGTAATTGGTCACAAAGACTGTGTTGGAAACTAACAATTTTTTAATATGGAATAGCAATGTTCTTAGGGTTCTGGAGGTGAAATCAAACATTGTTTGCCCTTGCTATTGGCTTAATAAAACTACCATACATAAGGAAGTTGACATCATAATCAAATTCACTCCCACCTGCGATTGAACCATTTGCTCACAACTTGCAATGGACCAGTGAGGATGGACCTTGGATGCGACATGAAGGCCACATCACTGTTTTCGTGGAAATTACTACGGTATTCTGCAATAAACTAGTGCAACCTAACCAGGATTGGAAAATACTGGTCCTGGTTTTTGGCATCGAGAACATTATCTTCTCCAGAAAATAAGCCTTTAGTTTTTATCACTTGGAGGCCGAATGCTACTGTTCGATAATGAACTACTATGTGATTTTTTTAATGTGCTCAAGATTCACTGGAAAGTACATGCTGAGATTTTGATGTCAGATGTCGGAAGACAAGTATCCTGTTCATATACCACTACCCCATGTTTTCTCTCCGTGGAGGGCAAGAGATGGCAGGATGGCAACACACCAATTCAACCGTAAACATAACCCCAATTTTCCCATGGGATAAATGCTAAAACTGACACGTACAGATGTTGGATGATGGTCATTGGATACAGCACATGGCCATCGGAAAACCAACACTGCTTACATCTGTCTGACGTCTCATAAAATAAAAAGCTGCCTTCTTGTTCACCGACTGTAAGTGCCTTATGTTTCACGAAGTGGGTAACTGAACACACGGCCATCAAAATGACTGAACGACTTTAGCTACCCGGCGACATAGTTCAGCAGAACGAAAAATAGCAGCAACTTGTGCAGCAATCGGAGAGTTAGTTAGTTAGTTATTGTGGTTTAAGGGCGGATCGACCATATCATTGAGCATATTGCGCCCATATATATTTAAATCGTACCATGTTATTTATGCATCCACAGGAGTCAGTGGTGAGTAATAAGTTCATCTTGGTGTGTAAATAGCCTCGAATCCTATTTCTGAGAGAAAATGAAAGAGATTACCATTACGTACAATCGGGGAGTCATCATCCAGCATGCCTGAATATGTCAGCTACCTGGCAGCAGACCTAAAGTGTCGCGTGCGCTCTACATCATAACCTCCACACGAGTACAAGAGAGCAATCGGAGATATTGCAAACAAAATAAACCGTCACATGAATCTTCATGGACTCAAAGGGACAATTAATATTATTGGCATGGCGAAGGAAGGCATGTAAAGTATGCAAATATAATGATAATATAATTTCGATATACACATCAAGCAGTGTTTTCAACTTCAATTTTTGCTAGGTATCCGATATAAGAAAAAATGTCATGGATAATGAAAAACGTAAAATTGTGTTACTTAGACGTACATTTTGGGAAATATGAAATACTGAAACCCAAATAAAGCTGTTGGATTAGGTTGAAGAAAGAACTATTTTTACGTGAATAAAATAATAGGCAAACATTTCTATGATCTACAGACAAAACAAACTGGATGCATCATACATGATGATATCCCCTATAACTTTTAACATGTACACAACTGACAAGTAGCTTGTTATAAGGACGTAGAAAAGATATTGTTATGCTATGAAATAATATTGATCAGCAACGAAATAAAAATATCTGTAAAGTGGCAATTGGCACCCAACTGCAGGAATTTGACAACCATTCTATCGTATTTTTCGTGCGAAAAAAATCGTCGGGCTACAGAAAAACGCACGATTTGCCGTCGGCGGCGAATGTTCATGAAGCCTGAAACACGACACTGCGTATTTCCCATGGCGGGAAACTTCATTTTCCGTCAGTGACGGTTATTTTTATGAAGCTCGCCTCTTGTTCAAGTTCCTCACATGCGGCGTTCCTTGACGGAGTCTCGGTTAAGGTCTGACAGATGTTGACTATCAAAAGTCAAAGGACAAGCAAATGGCTGACAGTAAGCTGCTATTATCCTGATATAACGGGCGTAGTAGACTTGTGGGCTTGGGGTTCCGATCCCGTAGCAGATACAAACATAGCATCAGACCTGCCCCGTCCGCTGTCTGATGTTCGCCGATGATGTCAAATTTTACCACAAAATCATCTATACAGCCGATGTGGTCTTCTTGCAAGAGGATTTACACAGGTTTTGAAGATGGTTTCAACATTGGAAGCTAAACCGAAACAAGTACAAATCATTTAGATTGACGTTGAAGACGTTTTCAATTGAAATTACCTATGCCATTGAAAACACTTCCTGCGAGCATGTGAATACACATCCCACCAGCAAGCAGGAAGAGACCCAGAAAGGCTTAGCAAAGAAGACAAACCTATAGCGGCAGAAGAAGCGAAGACTGGAAGTCAGCAAAAACCAAGAGCTCTAGGCACCCAAGACGAACACTCCTGCGACTCTAGAAGGTAAAACTTCCACACCAAATCCCCAACTTCTCTTTGTCTCCCAGAAAACCTTCAACCCCAGAGGAACCTTAGCAGTGACGAGCCCACAGCCCCGGGTCATTGCGACCGTGGCATCGACCAGAGGGCAAAAGCTCGGTCCATGAGTGTAACGCATCCGGGTATTTATTTAAGTCAGGAGGGTCACTTTGCGAGGGGGAGCGCGACCGACCCATACACACCATGTCACCCACAACGGCGCCCATCGCCCGCACAACAAAAGGTGTCGACCTAGTAGGCATCTATACATAGCCAGGCCACACCAGCATGCGAGATTCGTCCTTCACTTTTACGAAGACACTCCGCCACATACTCAACTCACCACACTTCACCATCAATAGGCCCACCACCCACATCATAGTTCAGACACAGAGCAGCGCTGACACGCGAACACTACTGGGCACACACACACACCTTCAATAACTGGCGCTGCTCCTTCACACTACACCGCACACTGAGCACCAGCCGGGGATACATTTGCGCCCCAGAGCTGGATAACGAACACTTGACAGGATCGCTACACTGTTTGACGCCACAGCCCTCTTCGACGCCACAGCCACGATAGACAACATTAGACGTGAGGCACGATCAACACACAGCACCTTTGTACCCACATTCAACTCACTGTAGCTGCCATCACACGTACACATACATGACAAGCCATACGAGGTACGTATTTACGTGTCTCTACCACTACGGTGCCGCCGCTGTCTTCGTTATGGCCATGGCGAACGCGCTTGCGCATCGCCACAACCACGATGCAGCCAGTGTGCCGGTTACCACACGGCATCTGACTGTATATCATCCGAAATGAGATGTGCAGCCTGTGATGGGCCACATCCTACCACCGACCCCGACTGCCCCGAGTGGGCATACGAGAGGGAAGTGGAAGTGTCGGTATGCGGCAGCTCACAGCGTGCCACACTCAACAGCACGATAGCACCTACGCAACACCACCTCCACCACTGACATCTCCACCTCCACCTCCGCACCCTCTCACACCGCATCTGCCACCGGGCGCAGCTACGCAGCGGCGCTCTCCTCAGCACCTAGACCCTCACCTAGTTCAGCACCAGCTCCCACCCGATCTACCATCCCACCAGCACCTGGCTCCCGGAGTCCGGCACACCTCCCTGCGCAACGCCCCACCGATCCTCGTCTCCACCGCCCACCACTCCTTCCCACGCCTCCCCACTGCGGACCCAGCCTCCTCCAAGATCCACTCCACCGCAGACCCGACCTTCTCCCATATCCACCCCACCGCGGACCCGGCCTCCTCCCACATCCTCTCCACCGCGGACCCGACCTCCTCTCACGCCAACCCCACTACGGACCCGGTTTCCTCCCACACCCACCTCACCTCACCTCATACCCGACCTACGCCCACTACCACCCCACCTCCGGCACAGCCTCCTCCCACATCCCCCGCCCCAGCCCGGTCTCATTCCACTGCCATCACCCCTCAGACCCAGACCTGGTCTCCATCCCCTCCCTCACAGGTACCCCCATCCCTCACGGGACCTGGTCGTACCCCCTCGCCACACCGCCTCCAACCGCCTCCCCCCGCCTTCCACCGCCTCCAACCGGCCGGGACCCAGTATTTCCAGCCACCCTGACGCCTTCCCACAACTGCTAGTATGCTTAGACTTACCCACTACTAGCAACTAGGGGAGAGGGGGGTAGGGGGAAAAAACCCCCCCCACATTTAATTTTTCCCCACACTCGGTCCCCTCCCCCCAAAAAAAAAGGTGGGGGGGTGTCTCCCCCCTCCCCCCCCCCCCCCCCCCCCCCCCCCGGGGGGGGAGAGAAAAAAAACAAAAAAAAAAACCACAACCTCCAAAAAAAAAAAAAAAAAAAAAAAAAAAAAAAAAAAAAAAAAAAACATCTGACGTAGATGAGCCGATTTGCCCTGCAATTCGTAACGTAGGCTGCCCAGAGGTACAGCGGACGTAGATGAGCTGAATTGCCAAACACCGTACAAGCCTCACCGACAACTGCATAGTATGCTTAGACTTACCCACTACTAGCAACTAGGGGACGAGTGGTCTAGGGGTAAGATGCTCGTCTCACAATCGAAAGGTTGTGGGTTCGAGTCTCACCTGTCGCTACTCTTCGCCCGCGACCAATCGGCGTGAGAGATTGGCGACACTACATAACTCAACGGTCGACGTGTCGTAAAACCAATAACCAACCAACCGACTACTGACAACTAACACGCGGCGGCCGGGGCGATAGGCGGTGTAGACAATTACCTCCATATTCGCACGAGAAAGATCCCTCGATACTCTTCGAGAAGAGTAGGCTAAAGCAGGCACCCTGGCAAAATCAACTTGTCGTCACTCTCAAAACACCTCCACCCTACCCACGGTAAAGACCCCTCAGTGCTGTCACAGTTAAATTAGCTTTCGTTGTCGAACCTCTTGTACTTCTTCCCCAGACAGTTCGTTAGGTCGTCCTTTAGAAACGCAGGTTTGCACCGAAGCACGTGGTCCAGCTTCAATTCAGCATGTATTCAACCTTCATCAATTCACATAATTATCTCTCAATGTGAACTCTCTACTTCAACCCTGAGAAAGTACATCATGTAATAAATAACAAATGTCAGGAGCAATACAAAAATAATTTACTGCATTCAACATTGCATTCACTTCCACAAAAACAAGCTTCGCATTTTTCATACATCCCCAGAACATACAATTATAAACAAGACGTGGAAAGACAGAGAGGCTTACTATTCATTCGCTGTTTATCTCTTATTGAACAGCAAATCCAGCCACACCCACAGCCATTCCATCATCTGGAGGGCCACCGGAGAGGCAAGCGCGCATCTGTAGATTTGGCTTACCTGGAGGGCTACCGGAGAGGGACCAGAGTGCATCTGTGGACCTTCCTGACCTGACGTGGGGGGAGGGGGGGGCGCGCTTCGGACGGACCAGAGTACATATATGGACTTGGCTCAACCGGCGAGCCACCGGACAGGGACCAAAGCGCAGCTGTCGACTTGGCTCACCTGGACGAACATCTGCGCAAAACGGAGATGTGCGGCGATATTGGTGACCAGTCGCTCGCGCTCCGCCTCGTTCAGCACCTTGTTCCAGAAGACGGTCACCTGCCAAGAAAGTTGAACTACAAGAGAACTGGCAACTGATTAGATGGTTATACCATTTTGCATTTCCGTTAGCCTAGCTCAGTAATTAACTATTTTGAGTGTAACCCCTACTTAGGGTGTTTCATTTTGTGGAAAAAATTCAAACACGACTTTTTCCACAGGATCGTCTAATGTTTGGTGACGTTTGATTAGGAAACTCCAAATATAACATTTCATTCGAATTTAAGAATATTTAGGGGTTCCACAAGTGGGTCAAAGTTTCTCCTATGCAAAGGGCCGTGTCGTTTCACAACACGGTTTTTGCGGTACACATTAATATATATTTGGAACATTTGAAACTTCGAATGGCTAAAGAATCGAGAGAACTACTCTTTCTGACAAACATGTAAATCACAAGTTGATTTCCTCGATCGCCAAGTACGAGAACATCATGAGGTTCAGGCAGCGCAAGTCGGATGGGCATCTTGTGTCCGCCGCCATGCTGGAGGGAGAGCTGTGGAGGCTATTCGACGGAGATATATCATAACATCCAGGGTTCATTTAGTACCAAAGTTCATAACGTCAAAAACTGGCTTCAGAGGGATCGTTCGTAACGTCCAAGGTTCATAACGTCCAAAGTTCATCACGTCCAAAAATACTTCCTTAGTTGTCCGCTAGAGGAGCCAGCGAAGCACTGGCGGTGAAATCGTGCGGTTATGTCTCCGTGTTCTGTCAACAGGTGGCAGTGGCAAACGTGGCGTGATGTGTACATTATCGTTCCGCCTACCCCTTCCCCTGCTGAAGCCTGCCTTCTCCATCGCACACTCCGGTGCGTCCGATTTGGCATGCGTGTTATCTATCGCTGATAACCCACATCCCACCGATAAGCGCACCGGGATAGCGTCTCTGGTCGGCCGGCCGGCTGGTCGCAAAAAGGCCGCGGACTGGCCGACCGGCCGAATGGCTGGTCACAGGCCGAATGGCATGCACAGGACCGGCCGCGTAGCCATTGTTACCAGTTTGATATGATGAGCAAATTTGAGCCTGTTCCTCAGCCTAACCTCAATATTGTTCACGAAGATTATAAATAGAAGAGGATCTAGAACGGAGCCCTGTGGCACACCAATCATAATTCTTCCATTCAGATTGATATCCATTACATACTACCTTTTGTTTCTTCCCCTTAACAATGTTTCAATCCAGTTAAGAACTTTTCCATATGTCCCGTGCTGCTGATGAATGAAGTAGGAGACTCGTTTTGAAACTTGCATGTATATTTCTATTGGGTTTAAAAACGATGAACACCATGATGACAAATGTTTTAACCACTAGGAACTGCATAATTAGATAAACACGGAGATTGATTAATCGATGTCAAGGGCCGATCCGCTAGATGCCGATTGGCTATGTATTTCATGAAGTCATGGCTTCGTTCCGACTGTGACGGCTAGGCATAGCCGGATATAACGAGTGGTTTAATAGGCACGAAACGCGGATATTTATGGCATTGTATTGAGAAAGACTATGTGAGATTATTGCCTGAGCGACTGTTGGTGAATCCATTGGTGGATATATTGGACTGATAACTATGGTGGATTCCTGACCTCGAACCAACCGCAATGACACATAACTGCAAACCGGAGACAGAGGTCTCGGGATCTGCATGTCAATATCGCTGCCAGAGGAATCGAGGATCGGCGGGGAAGGCAGAGGGATCACGACGGTACGTACTTAACACAACCAACCTGAATTGAAATCACAACAGGAACGAAGATAGAAAGTGTTTTGCACCAGTATGTCACAATACGTCCATGTGAAATCCACTCAAGCTCTTCTCGAGCGTGCTCTTTAAACCAAACCGAATGAAATTGGCCAAGACCGCCATATGGAATGGGCAATTCCACGACAAATCGACAACTGAAAGCGCCAAAATAACACTCAATATTTTATATATTGATGCAAATGTTCGTGTGGGGTTATCTGATGCGCCGAATCCAGCTGGGCCATTTCTAGAAAGATCAGGTAAACGGTCAAGGAGTTATAGCCTCAGGCATTTTGCGATGTCACCTAACAAGGGTGTCTTTTCAGGTCTTTAACTCAATGAAGAACAATCTGAATAGTGCAAAAGTATATATCGGCGAACTCACAATGATCCACTGTATCTTTTGGCTATTTCAAAATTTTCGTGTATGGGATAATTTAAATCGTGACATAGTCACCCCAGTTTAAGTGGCCTATTTTACCTTTCGGGACAGTCACAATGCGATTTAAAGAAGTGCAGAAATGAAGTTCGATAGAATCTTTCGAAGCAAAAAGTAAAACAAGGGTTTTGCTCTTAAAACTCTACATATCCGTTCAAAATTGGGCATACATGGTTGTTTTTACGCTAGTTTATCGTGACCTATATGAATATGTATTTGGAACGGTATATTGCTGAAATACAAAGCTTTTGGCGTTCGAGACACGTGATGGGATCATAATGTTAGTCATCTGATCGTGAATGTTGTGTTGCACAAGTGTTCAAACCCGTGAGATCAAGGATTAAACAAAATGGCAGAAATGTCTCCAAATTGTGGTAGTAGATGATTTATGAGTTATACCTAATATATATTAAGATATATATATATATATATATATATATATATACATATATACACACATATATATATATATATATATATTAGACATAAATTATGCGTGGCTTAGCTGAACAAGCACCATGGCTTCTCCCTCAGCAAAACAGAAGCTGATTATACCTAGTTCCATAATTGGCATTCCATAGGGGGGTAAACTGCAAGCTGCATCGCAATGTAAGTACTTGATAAATGATCAATGAATAGCATGCCGAGTATATTTTAAGTTGTAAATATTGCTCATTTCACATCACATGGTTGGTAAAATATATGGGCAAATATACAGAGACGCAGTTGAAATGCACATGTGTATTGTAATAGTTTTGCAGATTGTTGGATTAATTTGTACATGGAGTGTCAGGCATATTCTAGAATTGCACTGAGCTGGAGAAAAGCATTACAAATATACTACTGCTGGGGTTCCTGCAGTTTTTTGCAAAATGTAATGGCAGTCTGGCATTATTGTGCCTTAAGTTATACACCAGACACATTTTGCATACATTTTACCTGCATGAAGCAAAATGGTTAGGTTTGGCTATGTCAGGCTTGGTTAGGTTTTTTAATCTTGAAATTTTTTAAATATAAAATTTGTCTTAAGGAAAGTTTAGGCCATGTTACATTACGTTTGGTTTTTCGAGTACAATTTTTTAGAGCAAAACTTCTTGAATTGTGTGCACTTTTTCATTATTTTTTCCATGAGAGGTTAGGTTATATTAGGTTAGGCTATACTACGCTTTTTCTATTTTTCATTATTTTTCTGCTATATTAACCATCTCCAAGCCCATTTTTGGTGTTATTTTGCCAGCCAACTGAAAAGTATGTATTTGCAGAGAGAACGAGTAGCCACATCATGTTGACCACATTCATGAACATTGCGCTGGAAAAAGAAATATCAAGAATTAAAAAATTACCTTAAGTCACAAATTTGCCAAATGTTCAGCATCTTCAGCATGCTGCAGTCAGCTAGAAAATGTCTATTATCTTTACTTAATGCCAACATAGGGTTGTGGACATCTATGTTTCCAACAAGATATATACTAACAAGTTTCCATCTTTGTACAAAGTATACTATTCTATTTTGTGGGAGTTTTCACAAAAATGGAAAATAAAATCACCGTTTTCAAGCTAAACCTTGATGTGAAAAATATCGATGCTTACACTTATGAGGAAAGTACTCCGGTTCCAGCCTCCCATCATCCTTAGGCATGTCCACGCCTATCAAAATACTCGTACCCCTGTCTACCAGTGGTACATATGCATATAAATGTTTGTCGCAGCAAACGAGGCCACTAGCAGAGATCAGCGGACTGTCTTGGCGTGCGGAATCGCTCGATAACGTCCTCATCTTGTCGGCCGTCGGGAGACCGATCAACATTGCTTCTGGCTTACTTGCAGTTGGATTTGTATACATCGGCACAATCAAGAGTAATAGCGCCGTTTCCTACGATCTATTTGCCCCTGACGATCGAAGGTGATCCAAGCTAAAATTGTCGCGATTATTACGAACTGGCAGCGTCCCAAGTGGAAGATATAATGGGCTGCAGTCAAGCATCGTTGAACTCTACATATTGACGTCACAAATATTTTGACCCATCACAAAGAGAGGCATTCTGAGGCGCTTCTTTGAATTGTTTAAGTAATTGAGGGATTTTCTAAAACTAAATTAATGCCACCATTGTCTTTAAAATTAAAGATCACTTGTGTAACTTGAGAGAAAAACGGTCTGTCCCGACATGGACTTCTCCATTGTATAAATATATCAACTGACACTCCCCTCTCGTAACATACCTACGTATGTTACTTCCCACGTTTTGTTGCGTGTGTACGTTGTTCAATGCACAAATGAAGCCAGGAATCGGAAAACGGGAGACATTTTTCAACAGTTCGAATTTCGTGTGCACGTTTCGCAGACAGTGGCTGGGAGTACTAGAAAGAGGGTATATTTAGTTGAACTTAGCGGTCTGTTTTGACTGTAAACATATTATTCCTCTATATTTTGCTATCTGAAGTCCCAGAGGTTCAAAAACACACTAATTTTACTGCAAAAACAGTTTTGTGAAAAGTCGAAGCCGAGATTCGAACTAGGTGCCGGCCCGTTACATAGGAGAAACTTTGACGGACTTGCGGGACCCCTAAATATTCTTCGATTCGAATGAACTTTATATTTGGGATTTCTTCATCCAACGTCACCAAGCGATAGATGGCCTCGTTATAATGTCAAACTCTTCATTCTTTGAAACACCCCATCCCTCCTGCTCGTGACACACATCTTCCCGAACGAATCGCATATTACGCGTTATAACTTGCTGCGCTCTGTCCATAAGATACTAAATCTGCTTAAGAAGGAATTCCTCCCAGATGAGAACCATTGGCTGTATGAAGGCACATTCAAGAAATGCCTCTGCATTGCACAGCTTCGCACTGCAAGACGCACCGCCGTGTCCCGTTGCGTTAGCCATGCTGTCCAATGTCGCAGCTATGCCGATCGCCCGGCCACGACGCACCGCCGTGTCCCGTTGCGTTAGCCATGCTGTCCAATATCGCAGCTATGCCGATCGCCCGGCCAAGACGCACCGCCGTGTCCCGTTGCGTTAGCCATGCTGTCCAATGTCGCAGCTATGCCGATCGCCCGGCCCAGACGCACCGCCGTGTCCCGTTGCGTTAGCCATGCTGTCCAATGTCGCAGCTTGCCGATCGCCCGGCCGTATATGCGAGTCGAACCCACCACCTTCTGATAAATGGTCCAACACCCTACCGACCGAGCTACCGCGACTCCGTGAACAGATTCCCTTGCCATCACAAGTGCCGTGCACACTGCACTGAGTGACCGGGTCAGTACCGAGTACACACGGTACCCGGTGAGCCGCAGCGCCAGCAAAGCGTCAGCGGCCGCCCACCTGGGAGAAGTTGTCATCGTCGCCCGTCTCGTATCGCCGCACGTCACCGCTGACCGCGAACGGCGAGCACGCGAACTTGGAGTTCTCCGTGGGGCCGCTGCAAGAACATGGCGTGACAGTCGATTCGTTCTTCCCACGCCGCGATCGCACATAAAGCAGCCTAAGCAGGCCAACAAGAATGATATGTTGCAATGCACTATACCATACTATATATACCACACCGTGGTATGCCGTACCATACGAAAAGAAAGCTTACCTCATTTGGTTTTGGGTTAGTAAGATATCCCAATAAGGTCGTGCATACTCATCCTAGTAAACATATGCAATATATAATATATATATATGTATGTATGTATGTATGTATGTATATACATATAATGTCGCAAACGTACGAGGCTTTCTGAACATACAATCATATAAATACATGCCAGCAGTAGAAGCTACTATGGCTGTAGGTTTAACGTGGAGGTCCGTGCCGTGCCATATCCACTGCGCAGGCGCATGGTGAGCCCACTCAAGCAGTCTATCGACTTCCAACTTGCTAGCTAGCTTAGGCAGCGCCCATTGTCCACATGATAGCGGACCTATCATCCCTCCCACTCACACACGCTAGCTGGTGTCGACAAACGATACTATACACATCAGCCCCCCCCCCCACCTTGGCGGCGGCCAGAGCGACCATCACCGCAGCCGTGACCGCCATTGGCGCACCTGAAGCTGTTGGGGAAGTAGTTGGGCGCGCCCGCCTGGTTGTCGTCCATGCACATGGGTCCATCGCGATGGTAGTTCTTGATGCGTGCGCGATACGGACAGTTGACCGGGATAGAGACGTAGTTGGCGCCCAGACGGTGTCGGTGTGTGTCGTTGTAGGAGAACAGGCGACCCTGTCGAGAACGTCGCAGTGGTCACCGTACACATTCGACGGCGGGGGCCAGGCTGCCACAACGCGCAGCGCTCATCAGACACATGCCACAAGCACCGCTGGCGTTGGCAGATGGTCTGTCAAGAAAGATGAGCTGACAGAGAAACCGGGGTATTTACAAGTGCAGAGGAACCGGAACAGCGTCGAGCACGTGAACGCTAGCGCCCAATCACAACCCCGCACTGGAGACTGGATACCGTCAGGCTACTACTCGCCATTGGATACAGAGCAATGAACAATCAGGCCACAGCGCGTTGGACACTGGTTGATTATTGTGGCCAAGTGTGAGGGGAAGCGTGGCTCGAGGTCTGCGGTACAGGGGCTGACAACAAACCTGCAGCATCTTGTCGGGGCTGGCCTCAATGCCGGGCGGCATGTTCGCAGGACAGAAGGCCAGCTGCTCCACCTCGGCGAAGTAGTTGCGTGGGTTCTGGTTGAGCACCAGCTTGCCCACCGGGATGAGCGGATGGTCGGTGTGCGGCCACACCTGAAGCGACACACAGCCGGTACACACTTTACGCACGCGGTGCCGATCGCACAATACTCAACTGGGGAACTACAGCACGTGTGAGATCATTCACGGCCGGAACACCGGAGTTGCGAGATGGGTCAGACCTTTCTGCACCACACCTGTGGGACAGGTCACGCCTGTCCCACCCAGAGGCCACCTATAGCACCACACCTGTAGGACAGGTGACGCCTGTCCCACCCAGAGGCCACCTATAGCACCACACCTGTCCCAACCCGAGGGATATAAGTATTGACGAAACTATTAAGTCAATAAGGGACAAACGTATTGACGAAACTATCATTTTTCGTCTTCAAAATTGAGGATTATGAATGATGAAGCTGCTTCAAAAACAAATTTATGAACGTGACGAAGTGAAGTCTACAATGTCCGGAGACAAATTATTCTGTCATCGCAATTAAAATCTCAAGATTACTGAAAGTAACAGTAAAAGAAACGTGAACTTCCTGAGAACAGGAAGTTCCCCGAAGAAATGAACTCCTGGAGTTAATACCCAAAAAGCCAAAACACAGCCTACGCATGCGGCTTGCGCAAACTGAATGTTGGTTGGGGCTCGGCACGATGCTATCCGGACAGGCAGTAGCTCCAAGGCCACTGTGCTACACTGGGACGAAAAGACCTGCGGGAGATTGCGGTGGCCAACATCAACTGGCGATGGGACAGCAGTCGTAGAAGTCCTGCCCCGTATTCCTGCGACCAGCGGCAGCTTGCACCAGAGCCAGCACAGTCACGCAGCGATGGCGACCACCGACGGCCTGCGTCAACACTTGAACAACCACGAGGTGCCAACGACCATCTCAAACACAGCGGATCGACGGACAGCTCAAGTCCCGGCTCTATCATACACCAGCAGAAACAATCACAGGCGGCAGCGGACACCACACCCACCGCCCACAGCAACGAGACCACAGTCGGCCGTGCGGCGTCCCTCGGAGCTGACAGGGGTCAGAGGGCTACCAGACGCGACATCCGCCGGTAGTCAGCCGCCACCGTGATTCGCGACCAGCTGATCGGCGTAGCCAACCAGGTGCACCGCGCGCGCCTACCTGCCGCCACCCAGCCGCACACTGCCGCCTGGCTATAAGCCGTTCCTGTGTCCAACCTCGGTCTTAGCCTGGACGACGAGACAGTCGGTGTGGCGGTGGCGCTTCACCTCGGGATAGCAGTGTGCGAAGCACACTGCTGTCGCCGGTGCAACCGTCTGGTTGACCAGCTTGGACACCACGGGCTATCCTGCCTCAGGAGCGTGGGCCGTCTCCCACGTCACACTCACCTGAACGACGTGAAACGCGACCTCTCAAGTGCGGGCATCCCTGCCATCCTGGAGTCGGTGGACCTCGACCGAGTCGACGACAAGCGGCCAGACCATGCCAGACCATACGGACCAGCTCAACTCGCTCGGTCCGTCTTACCTTGGTGACATCGAAGGGATTGAAAGGACAGCGCTCGGCCTCCTCGAACGTCATGATCTGCACGTAGAAGGTCCAGCTGGGGAAGTTGCCGTCGGCGATGGAGTTGTACAGATCCTTGATGCTGTAGTCGGGACTGGAACCGCTGAGCTCCGCCGCTCGCTCGGCCAGCAGGCACTTGATCTTCTGGTCCGTCTGTGGGTCATCACAGGTCCGGTCAAGGCGGCTCACGACAGGCAACGGAGCGGCACACCAGGACACTGAAGGAGGTCTGGGAATGTCGGTCACTTCCGCTGCTGGTGGTTGAGAGTCCTCAGACCACCACAGGTCAGGGAACAACTCAGCTACACCCAAAACGGAGCTGCCGAGCTTGTGGCGCGGTCGATTGGTGGTAGACTGGGTCTCAACTATGGTGGCAAACTGGGTAAAACGGGTCATTGGCTCCAGACGACTGGCTGCTGGATTTGAGGGCCTCGAAATCGGCCCGGGGAGGAAAATAGTACACAACGTCATTGTAACATTTTGACAACTCACCGAGGATGGGATGCTTTACAGCTTGTGCCGGGAGAAAACAAGTAAACAGACATCTTAACTTGTTTCTTAGGCGTGCCAGATTGCCGAAGGAACTTAAATGTTGTATTAAACTTCATCGGATTCGTACATGGCACGAATGTCACTCCCCAGAATCCGCCAGTAGTTCGATCAGGTCGAACAGGGGAACAGTGGTAACGTCTGGCAAGGCACACAGTAGTAACCTCCAGGCAGAACTGGAACAGCGGCAACAACCGGCCGGGGCAGCAGGCCAACAATGCTAACGTCTGACGATGTCAGACTGAGGAACAGCGGTGACATTTCGTCAAACGGCTACATTGCCCACAAACTTTGCATTTTGGGTGATGAACTGCGTTCAAGGAATGCTATTGTCACACTGTTAAATCTGCTTTCACATCAAAATAGACATCAAATGATGCCAAAAGTGCCACTTTGCCGCGATGGCATTGCATGGGCTCTGCAATGCCATCGCGAATGGACTACACAGACGTTAGACGTAAAGTAATAAAAGAAAGCAAAGGAATGAACGTAACAAACGTGAAGTGTCAATACCTTGCAAACACAAGAAACTGAAAGCTGGGACATCACGGCGGCATGATCAACAGGTTCAAACCGACTAAAGCGGGTCTTCATAGGATACCAATGCATCTCTTGAAAAATCGGGATAGCCAATAGGAACAGTTCAAAAGCAAAGCTAAAGTACGCATACGCTGTGTAGTTATTTGAAGCAAATCACAACAAATCGCATTACGCCTTCGCCTGCATGAAGTCGGTGACAGAAAATTCACACACCTTGTAGTGGAACTTGCAGTAAATAGCTAGGCACTTGTTTGACATACCTTGTAGTGGAAATTGGAGTAGGCTTGACATTCGTTGGACATACTTTGTAGTGGAACTTGCAGTAGCTGATTTGGCACTTGCCGGACATACCTTGTAGTGGAACTTGCAGTAGATGGCCTGGCACTTGTCGTTGACCAGCTTGAAGGCGTGGGAGCCATAGCCGTTCATGTGGCGGTAGCCGTCAGGAATGCCTCGGTCGGAGAACAGGAACGTCGCCTGGTGTGTCGACTCCGGCCTCAACGTGATGAAGTCCCAAAACATGTCCGGGTCCTGCCGGTTGGGTCAGGTGTGAGCGCCACGGGGAGGGCAGGAGTCCGACAGGTTGGGTCAGGTGTGAGCCCAGGCGTCCGATAGGTTGGGTCTGAGCCCCACGGGGCGGGCGGGTCCGAGGTTGGGTCGTGTGCGCCACGGGCGGGCAGGGTCCGACAGGTTGGGTCTGTGCGCCACGGGCGGGCAGGGGTCCGACAGGTTGGGTCAGGTGAGCACCACGGGGAGGGCAGGGTCCGACAGGTTGGGTCAGGTGTGAGCCCCACGGGGCGGGCAGGGGTCCGACAGGTTGGGTCAGGTGTGAGCGCCACGGGGCGGGCAGGGGTCCGACAGGTTGGGTCAGGTGTGAGCACCACGGGGCGGGCAGGGGTCCGACAGGTTGGGTCAGGTGTGAGCACCACGGGCCGTCCGACGGTTGGGTCGTGTAGCGCCAGCAGGCGGTCCTGGTTGTCGTGACCACGGGGCAGACCCAGGTCCTACATGTTGGGTCAGTTCTGAGCACCACGGGGAGGGACCAGGTACGGCAGGTTGGGTCAAGTGGGGCAGGTCAAGGTCATCACGGGGCGGAGTGGGGCCGTTCAAGGTGGGGGATGGGATGGAGTGATGCAACACTCCCCCTGTGAGGTTTTTCCAGACTACGAGCAAGTAGTGTGAGTAAGAGCGCTAGCGTTTGATGCAGTTGATGGAGCATCCTTTGCCAGCCTTATGGTATGCAAATATGAAGGTACAAGGTCACTGAGCTGTGATGCCAGGAGCATGTCCGGCCGCTATTCACCTAAATCGTGTATTACCGGTGACTAATCTTACCTACGAGGTCATACTGTCTCGTCTTGTATTGTAGTTTAGAGGCGCATCGACTGCAAAGGCAATATAGTCCATACTGCCTCGTGTGGCCAATGTTGGATATACCAGGGCGATGGACAACTGAACTAACGTTCCTACATAGGTCATTGACTTTCATAAGGTCATCCGAGCTCACTGGTCAAACTAGGCCTCACATGACATTTTTGGTTTGAATTACTCTGGGATTAAATTGGATGTGGAAACTGAACTTGGCGTTCATTTTTAGCTCTCGGTATCCGAAAATAGTGGTTCTTGGCACTAATTTGAAAGCTTCCAAAATGAGGTCAACATTTTGACTCAGGACCAATGACATATGGACATAAATGGAACATATCGCATATTGATAATATCCGAAGAAACGCGCGAACATTATGTTGAGCTTTTCAAGCGCAATCAGCTATTGGTACTATACCGGAAGAGATTAAACATAGAAAGTATCCACGTTCTGCGAGAAACAAAAAATATGGCTCAAAGGACCAAGGAGGGGAAACGGTAGCATAGAATATAAAAACCGGGTGTCAATCACAAGATCCTATGACGCGCAGCAGGCTATTTTTTCATGCTACCAGCACTCTCCATCTAGAAACACTTGGGGTGGGGGTGGCAACAAACCCCTGCATTGGCGAAAGTGGCAAAACGCCGCGCGTGGGCGAGGGTTAAGGAAGTTTGGTTCCCGGCACAGGCGGCATGCACTCAATGCAACGCTACAATTATAATCTAGGCAAAATAATTAACTTTATTTCAACGGCAACCAGTCCCACCAGCAGTCGTCAAATGTGTACCCTGCACAGCTGCTGATGGTCGATCCCATCCCGCCCCATACCGGTGATGGTGTGAGCGGGCGCGTGTTGCGTCAAGTGTACCGGCTCGAGGTCAAGGCAGCCGTCTGTGGCGTGCCACACTGCGGCCGCACGTCTGTTTATCCGGCCGGCGCACCCGAGACTCGCCAGACACATGCCGACAGTGGCCAGCTCGTGTGGACCGACCGAGTCAGGCTGCCCCGCTCACGGGCAACTGCCGCCCAGATAGTGGCCCTGCAGTCTAGCTACAGTGGCCCAGATAGTGGCCCTGCAGTCTAGCTACAGTGGCCCAGATAGTGGCCCTGCAGTCTAGCTACAGTGGCCCAGATAGTGGCCATGCAGTCTAGCAACTGTTACCCAGGCAGTAGGCATGCAATCTAGCTACAGTGGCCCAGATAGTGACCGTGCAGTTTAGCTACAGTGGCCCAGATAGTGGCCATGCAGTCCAGCAACTGTTACCCAGACAGTAGCCGTGCAGTATAGCTACCATGGCCCAGATAATGGCCGTGCAGTCTAGCTAGTGGCCGCCTTCTCCCATGAACGACAATGACGATAAGTGGCCAAATATTGGCCTTGTTTGCTTGTACGGAAGCCCACGTCGAACCAAGTGGGCCGTTTTGGCCGGGTGAATGTAGACATTCTTGTGGCGAACAACACTCCCCTGGTCAACGGGTCAAAACAACCACCACGGATACTGAGTGTTGTTCCATGCGGTTCGTCTGGTCTTCATTTGATTATTTGCATACACGGGAGGAGGGCTGGTGGTGCCACACCTTTGAATGCACGTGGTCAGTTGGTTAATTGTGGCCTCGGGGATCACCGGCCGCAAAACGCGTCAAACGCAAACGTCGGTAACGCCCATGTACAGATGCTAATATACATTATCTGGCAGGATAGTAGTGCATGAACAAATTATTCGTGAAATAGTTAGTTATTTGGGCTTAAGGGCGCGCCGACCACGAGGTCATTTAGCGCCCATAACTATATATTTGTGAAATAGGGTGGATTGTGGCACTTCCTGAACACCGAATAGACATCATTCCTAAAGTGGTATATGCATCTTGCTTAATGCCTCACTCCATATCTCGCTTCTAATGGTACCTTGTGTATACCAATCATATTTAAGTTCACTACGGATGGTGACAAACAAGCATCTCGCAGCACAATTCCAGGTAAACAGATTATTTACGATGTAGTGTTATACAACAATATTTGTTGATACAACTGAATTGTTATCGTTAACATTAATACAGGCTTTCCTATGTTGTTAGGTGTTCCTCAAAATAAATGAAAAACATACTTATCAGTATACAGTTGCACACGATTTGGTTTGAAGGACGGAAACGACTTATTTGAAGCATATTTCCATGACCAATTTCGACATCCAACTGCACTCATTTCGACAGCTCTCACGTCACGAAAATCCATTATTCGAACACTGTTGTAGTGCGGCGTAAGATGAAGGGTACGGATTTCGATAACGACCTACGCCTCACCGAGCGTCGCACCAACCGCGCTTAATACCCTGCGGCGCCCAGGGCTCGTGAACGGCATATCGTCCGACAACAGATATCGTATCCAATGCGGTGCTTTTTCGGCGGGACGTCCACAGCTACGAAGTACATCACTTGGGTAGGAGGTCGGAGCACAGGAAGTAAGCTTGTCCTTTACCAAATCGAAACTCTCCTCCACAGATGGGGAATCACATTTTCGGGGTGCTTGGGCACACCAAATGTTTTCAAGCCACCCTGATAGTTAGCATGGGATCTTACGAACGGCCAGTGGGTACCTCTGTTGATGTTCACCTTCTTCTATTATAACGTGCAAAACATCCCCAATCCGATGTTCTCATTCTCCACGAATGCTATCCACAATCACCTAACACGCATCTGTAGTATATATCACGTTGCACAAGCATTAATCTAACATCACACCAACCATATACTTGTGCATGCTACATGTCTTCATGCTTAAGCCATAGCGGACAACCCATAGACACAGGTTCGCTTAAATATTTGTACACCGAGCTGTCTCATCTGTCCACAACCCGCGGAATCTTAAGTTAGGGTGAGGGGCACGAACAATCTCAAGAGTGGGGTGAGGGGAACAACACTCTGACATGGTTTACTTCCATGCAACATCATACTGACAGGACTGACGTCCAAATTACCCATAGGTTGGGAGCAGCTGTTCCTGCCCTCGTTTGTTCCTATGTCTACACACACAAACTACAAATGTATATTGCACACCAGGAAACACAACTTAATCTTACATGTGCCTGCACAGTACACATACACACACATATGTCTTACATGTGACAGCACAGCATGCATGCATACACACACACATATCCACACATCTATGCATGCACAAATTATGCATACACAAATATACCAGTCAACAGCACATACACTCATAGCCCACATACACACAAGCGCATGTTCCACATTTCGAAGCTGGCCCGCTTACCTTGAGATGGGTGGCCGGGTTCCGCTTCTGTGTGTGGATGAAGCTGGGGAAGAGAATCGGGTCGCGGATGAAGAAGATGGGGATGTTGTTGCCGACCAGGTCCCAGTTGCCGTCTTCTGTGTAGAACTTGACGGCGAATCCGCGCGGGTCGCGCACGGTGTCGGCCGAGCCGCTCTCGCCGCCCACCGTCGAGAAGCGCACCGCCACCGGCGTCCGCTTACCCACGGCAGAGAACACGGCCGCCTTCGTGTGCCTGGTGATGTCGTGGGTCACCTCGAAGTAGCCGAACGCGCCTGCAACGGTCGGTGGCGGCAGTCAGTCGACACGGCAGGACAGTGTCAGTGACAGTGGCGGCAGTCAGTCGACACGGCAGGACAGTGTCACGTGACAGTGGCGACAGTCAGTCGACACGGCAGGACAGTGTCAGTGACAGTGGCGGCAGTCAGTCGACACGGCAGGACAGTGTCACGTGACAGTGGCGACAGTCAGTCGACACGGCAGGACAGTGTCAGTGACAGTGGCGGCAGTCAGTCGACACGGCAGGACAGTGTCAGTGACAGTGGCGGCAGTCAGTCGACACGGCAGGACAGTGTCACGTGACAGTGGCGGCAGTCAGTCGACACGGCAGGACAGTGTCACGTGACAGTGGCGGCAGTCAGTCGACACGGCAGGACAGTGTCAGTGACAGTGGCGGCAGTCAGTCGACACGGCAGGACAGTGTCACGTGACAGTGGCGGCAGTCAGTCGACACGGCAGGACAGTGTCACGTGACAGTGGCGGCAGTCAGTCGACACGGCAGGACAGTGTCAGTGACAGTGGCGGCAGTCAGTCGACACGGCAGGACAGTGTCACGTGACAGTGGCGGCAGTCAGTCGACACGGCAGGACAGTGTCACGTGACAGTGGCGGCAGTCAGTCGACACGGCAGGACAGTGTCACGTGACGGTGGCGGCAGTCAGTCGACACGGCAGGACAGTGTCACGTGACAGTGGCGGCAGTCAGTCGACACGGCAGGACAGTGTCACGTGACAGTGGCGGCAGTCAGTCGACACGGCAGGACAGTGTCACGTGACAGTGGCGGCAGTCAGTCGACACGGCAGGACAGTGTCACGTGACAGTGGCGGCAGTCAGTCGACACGGCAGGACAGTGTCAGTGACAGTGGCGGCAGTCAGTCGACACGGCAGGACAGTGTCACGTGACAGTGGCGGCAGTCAGTCGACACGGCAGGACAGTGTCAGTGACAGTGGCGGCAGTCAGTCGACACGGCAGGACAGTGTCACGTGACAGTGGCGGCAGTCAGTCGACACGGCAGGACAGTGTCACGTGAAAATGAAAACAATGACGCCGCACGGCCGGACAGTGACAATGACGCTGCATGGCCAGATAATGATAATAACGCCGCACGACCAGACAGTGACAATGAGACTGCATGGCCAGACAGTGACAATGACGCTGAACGACCAGACAGTGAGAACGAGTCTGCACGGGCAGACAGTGACAATGACGCTGCACGACCAGACAGTGACAATGACGCTGCATGGCCAGATAATGATAATAACGCTGCACGACCAGACAGTGACAATGAGACTGCACGGACAGACAGTGACAATGAGACTGCACGGACAGACAGTGACAATGAGACTGCACGGACAGACAGTGACAATGAGACTGCACGGACAGACAGTGACAATGAGACTGCACGGACAGACAGTGACAATGAGTCTGCACAGACAGACAGTGACAATGAGACTGCACGGACAGACAGTGACAATGAGACTGCACGGACAGACAGCGACAATGAGACTGCACGGACAGACAGCGACAATGAGACTGCACGGACAGACAGTGACAATGAGACTGCACGGACAGACAGTGACAATGAGACTGCACGGACAGACAGTGACAATGAGACTGCACGGACAGACAATGACAACGAGTCTGCACGGACAGACAGTGACAATGACGCTGCACGACCAGACAATGGCAATGAGACTGCACGGACAGACAGTGACAATGAGACTGCACGGACAGACAATGACAATGAGACTGCACGGACAGACAGCGACAATGAGACTGCACGGACAGACAGTGACAATGACGCTGCACGACCAGACAATGGCAATGAGACTGCACGGACAGACAGTGACAATGAGACTGCACGGACAGACAATGACAACGAGTCTGCACGGACAGACAGTGACAATGACGCTGCACGACCAGACAATGACAATGAGACTGTACGGACAGACAGTGACAATGAGACTGCACGGACAGACAATGACAATGAGACTGCACGGACATACAGTGACAATGAGACTGCACGGACAGACAGCGACAATGAGACTGCACGGACAGAACGTAATAATGACGCTGCATGGCCAGGCAGTGAGGATGCTGCACGATCCATGGACATTTGCTTCTCGTGGAAACCCTATGCCAAAGAGAATGTACAGCTGTGCAATTAGTTGGTTGGTTATTTGGGCTTAGGGGCGCATCAACTGCTTCGGTCATACAGCCTGTGCAACTAGTTATTTTAGCCTGGCTCTGGCCACCCCGAGGACTGTGAAAAAAAATTGGAGTCGTGACGCGGATATAGCCGGCGGATTTCGTGGACAGGGGATAAGACACAATCACTCCAGTATATCAAATAAACTTGATTATCTCCAAAATTGCAACATTCTTTATGCCCGAAAGGGAACACATGGCCCCATGACCTCACTACCAAGATTTGTTGATGGTGGAGCCAGTGCTCTTCTGCCATGTGTTAAGTATTGGCACAGACAACGAGAAAGGGCGCACCTCCTGCTGGTGTACGCTGTGGATGCGCAGCTCTGCCTGCGTGCCAGGGCCGATCACTTACCGGCGCCTTTGGCGTGCACCACGCGCTCGGGAATGCGTTCGCGGTCAAAGTGGGCCATCTCGTCGATGTAGCCGTGATCCTGGATGAGCTGCGGGCCGCGCGGTCCGGCCGTCAGCGACGCCGTCTTGGTGTCCATCGGGTGCCCCTGGCTGGTGGTGCACTGTTCCGGGCTCTGCGGCAACATGACATGTGTACACTAGTGGTGCACTGGTCCGGGCTCTGCAGCAACACGACACATGCATACATTAGTGGTCACCGGTCCGGGCTCTGTGGCAACACAACACATATGCTGGTGGAGTACTGGTCCAGGGTGAGCGGCAACACGACACACACACACACACACACACTGGTCGTGCACTGGCATGGTTTGAGTTGTGCTTTCTAATCCTGGATGTGGAGAGTAAAACTCGGAGGTAATCAAATATGGAGAGGATATTTATCTTCAAACCTGGAACATCAGAATACCAGTTTGTACTTTCCAGTGAATCTTGAATACATTATCAGGACAACAATTAATTGTTAAACAGAACCATTCAACCTCTAAATGATAAAAATGGTGGTGGGGGGGGGGGAGAAATGTCTGGATAGGATCATGTTCTGGATGCAAAAACTCAAGAAACAGCCAATTTCCCAACCCTGTGCACTTGTCCCAGGTCTCCACAACAGGATACACACACACACAAACCCACACACACACTGATGGTGCATCGGTCCAGGGTCTGCAGCAACACTATATGCACAGACCGATGGTGCACTCATCTTAGGTATGTGACAGCACTACACATGCACTGATGGTGCACTGGTCCAGGATATGTGGCAACATGACATGAGCATACACTGGTGGTGGTCCTGGGTCTGTGACAGCATGACATGACAAGACACACATGACATGACATACACACACACACATGCACTGGTGGTGCATATGTCTGGAGTCTGTTACAGCACTGCACAAGACACACTGGTGGTGCACTGGCATCTGAACCGCCACCCAAAGTAACTACTGCAGCCTCCTGTACCTATGGTTATCAGAGGTGCTGTAGTCTTGAGAGCCTGCCTAGCTCTATGCAGCCACAGGTTGCATAGTCATTCTTCAGAATGGCTGTCAGGTTGACACTGAATTAAATTAAATCAAATCAAGTGAAATTAAACGAAATCTTATATCATCTGGTCTGATCCTATTCAATTACATTTGATTCAATTTGATGCATCTTGTCTGTCTGAGTGGAAGAACAGTCAAGCTTCTGCAAACTGGAATATAACAAGTACACACTTACCCCACATGTTCGTTTGAACTCGCTGAGCTGGTTGGATGCCTTGCACCGGTGAGCCATGGCAAAGGATGTCTTGACCTGAAACACAAAGTGATGTTAGTGCATACTTGTGCATTGAATACTAAGCAGTATAACAATGGCATGGCCATGGCCCCATCATGGAAGTGTGATATGAATGCGCTACATGCTTCAGGGCCACACTGAGCAGCTTAACATTATGCAGATGGGTGATGTGGAGGCAATTTGTTGTTTAACAATTTGTTGTTTGTTGTCTAACCGATTTGTTTCTTTATGGAGGCAAATGTGTGTAAAACTCATTCTCTCTTTAAAACACCATACCAGAAAATCACGGGCTTAAGGCAAGCGCCTTTCCTACGTAAACACATCTTTCACATCAAATGAATAAAAATGCACACACAACACGCATGATTAAAGCACAAACAACCTCCCGCACTCCACACCCTGTTATTTCAAACCGCATGGGATACTGAACGTCGCTTAATATACTCTGTACTCAACCACGGTTTTATTAGTTATGTTAAGGGCCGTGCACTGAACGTCCGTCAAATCGGGGCCCTCCAATATCGTTTTGCAACCGGTGACGTCACATGGGCTGGGCAATTGCTCAGTCCGGTTGGCGCTCCAGCCAAACTTCCGTGTTTTTCACACGACATTTCTGATCTTAAATACCATCAAAATGGGACAAAATCGGGTTCATTTGAAAGCTTGAAGATGTTTTTCCACGAATATGAGCCTTATTTTTCCCTAGCATTATGGCTTTTTGCTTGTACACGCGCTAACTGCATTCATGTCGAGCGCCACAGGAATCGCGCGGTGCCACGGGTAGTAGCAGTATGATGAGACAGGCCAACTGAAGGTTGGCCTGTCTCATCATAGGAGGGGAAGGAGGGTCGGCTGGGAAGGAGGGGTAGGAGCAAGTAAGAGATAACTGTTGCAACATAATTCCTCCCAACTCGGTGCAGGGGCGTAAACAAGGGTGGGGGCACTGGGGGCATGTGCCTCCCATGGGAATATGGTAACCCTCCGGCCAGGAAAAGGCGCCAACATTATATTTCGGCTACCGGCGGAGGTACCGAGACTGGTTCGAATGTCACGCCATTATCACCCATGTGCAGATACGGAACCTGCAGCTGGTTTTCAGGATTGTTTTCCATTTTGCATTCATATGCGTCTAGACCAGGGGTGTTCTTGGATATATTTTTTTAGGGGCAAATGCCCCCTCAGTGTTGGCTCTGTCCCCCAATAATTTAGACTTTAAACATGGGGTACCATGGAACATGCGTCCCATCGATGTGGCGTTTCTTATTAACTTGTATTTATATGCATTTATTTATATGTATTTATATGTATTTATTTATATGTATTTATTTATATGTATTTATATGTATTTATACATATATATATATATATATATATATATATATATATATATATATATATATATATATATATATATATATATATATATGCATGCTGAATTGAATGCGACAGCGTTCACTGCAATTTATCTTCTTCTTAGTTATGCTTTCTAGTTTTCGAACGCATGATCTATGATTATTTGTAAGATTATATCAAATATCCCCAAGCGGTGCAATGATTAACACGGCTGTTATTATGTAAATAGTATAGGAAGTCAGCATCTATGTGAAACAAGTCGTGATTCGAAGTTACTATATTTTGTCGACGTTTCAACCAGCCTTGACCATCTTCAGAACTGACACAGTACGAATCACGTAGATGTAATGCAAGCATGAAAAGATTAAGTGATGACACATACAGTTTCAATTACAACACTTCCTATTATGAAGGCACTCGTAAAATCAAAAGGGAACGTATATGAATATTCCGTGAAATACGCTCATAAGGCATACAATGGCCACAATACAGGTTACACAACACACAGTGCGCAATACGTATGATAAACAGAGCACACCGCAAGCATTAAGAACACTCATGCGGGCGGTAGGTGTAAGATTATATAAAATATCCCCAAGCAGTGCAATGATTAACACGGCTGTTATTATGTAAATAGTATGCCCCAATGCCCCAAGTTGCCCAGAAATGTCCTACATGAAATGTTGTGCGCCTGCACCATGGAAGTGTCCTTCCGCTATCCAGAAGGTAACCTTTACCAGCAGATTAACGGCGTGGCCATGGGCTCCCCTCTAGGTGTGGTATTCGCGCAAGCCTACATGAGCTATGTTGAAGGAAAAGTACTGCATGAAGACTCCGTCCGACCGTTCATGTACTATAGGTATGTAGATGACATTTTCGTTGATGTGAGCAGTGTTGATGATCTCCATGCTCTGAAAGTTAAATTCGAGACAGAATCTGGACTAGGATTTACCATAGAACTTAATGTCAGTAATAGGCTTCCTTTTTGGACCTCATGATCGATGCTCGTGGTGAAACATTCCAAACTGACGTATACGTAAAGCCTACAAACCTAGGACGATGCATGAACGGCGAAGGCGATCGTAGTGATAGCTACAGGCGTGGTATGATCCGAGCGTACGTGAGGAGAGCGATCAAATATTGTTCCTCGTGGCACCTCGTTCACCGCGAGCTCTCCCGCGTACGTCAGCTGGTCGTGAATAACGGGTATAGCAATACCGATTTTGACGAAATATCCCATGACATGATACACAAGCACATCACTCATGCCGACTTCAGACAAGCTCCTCATGACACCAGCAAATGCATCACTGTCCACTGCAAAAACACGATCACCCCTGCATGGAGGAAGGATGAAAAGACAATACGCGACATTGTCTTGAAAAACACCACACCTGTCCAGCATGATCACAATATTCGCTTCGTTGTTTACTACCAGACACCAAAAACAGCATCCCTCGGTCTACGCAACAACACCTTCAAACCAACCACATTGCAACAGACCGACGTTGTATATCATTTAAAGTGCACTACCGGGGACTGCGAAACCCGTAAAGTATACTACATCGGTCACACAACTACTACACTAAGCCGCCGCCTCACCATGCAACTCCAGGATGGTGGCCCCAAAAAGTCATCTTTCGACAGAGCACAGCACGCATCTCACCAGACACCTACTCACAGCTAACACTACCATCCTGCTACACTGTCGTGATCAGCGGCGCCTGGCGGCAGCTGAAACCATCTACATCCGTGAGACAGCTCCCACCATCAATGCACATACAAAGGCATAAACGCATCTACCTTTATATGACAGACACCTACCGCCTGCATGAGTGTTCTTAATGCTTGCGGTGTGCTCTGTTTATCATAGGTAATGTGCACTGTGTGTTGTGTAACCTGTATTGTGGCCATGGTATGCCTGATGAGCGTATTTCACAGAATATTCATACACGTTCCCTTTTGATTTTGCGCGTGCCTTCAGAATAGGAAGTGTTGTAATTGAAACTGTATGTATCATCACTTAACCTTTTCATGCTTGCATTACACCTACGTGATTCGTACTGTTAGTTCTGAAGATGGTCAAGGCTGGTTGAAACGTCGACAAAATATAGTGCTTCGAATCACGACTTGTTTCACATAGATGCTGACTTCCTATACTATTTACATAATAACAGCCGTGTTAATCATTGCACCGCTTGGGGATATTTTATATAATCTTACCAATAATCATAGATCATGCGTTCGAAAACTAGAAAGCATAACTAAGAAGAAGATAAATGCAGAGAACGCTATCGCATTCAATTCAGTATGTATAAAAGAAAACCTGCTCCCAAAATATTCGAATATATATATATATATATATATATATATATATATATATATATATATATATATATATATATATATATATATGTATATATAGATATATATATGTGTGTGTATATACACATATATATATATATATATATATATATATATATATATATATATATATATATATATATATATATATATATATATATATATATATATATATGTATATATATTTATATATGCCGGCCATTTCGAAAGCATTTCAACAGGAGGGAGAGGTTTGAAATCCACTGACTTCCGAATGATGGTGATAGGTTTGGCACTTTGCAGCGCCAAATTAGGCTGTTCCTACTCATCGTAGCATAAAATAATAATGGGTACTTATTAGAAATACTGGTCCAAATCCGGCGATTATTTGTATGAGTGTTGCTTGAGCCACCTCGAAATCCGTTTGCCCCCACATGCAAATACTAGGTACGCCACTGTGCACGCTACTCTATCTGGGATGCGTGAACTTTTAGCCTTAATCACTGAAAGGGGCTTAGACCCTTTCAACAAGAGGGGTTTAGACCTCAAATGTAAAATCCAGCCCATGAAATATAGGCGATTCTGTTGTTGGGGAAGGTGGTGTGAACAGTAGGAGCAGTTCCTCCCACAACCTCAAAACACTGCAGCTTAAGGCTGTGGATTCCTTGTTTTTTTTTCCAAACGAACATTTGGAGACGTATAAATAAACAACTTGACTTTTATCCTGCACTAGCCTTGAAAGCCTGTCCATAGCACTCACCATGAGTGTATCCCAGAGTGAGGCCACAAGGTGACCAACCCCGTCCCTGAACTGATGAAAGTTCAATTGAAAGTGACCTGAAATTGAATATCCAGTGTACTGAAGCTTATAACATTGGTATGAGTACATACAGACAAGTGTCAGCCCCCTTTCCACACCATTTTAGAATAAGAGAAGACCACAAATATAATTAATGCTGTTGTCCAACATTGCTACCAGGTATTCCTACCAAATGCTGAAATTATTTGCTATTTCGGAAATTTTTTTCCTTATTTGTCATGAAAAGAGGTAGCTTAACACGCGCACTGGAGGGGGGGGGGAGAAATCCGCCCCCATCCTTCCGATTTTTCGTACATAACTCCAGATTTTACCGGTCCATATACGTCATTTTTTGCGTACCTGCTTAGAAATGAACGGCGCGTCGTTTAAAGTAAGAAAAATGGAAATCGGCGGAAAATTTTTCGAGTTAGGGGCAGTGGCGTAGCCACGAAATTCTTCCAGGGGGCGGGGGGGGCAAGGTCGAAAGGGGGCCTCCTGTTCCCCGAAAGGGGGCCTCCATTGTGTCAGGGTCTCATATTGTTTTTAGGCTCTTACTATGGTTCGAGAATGGGGAACATGATTTTATATTGGTGCTTTGTTTGTTCTTTGCATGGTCCATTGTAGGGCGGCGAGGTCGGGGGCGGCGTCGGTGTGGGTGGAGAGGGGGATGGATGGGGGGGGGGAGGGGTTGGTAGGGGTGTGTTCGGAAGGAAGGGAGGGGGAGGGGTGGTCTGGTCATGTCTTGGTAGGGGAAAGGGGGGGGGGTAATAGGGGTTGGTCTCGTCATGTCTTGGTAGGGGAAAGGGGGAGGGGTAATAGGTATTTGAGGGGGATTGGATATTAGGAATTGGTAGGGGTGTGGTTCGGTCTGAGTGGTCTGAGTGGTTGGTCTTGAGTGGTTGGTCTGAGTAGCAATCGTCTGAGTTTGGAGTAGTTGGTCTTAGTAGCAGTCGTCTGAGTTTGGAGTAGTTGGTCTTGTCGCTGTCGGAGGCGTTTGTGTTATTGGGGTCTTGATCTACTGCGGTGCGCCCATGAGACAGTTGTTTCCGCCGGCGCCGGCCGCCGGCCGGCGGCCATGTTTGCTCCGCTCACGGACGCTGGGCGGGTTCTCCCCGACCCGTGCCGATCTCGTTTCCGGTGGGCTGGCTCCCGGCCGGTGCGGCCCACGGAGAGCGGTGACCCGCGAGTCCACGCTGCAGTATGAGCTGTCATCATATGTCATATCATCATGTCTTCGTATAGTCATCTTGGCGGCGCCCCGTAACTCGTTATCCTAACACAAATTTATATGGCGAGACCAAGTTTCTCACTGCACTACTTACATTCGTGAGTGAACCTAGCTTGGTTGTGGCGCCAGGGAAGGATAGAGGAACCGCGTGGTTGGAGAGACTTAGGGGGTGTGGTCTTAAGAGGACATTGGAATGAGCGGACATTGGAGTTGGAAATGCGTCCGTCACCGGCACTCGTCCAGCTTCGGGGCCCTCTTTAGTGTTAAAGTCCCCCTTGTTTCCCTCCATGTGCTCCACCAGCAATGCTCCCACGGGTCACCGAATTGGCAAATTGAGGGCCTAGGTAATTATCCTGTGCCAAATTTTGACAACGATGGGTTTCTGACAGCTGCATGCACACGTCGTGTCCCAAACAGCCCCCACTGGTCCTTAAGTACCCTTAGCTAGGTCATGCACACTTACATTCCCTTCCATTCCGAACGTTCGCTCCATAAATGACAAATGTAAATGTTTGGCCCGAGATTTTCCCTTCCAGTGGTATGTGCGCATTCAGCAAGTCTTACTTTCTCTGATCGCTGCTTAGGGCTTGATCTGGGGTATGATATACTATTCCCCGCTGATCGCTGCTTAGGGGTATGATATACTATTCCCGTTACTGCCTTCAAGGCTCGATGACACTGGGCTGCGACATTCCGTTAGTTTCTGATGGTCTTATGTCTGGGCTTGGGTAATAATGGCCGACATACCTACAATTTAAATGAGTCAACGCCTTGCCAGGACTTGCATGCTCGAACTTGCGATCGGCGGGCACCCCCACAGGTGGTCCTGGGCCACAAATCGGTCGGGATGGCACCCTATCGTCTTTCTAACCTATCCTGCCCGGGGTCATATAGGGAGCCCCACAAATCCCCTGCCTATCCTTTCCTTGGGGGCTTACGGAACGCCAAACTTCATCTTCCCATGCTCACGAAACTCCCGGACACCTCCGACGTAGAGACCAGCGCGACGTGACAGTGCAGGCAATTATTCACATAAGGGTAAGCTTTAAACGGGCATGGAAAAAGCGAATTACAGGGACCAGGTTATCATTCTTCCTTCACGCCGAAAAGTATCGAGGGTCCCAGTACAGGTGGCGACCCGGTTGGTCTCGCTGGAAAGAAGAATAAACACGGGCCAAGGGCAGCTAAATAATTGGAGGAGCGGGGGCGCAATCCACAATTTGATCCCACCTTTCCTGGATCAGGGACGGGGAGAAGGGGCTTTCGACCAGAAACATATCAGGCACTAATCGAGCGTCACTGTGGAGGGGGAAGGGGACTGGATCGTCCCAGCATCCACATAGAAGCATCTCTCTCTCTCTCTCTCTCTCTCTCTCTCTCTCTCTCTCTCTCTCTCTCTCTCTCTCTCTCTCTCTCTCTCTCTCTCTCTCTCTCTCTCTCTCTCTCTCTCTCTCTCTCTCTCTCTCTCTCTCTCTCTCTCTCTCTCTCTCTCTTTTTTCTTTTTTTTTTTTTATATATTATATATATATATATATATATATATATATATATATATATATATATATATATATATATATATATATATATATATATATATATATATATATATATATATATATATATATATATATATATATATATATATATATATATATATATATATATATATATATATATATATATATATATATATATATATATATATATATATATATATATATATATATATATATATATATATATATATATATATATATATATATATATATATATATATATATATATATATATATATATATATATATATATATATATATATATATATATATATATATATATATATATATATATATATATATATATATATATATATATATATATATATATATATATATATATATATATATATATATATATATATATATATATATATATATATATATATATATATATATATATATATATATATATATATATATATATATATATATATATATATATATATATATATATATATATATATATATATATATATTTTCTCTCTCTTCTTTCTTCTCTTTCTCTCTCTCTCTCTCTCTCTCTCTCTCTCTCTCTCTCTCTCTCTCTCTCTCTCTCTCTCTCTCTCTCTCTCTTCTCTCTCTCTCTCTCTCTCTCTCCTCCTCTCTTCCCCTCTCTCTCTCTCTCTCTCCAATGAAACGCCAAACACCTGCTCCCAAATCAAACATTTCACCCGGTCCAAGGCGCCGAGTCGAGGGTTCTTGACCTTGGGAAGTGATGCGGCAAATAACCGCTAGCTGAGGGTAAACTCGTGAATTCTCCCCGGGCACTGGGTCACTCCATAGCACCACGTGTATACGAGACTTCCTCCTGCTTTAAATGGTACGGGGTAATAGCACAGCGCAACTGAACCCAGGAAGCCGATTTATATATGGAACCGGGGGTAACATTCCACCTAGAAAGGAATGGACTTGAGACTCAAGTTAATTTTACAGGACCCTGTGGTCCGTTGTGTGCGTTTTATGTCACGCCGAGATATGCCGGAGACTTTTAAGTGAGCAAGTAGCAAACTATGACTAAAAACAAACCCCGTGACCCGACACGAGGTCGCCCACGCTCCCTTGTATCGCCCTTTGTGAATTGCATTGCGTCACGGTGATACAGAGCCCCTCAGCATATTACCGGTTGCTAAAGGGAACACAAAGTTGAAAGTTGACCTTGTAGTGTTGTTGACCCAGGTCGACCTAGTTTGGTCCGAAACGCGGCACCTCCCTTTAAGTGCTGCTACCAGATGAATAAGTTGTACATTCGCGGCATACATTTTTGCACCATATGTATGGTTATGTGAACTCCTCACCACTTCAAATATCCATGGGATATCGCAAAGCAGTCACGATGGGGAAACAACGTTTACCGTGAAATCGCTGGAAACCCGCCCTCAGGCTTTGTACCTGTCAGTACATGTATTACCCTTGAATGATGCGGACCGGGTAAGAATTCGGAGGTCCAAAAGTCTTAAGGTCGATGACCGTTGAGGAACGAACAGTGCACTGACCATTAAGTTGCCAAACGTACTAGGCGTGAATGAGGGATTTAACAGGGAATTAATTCCAGGTTCGTCCATTACTTAATGTAAAAGCTAGCCGGCAAGACAGGACAGGACCAACCGGCTACAGTCTGTGACGGAAAAACGTGAGACGACTTACGCATTTTAGTGAGGAGACGGTTTGCAAGCCGCTCTTCCACGGGCGATAAATTTCATGGGCCCAAACGTGAGCTACGAATAGCCTCCGCCCTCTTCTCTTCGGAGGAGACGGAGGATGGTTGATAGAAGACGGTAAATGACGAAGCACGGTTGAACCCCTGGGAAAGCGTGCCGGAAAGACTGGACATTTCACAAGGCAGCTGGATAACTTGAGTAATTCTAGACCGCAAATACCTCCGGCCTGGTGATCACAGAGCGCGGAAGGGCATCCCGAGGGTGGTAAGACCCGACGGGGTCGATGGGTAAGCTCGCAGGCAGCGGCACCCAATTTTGGTTCGGGATGAATCTGTGCGCACAGTTTAGGTAACAGCCAAAAACGGCCAGGTTGGTATTCCTTCCCCGTCTCAGCTATTCCAGTAGGCCTGGGCCTCTCGATTACGGCACAGGCAGGGAAGATGAAGTTTGGCGTTCCGTAAGCCCCCAAGGATAGGACAGGTAGGGGATTTGTGGGTCTCCCTATATGACCCCGGGCAGGATAGGTTAGAAAGACGATAGGGGGACCATCCCCACCGTTTTGTGGTCTATGACCACCTGTGGGGGTGCCCGCCGATCCCACGTTCGAGCATGCAAGTCCTGGCAAGGCGTTGACTCATTTAAAGTGTAGGTATGTCGGCCATTATTACCCAAGCCCAGACATAAGACCATCAGAAACTAACGGAATGTCGCAGCCCAGTGTCATCGAGCCTTGAAGGCAGTAACGGGAATAGTATATCATACCCCTAAGCAGCGATCAGCGGGGAATAGTATATCATACCCCAAATCAAGCCCTAAGCAGCGATCAGAGAAAGTAAGACTTGCTGAATGCGCACATACCACTGGAAGGGAAAATCTCGGGCCAAACATTTACATTTGTCATTTATGGAGCGAACGTTCGGAATGGAAGGGAATGAATGTAAGTGTGCATGACCTAGCTAAGGGTACTTAAGGACCAGTGGGGGCTGTTTGGGACACGACGTGTGCATGCAGCTGTCAGAAACCCATCGTTGTCAAAATTTGACACAGGATAATTACCTAGGCCCTCAATTTGCCAGTTCGGTGACCCGTGGGAGCATTGCTGGTGGAGGACATGGAGAGAAACAAGGGTGACTTTAACACTAAAGAGGGCCCCGAAGCTGGACGAGGGCCGGTGACGGACGCATTTCCAACTCCAATGTCCGCCCATTCCAATGTCCTCTTAAGACCACACCCCCTAAGTCTCTCCAACCACGCGGTTCCTCTATCCTTCCCTGGCGCCACAACCAAGCTAGGTTCACTCACGAATGTAAGTAGTGCAGTGAGAAACTTGGCCTCGCCATATAAATTTGTGTTAGGATAACGAGTTACGGGGCGCCGCCAAGATGACTATACGAAGACATGATGATATGACATATGATGACAGCCCATACCGCAGCGTGGACTCGCGGGTCACCGCTCTCCGTGGGCCGCACCGGCCGGGAGCCAGCCCATCGGAAACGAGATCGGCACGGGTCGGGGAGAACCCGCCCAGCATCCGTGAGCGTAGCAAACATGGCCGCCGGCCGGCGGCCGTGCGGAAACAACTGTCTCAAGGGCGCACCGCAGTGGAGTAAGACCCCAATAACACAAACGCCTCCGACAGCGACAAGACCAACTGTTCCAAACTCAGACGACTGCTACTAAGACCAACTACTCCAAACTCAGACGATTGCTACTCAGACCAACCACTCAAGACCAACCACTCAGACCACTGAGACCGAACCACATCCCTACCAATTCCTAATATCCAATCCCCCTCAAATACCTATTACCCCCTCCCCCTTTCCCCTACCAAGACATGACGAGACCAACTCCTATTCCCCCCCCCCCCCCTTTTCCCCTACAAAGACATTACCAGACCACCCCTCCCCTCCCTTCCGAACACACCCCTACCAACCCCTCCCCCATCCATCCCCCTCTCCACCCACACCGACCCCGCCCCCGACCTTGACGCCCTACAGCATCATTTACTCAAGACGCAATAGCACTAATCATTTTCGCTGAAAATTGGGCCATACCAGGGTGTAAATAAGTAATATTTGGATAAATACGCAAGTGCCAAAACAAACCAACGTCTCAATGCTTTCTCAAATCTTCCCGCTGGCATCTAGATTGCAGCGAGCTGGCGGGGCTCGTGCTAAGCATATCTTATAGATATCTGCCATTGATCAACCCACTTTTAAGTCCTCAAAGTCTAACTGAATATAGCTAGATTCATCACTACTGTTATTTATTCCCACCAGCTTGATGTCATAAGCAAAGCTTGAACGATCATTTCTCAGTCCTAGGACGACCATTTCGCAAAGGTGACAACGAGAAGTAGATTGCATTGGCTTTCTGAGCGCCATCTTGGGAATGTGTTTATTTTTATAACATTTGGTGCTGGCTGCAAGGCAACTGTCACACGAGCTAAAATATATCCTCATCGAATAAATTCACGGCAAGAACAAGCATTGAACAGCAATGCATAAATGACAATGCAAAAATGCAACAATGTCAGTGCATACATAATCCAAACCTTCAAATTCCACGCCGTCACGCCCATCGTTTTCGCTGTGCTGTGCCGTTTTGTAAATGACGTTGAGAAGGTATGGAAGCTGGGAAGCTCTAATCATGCAGGCTGTAATAACAGAAAAGAAGTTTGTTGGAAGAAAATGCATTTAAAAACATCACTCATCCCATTTTATATGGGGCATGGATGTTGTATTGTATGTTTGTGAGAGGTAATTTGTTCCCTCAATGTTGGCTTTTCCCCATGGGCGTATGTTTCGGAAAATTATTGAGGGACCAGTGGAGTACCTATATTTGCGTCAAGCAGGAGGGGGCAAACGGATTTGCAGGGGGGGGCACCTACGCCCATTAAAAAGTCCTTGGATTTCGACCGCTATTTTGTCAAAGGTGACATTTCGAAATAATACAATTAGTTATCAACTAAATTGTCCTTTGGAGGGGCCCAATCTACCACTATGGTTTCTGATTGGTCGGATTTCAACCCTAACTCCACCACCCAGTTCTAAGGTTTTCTTTTGGTATCCCTTGATAAGTTACTTCGCACTGCTGAAATTACACCTATACCACAAAACCGAATCGGTATCCCAACAAAATCAAGCTGGAGCCCTCCAAAAAAAGGTGGGATTCCAACAAATAAATGTCCGAGTCAGGAAAATGGCTCTGGAGCACCGAACATTTTTTTCCAGATGCCTTCAAAAATTGCGTATGGCACCTAAAAGCATACTGGATCTCGAAAAATCGAGGTGGGATACAAAAACATGGCGCCAGAGGCTCGAAAAATCAGGCCGGGATTCGGACTTTAAAAAACCAGACAAGATCCACAAAAATCGCGTTGAGCCCAGAAAGCTGGCGTTCGGTCCCCGGAACCACGCGCCTGGGCGCGATAAGCCGCGTTGGGACCAAGAAAAATAGCACCGAAGCCCCAAAATCGTACTGGGCCCCACAAATGTGCGTCAGAAGCCCCAAATATACACCGCGGGACCCTAAGAGGACAACGGTGCCCGAAAATACAACTAACCCTCCAAAGCGCACCGAGTCTCCTAAAAAGCGATAGGGCCTTAAAACATGCGTTGCAGCCCTAAATAAACATACCGGGAGCTCTAAAAAAAATACACTGCAAGTTCGCAAGGCGCACAGGGGCCATGAGAACGCACAAGGGCCTGAAAAAGAGGCTGGGGCCACAAAAGGTAACATGGTTCCAGAACGTACAAAACGACCGGGAGCTAAATAAACACATCGGGATCTTCGAAAACGCCCTGGCACGTAAAAATACTCGGTGCACAAAAAAGCAACAAAGCCCTAAAACGAGCAGGGTTTCGAAGATGTATTAGGCCCATGACTTCAATTTAAAATGGATTACCCACCACTTTAAAATACAAAATTTCACAATTTCAGGCATTCCAGTTCATAGCACCCGGTCGCCATGACGGCAACGTCAGTGCACGTGCACACCCATCTTTCGTATCGATGCATTCGCCACACTTCGTGCGATGCTACGGTTTCTGCTAGGCCTTCTGCGTTTTGCTAATTGCTGCCACATGATAGATTTGCGCCATATTTGACGTGATGGAATGCTTCGTATGGGCGTTCACTGCGAAAAGTCGATTGATTAATTTCGATCATTAGTTTCCTACTACCCACATTTTCTGGTAGTTATGAAATGCTGTTTCCGCTGAGCTTTGATGCACTTCATATCTTTGCTGCTATCCTCCCAGATTGGCTACCGAACCGAGGCCCTGCCTCAACGTTCTTTTTTGGACCCGTTGCGTCTTTCTTGGTCTATGAGTGTGTATCATGGCTCCAATCCATTTTTGTTAGGGGCCTAAAACATTTTCGAACCCCGTGCTCGTTTTAGGGTTTGTTGCATTTTTGTGCACCGAGGATTTTTTGACGTTCAGGGCGTTTTCGAAGATTCCGATGTTTATTTAGCGCCCGGTCTTCTTGTTTGTTTTGGAACCATGTCGCCTTTTGCCGCCCCAGCCACTTTTTCAGGCTCTTGTGCGTTATCATGACCCCTGTGTGCCTTGAGAGCTTCCGGTGAATTTTTTAGACCTCCCGGTATGTATATTTATGGCTGCAACGCATGTGTTTAAGGCCCTGTCAATTTTTGTGAGACTCTGTGCGCTTTGTAGGGCCAATTGTATTTTCGGCCCCCGTTGTGGTCTTAGGGTCCCGATGTGTTTATTTTGGGCTTCTGACGCACACTTGTGGGGCCCCAGTACAATTTTGGGGCTTCGGTACGATGTTTCTATGTCCCAGAGCGGCTTATCGCGCCCAGGCGCGTGGTTCCGGAGACCCAACCCTAGTTTTCTGGGCTCAATACGATTTTTGTGAATCTTTTCTAATTTTTTTAAAGTCCGAATCTCGGCCTGATTTCTCGAGCCCTTGGCGCCATGTTTTTGTATCCCACCTCGATTGTTCGAGATCCGACTTGTTTTTCGGTGCCGTACGCAATTTGTGAAGGCATCTGATAATATGTTCGGTGCTCCAGAACCATTTTTTTAACCTGGGCATTTAGTTGTTGGAATCTCTCATTATTTTGGAGGGCTCCAGCTTGATTTTTTCCGAATACCGATCCGGTGTTTGTGGTCACACTGTGCTTGCGTGTGGCCCTAGACGCCAATTTTTTTAGAGCCTCGACGGGACTACCGATGAGAATTGTGGGTCCCGAGCGCGATATTTGGGGGGCCCGGTTCGAGTTTGTGGGACGCGTTGCATTTAGCTGTGGCCCCAACGCGATTTTGGCGGTTACTGTTGCAATTTGTCGGACCTCGGAGCGAGTTTTCCGGGGTTCGCCGTATTTATTTGGAAACCCATACGCGAATTCTGGTGGACCGACGCGAATTTTGGTGGCCCCAGCGCGATTTTTGAGGCCCCGGTACGATTCTTGGGAGCTTATCCCTCTCAGGATGGAGGACGCATTTGCCCCTTTGATATAGCACTGCGGCCGCTGAAGGAGTTTTTTTTTGTCCCAGAGTGACATTCCGGTTAAGGATTGATTTTTGGGGCAGCTGCAACTTTTGGGGCCCCGGCGCAACCTTCTGGGGCTCCAGGGTGATATTCAAGGGCTGCGACGCGACTTTTTTTAGTCCAATGTGATCTTTTGGGCCCCGACGTCATTTTCTTGGATCCCTAGTGCGAGCTATAGCGGCCTCGACACATTTTGGGGATCCAATGCGTTTTGGGGGCTTTTGGCGTCATTGTTGGGCCCCCAGAGTGATTTTCCATGTCCGGATTGTTTTTCGTTGCTCCGGCTTCATTTGTTTTGGTCCAAATGAGACTGTTGGGGCACGGTACGACCTGTGGTTCCCCTGGCTTAATTTTCGTGGTCCCGGCGTGAATTTTTGGTACCCCAGGCTCAGCGTAATTTGCGAGGGCCCAGGCCGGGTCTTTTGGGGCCCATATCGTGATTTTAATGTACCCAGACACGACTCCTACTATTACCTAGGGGTTTCGTCTTGCAAATTATAGGCCTCCTGTCGCGTCTTATGGGTCTCGTCTCATTTCCTCCAGCCTTTTTATCGGTTTTCGACGTCTCCTTGTGTGTCCTACCCTCCTCCATATTCAATGGTCCTCCTCTTGCATTCTGGGGCCCCTTTAACATGGCATGGGGCTTCCTCTCATCTTCGAGGGGTATTCTCTGCGAAATTAGGGGCGTCCTGCCACGCCTCGTGGGCCTCCTACTTTATCCTGGCAAAGCCTTACTCGTCTTGGGGATCTCCAATTTTGGAAACCTCACCTCCTTCCATACCTGCTACCACTGCCATCTTAAGGGCCTCCTCTCATTTCCTGGGAACTCTTTCCGGTCTTCGGGGCCTCATTTGGTCCTGGAGACCTACTCCTTCTTGAGGGACTCCTCTCGAGTTCGGTAGGTGCCTCATTTCTCCTCTAGAGGCCTTCTTTTTTTCAAATTAGGGGCCTCCTCTCACGTCTTGGGGGCCTCCTGCTCTGCGTGTGGATTCGATCTTTACCCATCTTACGGGTGGTCTCTTATCTCCTGGTGGACTCCTCTTCTCTCCCAGGCGCCTCCTCTGCCAAATTACTGGCAACCTTTCCTATCTCAGTGGCATTGTTATTTCCCGGGGACCTTCTTAGCCGTCTTCGAGCCTTCGTTTCCGCCTGGGAGCCATCTCTCTTATCAAATGGCCTTTCGCTCCTATTTTAGGAGCCTTTTCGTTCATCATGGGGTCTCATTTCCAATCTTGTGTCGTTCTCTTCCGAATTAGGTGCCTCCTGCCACGCCTCTGGATCATCCTATTCTATCTCGGTGGAACCTCACCCGTTTGGGGCCTGCTTTTACGTCTCCGAAACCAAATCTGATATCCACTGGCTTCCTTTTCCGTCTCAGGGCCTCCACTCATATTCTGGGGAATCCTTTCCGGTGTTGGGGCCTCCTTTGCAATCCTGGTTGCCTCCGTGCCATTTTTGACACTCTCTTCATTTCTGGGTACTCCTACCCTCGCCTAGGTGACTCCGTTTTCAAATTAGGGGCCTCCTCTCACGTCATGGGGCCTCCTTATCTGTGTTTGGAGCATCATTATCCTCTTAGAAGGGTGCTTTTGCGTCCTAGTCCTAGATCTTCTCTTCTAGGGTCCTCCTCTTCCAAAATATGGGCCTCATCTGGCTGGTCTCGGTGGCCTTCTCTCATTCCTGCGGAGACCTTCTTACCCGTCTTGGGGCCCCTATTGCGTCCGGAGAAATCTCCCCTATCATGTCTTAATTTTATATTGCAGGGGCATCCTCTTCCGTTTTGGGGGCCTCGTTTTCCAAATTAAAAATATCCAGCCACTCATCGGAAGCTTTTCGTCTAACCAGGGTGGCTTCTTGCCCGTCTCGGTGGCATCCTTTCCATCCTGAGGGCCTCCTTTTCGTGCTGGGGGCCTCCTTTTCGTCCTGGGGCCTCCTTTTCGTCCTGGGGGCTACCTCCCAATCTCTGTTCTACGTCTTAGGGGCCTCCTTTTCGTCCTTGGTTGCATCCTTTTCGTTCTGGGACATCCTTTTCGTTCTGGGACATCCTTTTCGTCCTGGGGCCTCCTTTTAGTCCTGGGGGCCACCTCACAATCTCTTTCTACGTCTTAGGGGCCTCCTTATCGTCCTGGGGGCCTCCTTTTCGTCCCGGGGGCCTCCTTTTCGTCCTAGGGGCCTCCTTTTCGTCATGGGGCCACCTCCCAATCTCTTTTCTACGTCTTAGGGGCCTCCTTTTCGTTCTGGGGACCTCATCCCAATATCTGTTCTACGTCTTGGGGCCATCCTTTTCGTCCTTGGGCGCATCCTTTTCGTCCTGGGGGGGGGGGGGGCCTCCTTTTCGTCATGGGGGCATCCTTTTCGTCCTGGGGGCCCCATTTTCGTCCTGGGGGCCTCCTCCCAATCTCTGTTCTACGTCTTGGGGCTTCCTTTTCGTCCTGGTGGCCTCCTTTTCGTCCTGGTGGCCTCCTTTTCGTCCTGGTGGCCTCCTTTCGTCCTGGTGGCCTCCTTTTCGTCCTGGGGGCCTCCTCACAATCTCTGTTCTACGTCTTGGGGGCCTCCATTTCGTCCTTGGGTGCATCCTATTCGTTCTGGGGGCCTTCTTTTCGTCCTGGGGGGGTGGGGGCCTCCTTTTAGTCCTGGGGGCCTCCTCCCAATCTCTGTTCTTCGTCTTGGGGGCCTCCTTTGCGTCCTGGGGGCCTCCTTTTCGTCCTGGGGGCGTCCTATTCGTTCTGGGGGCCTTCTTTTCGTCCTGGGGGGCCTTTGCGTCCTGGGGGCCTCCTTTTCGTCCTGGGGGCCTCCTTTTCGTCCTGGGGACCTCATCCCAATCTCTGTTCTACGTCTTGGGGGCCACCTTTTCGTCCTTGGGTGCATCCTTATCGTCCTTGGGGCCTCCTTTTTGTCCTGGGGGCCTCCTTTTCGTCCTGGGGGCCTCCTTTTCGTCCTTGGGTGCATCCTTTTCGTCCTTGGTGCCTCCTTTCCGTTCTGGGGCCTCCTTTTCGTCCTGGGGGCCCCTTTTTCGTCCTGGGGGCCTCCTCCCGATCTCTGTTCTACGTCTTGGGGCCTCCTTTTCGTCCTGGGACCTCCTTTTCGTCCTGGGGGCCTCCTTTTCGTACTGGGGCCTCTTCCCAATCCCTGTTCTACGTCTTGGGGCCTCCTTTTCGTCATGGGGCCTCCTTTTCGTCATGGGGGCCTCCTTTTCGTCCTGGGGGCCTCCTCCCAATCTCTGTTTTACGTCTCTTATAGAGACCTGATTATATTTCCAGGGGGCCTCGTCAGTCTTGAGGTAGCATTGACAGCATGATCTTCTGTCCCGTCGGCCTCCTTGCTCACCTTTTTTGCTGTGCATTTGCGGATAGGGGCCTCCTCAAATTTCAGGGGGGGGGGCGCAGTTTGACGGCAGGGAGGCGATTGCCCCCGCTGCCCCCACCCCCGGTGGCGACGCCCTTGATCTGTGTAATGTGCCAAACTGTGAAAATCCGTTGAAATGTGGAAATTTGTACGTTCTATTCCATGCTATAGTCACGAATTGGATGAATCGTGGCAGCAATGTTTATGCTTCAATAATCAAAATACATGTAAATGTTGAAGTGTATGGCAGCAAGGACCAAGGCCATATATAATACATGACTATGTAATATACATGACTTTGTAACTATGTAATATCAAGGGAAGGAACTTATTTGCAAATTGTATGTCTTACCTTGATTGTGTTACGTTACTGCCTTCAGCCTTTATATTTTTTTTCTTACTGCAGGCAATATTAATGAAATCGATGTTAAATATGTTAACAGTCAAATAACCACAGTCAAACTCTACTATGAATGTATTTTAGTACTGGCTTGCACATTATCTGCTTTATATTCTTTTCATAACATAATATAAGGTGTGAATATCCATACATCTGTTGCATTTCATCAACTCCTGAATTAGTTGCGTTGTTGTAGGGTCATGTCCAAGTGTGCATGACTGAAAAAAATGAAGTGCTACAATGTGACATGTGCAGCTTTTACTTAGTTATGGATAGCGGGGAGTTTTTACGTCCGTGAAGTTGGCAGGAGTTCGATATTCACATTCAGCAGAAATCGACAACCCCTTCGATTTCGCCCAAAATCGGTGAGACGGTAATACCAAGGTCCCTGACGCACCATGCAGACGCATTTCAAGGGGCATCGAATGGTTTGACCTCCAGGGGTCAACATAGGTCAAACATCCAATAATGCCAGTATATCTACGTTATATAGCTCATTCGATCCGCACCGACACGCTGATTCCGCTACTGCTCTCATTTACCGCGTAGCACAAACAGTTAATAAGTTCATGTTAACGTTTGTGACTACGGTGTATGAATTGCGATCACTGTCGCAGTTAATAAGTTATAACCAATTAGGTAATTTTGTTTCCCACAGTATTGCTTCCTGCACATTCCCATGCATTATTAACATTCCCACTCAGGGAATGTGTATGCAATACACATAGTCTTAACGCCAACAACAGGGGCAGTCGAACGGTGGCATTATAATCATTGACGTCCGATTAATTCTGGAGATATATCAAAATAACTTCCAATCAAATCAGTTTTGGACCTAATGGTTAATTTCCCATAGGGTTTAGCATGGGACCCGGTGGGACTGGAAATCGCGACCCCTTTAATTTCTTTTAAAATCGCCACAAAGGTATGTAATACAAAAACACGTCGACAACTCACGTCGTTTCCAGGGGCATGGAAAGATGTGACCTCCAGAGGTCAACGAGTTCCAGTTGTGACAGTCTAGTTGTTTCCGCTCGTGCGTCAGGCGTCGAAGAAGATGGACGCTGCTGCTGATGACCGCGTCTGTGCATCGGATGCTCTGGCCTCGAAACACGGCGTGATAGTCCAGACCTCGTTGATATTGACACACACAGGCACACGAGAGATAACCACTGTCCAAACCCGGTTCTCAGTTCCGTCGGCACTCTGTGTCCGTCCCCGCGCCACGACAGGTCACACAGTGGTAGTTACCGTCAGATGTTCAGAGGGAGCGATGTTAGCAGCTCGGCGTCTCGTGATGGTCTGTCCTGTCGAGGGTCCTGTCCCGGGGTTTTTATTCAAGTGTGTATATATACTAATGGAAAAGCCTGCATGCACGCGCTGACCTTTGCCTGGGGACGGAAGTGCACGTGCAACGCGCGTGTGTGTGAATCACTGCCGGGCGGGCGCGTGACTCACTGCGTAATTGCATCTGCCGAGCGGAGCTCGGTGTGCGTTTATTTATGTGACGTATCGGTGGCGGCTGCGGGCGCGCTGGCCGTGTGGAGGGGATGACGAAATGCATGTCCGTGGGCTGGTTGGGAAGTGTGGTGCAATGCGTGATTGCTACAATAGCGTGTTCGCTACAATGCCTAATTGCTACAATACCTCCCCCACCACGGAAAAGAAGCATTTTAAGACGGCAGGGAAAAAAATGCGGGAAAACCGGCGCCTAAATGGCGAAGGGCTACATGTCAACGGTGTGCCTGAAGGGGCATGAACGGCGACGAGTGGCCGACAGGCAAAACATGCACACACCAAGACAAACACCCATATCATCAACGCGGACGACGCACACACACACATACACATACAAGAATCCGCGAGGTCTTGGCGGCGAGCATACGCGGGCACCGCGGCGAGCACTCGAGGTCACGTCGGCGGTTACAGTGGGCACCGCGGCGGGCACTCGAGGTCACCGTGGCGGCGAACGAGACGACTGTGACGTCGGCGTCGGTCGCACGTCGGGCACGAACGAACTTCGGACCCTGACGCTGGCGGTTGCACTCGTACGGGGGGGAGAGAAGGGGGCGATGTGGGCCTCACATCGATGACGAGTCGCGGGGGAGGGGGAAGAAGAACGAGTTGCGCTCGAAAGGCGCACTCGATCACATCCGTCGATTTGGTGGGACGTCGGCTCGTGATGCCGTGGTCGCCATGACGGTCGGGGGTGTAGCCGGGGAAGGCACCATCTCTTGGGACGGTGCTGGCTCCGTAAGCTGTTCCGCTGACCGATGCGAGGGTAGAGGCTGCTGTAATTCTATGGCTGGTTCACCGGAGGGATCCTGGCGTAATACGGGGGTGAATCGGGGGAAGCGGTAAGCAAAACGTCTTACGGGGCAGCATGCTTTAACTCATAGGACCAAGATGATTGCGGAGAAAACACCAAGAGTTAAAATCAAAAGCCATGTACGATTGTAGGCCGAGGGGAGATGGTCTCGGGTGCGTTCCAAAGGTTGCATTTCGATATCATCGAAATAGGTAGAAGCGGGGATGCCGTCGATGTGAATGGCGGGAAGATCGGTGACATTCAATGTGGTGATGCGATGAAGGGATCGTGTCCAACGAGGACGCCAAATTGGTAACGTGTGGTTTACCAAGAGAGTTCGGGCATCAAAAGGGCGTAGTTCAAGATGGGTGGCTCGAGCATAATGGGGTGGGAGGTAAAAGGTATCCCCTGTGGCTGAACATTCACTTCCGAGGGAGAGGATGTCGGTGGAGCTGGTAATGGTGAGGGTTCTACCGGTTGAGGCCGTGGCACATGAAATGGTCACCTGGAAGGAGTGACTAGAAACCATTAACCATTTACCTTGGCCGAGATAGTACGCCTTGGGTTCGTTGTTTGTAGGAAGAGCGACAGGTGAGCAACGAGCGTGAGCGGCGAGTGTATCATTGCGGAATAAGGCAACGACACATGTGGTGGAAGCTACCGTGGAGTAAGCGGGTTCGTGTAGGTCACAAAAGGGTTGGTTCGCGAGAATACAGGTTTCGATGCTGAGCTTGTCAGGTTGCATGTACAATTGGCGGTTTTCGGAAACGAGCAAATATTCCGATTCGGAGGGCAGATATCCCAGGGAAATGTTGTATGATCCGTGAGGTACTAGGTACGGGAAGAAACGGAATACGTCGAACGCACGAAGCACATGGATGAGCGGTATGTAGAATATTACATGGAATGCCCGTTCGGTTCGAACTAGTTTGGTTTTCACGATCCTTACGTATTTATTTTTGCTAGTGGCGGGAAACGGTAGTGCAAAGTTCGTCGGGAGGGCTTTCTGTATTTTGCGTAGCAAACGCGCAAACTGTGTAGCTGATAATACCTGGGCATGTAAAATGCCGGCTTGCGCTAGGGCCAATTTGGTGGTTAATTCACTTAGCTCAAAATGCAGGCGATGAAGGGTTTGAGTCACCTGGCGGACGTTGTCCTCTACGTAGGTCAGAGCGACAATATATCGGAAAGGACTGCGTTCTTGGGACCGGATCATGGAATAAAAGTTATCAACCGTGCGTGACAAAGCGCGTAAGGCTTTGCTAACGTTGATCAAGGCTCTCCGATTTTGGGTGGTGGATATGGCTGTCTGATTCATGACATGTAATGTGCCATTGAAAAGATGGGCCATTGCCATTTCCTTGTTGTTGATCAATTCGACGTTATTTTTCAAATGGTCGATCTCGGATTCAGTTGCTGTGCCAAACAAATAGGACAACGCGTTCCCTATGCCGTTAATTAATCCTCTTTTGTTGCGAGATGATCGTGTATGGGGCGTAGGATCCAGCAAATCGTGATATGTGGCGGATATGTCATTAGTATCATGCTCGAGGCGGTCGATCTCTCGGTCGGTTCTATTTATGTTAGTCGCGAGCATGGATTCAGTGGTTTCGGTAAGATTTCCCAAGCCAAAACGGCGGTTCGCTAGGGCGCGGGATATTTTGGTGAGTAAGCGAATGGCTTCATGAATGCGCGCTATTTGGGTACCGTACTGGGTCATGGGGATTGAGACGGTCACGGCCCAAGAGCTGTAACTGGGGTACGTTTTTCCTAAGGGGATAAAGAGGTGTCCGGGGTCTCGTGGGGCATTTTCGAGGAGGTCGTCACTCCCTCCGTGAACCAGTATAAGCCAGCCAAGAATTAACCAGCTTACCCTGAGGGTCATTGTGCACTGAAACAGAAGACATTGCTTATGATGGCATCAACAATCGTAAACAACATGCGACGATCAAACAACAGATCCGATGGCGTTCTACTCTGGGAACAACCATTATTAGCGAATGTTTGTACATTCGCGATGTTTACCTCTGGGGATAAACATCGGGATTCGGACTGTAGACGAGGTCGTTTCTCCTGTTTCTGCACCGCTTCCTTCTCCGGTTCCTTCTCCGGTTCAATCTTACGTTTCCGTTCGTTGGCTGGAAAGTCCATAAACTGACCAAGCCGTAACCCTTCGTTCCGGTGTGCACAATCCGTTAGTAACTTCCGTGAACGTAAATCGTAACGGTGAGTCGGTGGCGTGTTAAAATACTCACTGTTCGGTTGTGTTTGTCTCGAACTCCCTTCTCTGTCCGTTAACAGTGATGGGTCATTAGCTAGAGGCAAATCAACATGCGAAGGGTCCGCAGGGAATGGTGGGATTTCTCCATATCCCCGTTCCTGGTTCTGTAACCATCCGTGGTTCTGTAACCATCTCCGTTTCCGGCAGCCATGGGCTGTGTATCCTCGCATGGTAACTGACGCTGGTCATACCAGAGGCGATCACTAAGGGGGAGCTTAGCTGCGCGTAGGGGTTGGTGGCGAAGCGGCTCCTCCTCCCGTCTCGTACTTACCTGAACAGGTCGACGTACTGACTCATATGTCCTGTTCCATATGTCATCAGTGTCGCGGGGTCTCAGGTTTTCTGAATGTACCAACTTGGTTTTTCCATTCATCATGTTTTTAATCACATAATTTTCGTTGCCTATTTTGGAGATGATTCTAAAATAGGGCTTCCAGAACAATGTAAATTTTGTCGACTCCCCTGGTTTGACTGAGGGGTCGTGGTAATAGACGGGGTCTCCTGGCTTGAAGGAAGACGCGTGAGCATTCCGGTCAATTAATGCTTTGTTGTGATCTCGGGACTGCTGACGATTTTGAACTACGTCCTGAAAGGCGTTATGCAAAAATTCAAATGTTTGGGCAACGTAATCCTCTCCTGCGTAACGAACACGAGGTTGTAGGAAGGTATCGATCGGAACTCGGGCATCTCTTCCGTACATGATAACAAAAGGAGAATGGTTTGTGGTTTCGTTCTTGCTTACTCGATAGGCGGCTAAGCAAGGGTCCAGCACTTGATCCCATTGACTTTGATTCTCGCTAATTTGTTTGGAAATCATTTCGTTCAAGGTTTTATGAAAACGCTCGGTTAAACCATTACTTTGTGCGTGGTAACTTGATGTACGGAGTTTCGTTACTCCCAATTCCTTGCACACTAAATCCATAATTGCGTTGCAATATTCTGTTCCCTGGTCACTGAGTAACATGTTGGGACAACCGTGTCTGGGCAGGAATTCTTTCAAGATTAATTTAGCAATTGTTTCCGCGGTTTTGTCTGGTATAGCCCAAGCTTCTGGCCATCCACTGAAGTGGTCCACAATCGTGCAGACGTAACGGTTACCGCTGTCCGAAATAGGAAATGGGCCACACGTGTCGATACCAATTATATCAATTGGGTATCGCGGCATCGGCATGTCTTGCATGGGACGTCTTTCTTTCCTGAGTTTTCTCCGGTTGCATGTTTCACAAGTCTGTACGTACTGCTTTACGTCTTTTAACATGGTTATCCAATAATATGACTTTGCTACTTTGTCGATGGTTTTCTCAATTCCCAAATGTCCTCCGAAAAAGCCATCGTGCATACATTCCAACACTGGTTTCCTGAAGGGAAGGGGTAGCATCAGCTGCATTCGAGTCTGCGGGCGCGTTTTCGTACCCTTTTCTAAATGGTATAGTAATTCATCTTCTATACAGTATCTTGCCATAATTTGAGGATTTTCTTTGTTCAATTCCAATCTAATGGTCTCCAGTTCTTCATCTGCTAATTGTGCCTGTTTGAGGTCGGGTAGGCTAGGCAAAGCGGAGTTTGTGTTGTCCGTCTGGACGGGCATCATCTCTTCACCTTCGGAATCAGATTCCGACTGGTATGCGTTGTCAACTACGTTAATTTCCTCATCTGGGCCTTTCCAATCTAAATGTTCATTGTCTGCTAGGTCTCCGGCTATCGGCGTGTTCGCTAGGCGTGACATCACATCGGCAGTGTAGTTTTGGGGTCCCGAAATGTATTCTATTTTGCATGCGTATTCGCCTAACATGATAGCCCAACGTTGTATGCGCGGATTTTTCATTTCACTGGTGAACAGATGTTTCAACGGCTTGTGATCTGTGTACACGGTCAGCTGTGTTCCTACTACAATGTGGCGGAGTTTACCTAAACTGTAAATAATCGCGTAAGCCTCGCGCTCGATGGTCGGCCATTTTTGTTGTGCATCTGAGAATTGGTGCGACACATACTGTATGACTCGGTCCTGACCATCCTGTTCTTGTGTAAGCACAGCGCCTAGGGCGTATTGTGACGCGTCAGTATACAACTTGAAAGGCTTGGATATGTCCGGAAAAGCTAACACTGGGGCTGTGACTAAACTGTTCTTCAACGTGTCAAAAGCCTGTTGCGCTTCGGGGGTCCATTTACATTTTGCATTTTTCTTTGTCATGGCCGTTAAGGGTCTTGCAATTTTGCTGAATTCGGGAACGTATTTTCGGTAATAGGAAGCCATGCCTAGAAAGCTTCTGACCTGACGGACCGTAGTCGGAGCTGGCATTGATTGTACGACTTGGACTTTCTCGGGATTTACTGATATTCCTTCATTGGAAACGACGTGTCCTAGGTAATTCAGTTTTTCACGTAAGAAGTCACATTTTGAAATTTTCAACTTAAGATTCGCTTTTCGCAATCGGTCAAACACTATTTCTAAATGCTTCACATGTTCCTCAAAAGTGTTACTGAAGACAATGATATCGTCAATGAACGCCAGGGCAAACGGTCGAACATCACCAAGAACAGCGTTCATCAGGTTTTGGAAAACAGCTGGGCTGCCAGACAAACCAAAGCACATTCTATTGTGCTCGAATATTCCTGCATCGGTTCCAAAGGCGGTCTTTTCTCGGTCTTCTTCTGCAATGGGTATTTGCCAGAATCCTGCTTTCAGGTCTAAGCTGCTCCGATACTTCGATTTTCCCAGGGATAGTAAAATGTCGTCCGCAGCTGGAATGCTGGGTGCAGGCACAATAGTGACAGCATTTAATTTCCTGAAATCCAAACACACACGATACGTTTTGTCCTTTTTTGGAACTACAATGACTGGAGATAACCAAGGTGAGTTACTTCTGCGTATAATTCCGGCGTCCAACATTTCCTGAATTTGGTCATCCAATATTTGGCGGTGTGCCAAAGGCAGACGGTACGGTTTTTGTCTAATTGGCTGATGGCCCTGAGTGTTGATTCTCATCTCCGTGGCATCGGTCATTGTCAGTTCTATGTCTTTTTGCACGAAAACATCAAGGTTTTTGGAGAGGGTTTCGCTCATCTGCTTTCTTTGAGGTTCGGGAATGTGATCCAAATTGAAAGCACTCAATTTGTCCTCAGGTGAATATGGCATGTCGGCTGGCTGAGAGACCGACGAAATATCAGCTTTTCACTTCCATGTCGCTTTCCGATACTTTGGATGCAACACCTATCACTTGACCTTTTCTAAAATGCAAGAAACGACCCGTTTCGTTGACAATGGCCCATGGGATGTGCTTATTTTTGGACATTTTTACCACGGCATTGGGCAGTAGCACTCCAGGTTCGTCTTCAAAACAAGGGGAGGTGGCCAACTGGGATACTACAAAGTTTTCTCCTGGGGTCTTCTGCTTTGCTACATGACATTTGACTTGGATATCGGAGCGGGGGAAGACTTGGATATCATCGGACAGTCTGACCAGGAATACTTCGGTCTGCTTCAGTTCTGGTTTCGTTTTGAGCGGGTACACAGTCTTTCCAATAGTGAGCGTCTGGTTTTCAAAATCTAACCGAGCTTTCCGTGCTGTTAAAAAATCTACTCCGAGGAGCATGTCATGACCGAAATTGGGTATCACAAAGAAATCATGATACATTCGTACTTTTCCCAGAGTAATGCGTATTTTCACACATTTGGAAATGGGCAACTTATGCCCCGAGGCAGAGATGAGTGATATGTTTTTCTTTTCTTCGATCGGTTTTACTAGGTTGGGATCGCACAGGGTTAGGAAATGTTCGTCAACAAGAGAGAATTGAGCACCCGTATCAAGAAGTGATCTAAATGCTTGAGAACCTATACAAATGTCGACAAAGGGGCAATTTTCACTTACCTGGCAGACGGAAGCTCGTTGTTCTGACACGTTTGGTGAGTCGGTGTGAGGCCTCTCTAGTTTCCTGACGGCTGCGGGGGCTGGGGATGAGACATCTCATAAGCCCTTTTCCGACACATTCGCTGGATGTGTCCGGGAAAATTGCAGTAGTTGCAGATGGGTCTGCCTTCTGCCGTCCATCGATACGCATTTCGGGGGGAGTTCGGTGCCGTGGGAGTTCTCTGGGGGTTCTGGTAGCGGTCATTCTGCGGCGGAACATACTGCCTGGGAGGTCGTGGCTGGTACTCACGAGGCGGTACAAATTCCGGGGTTGGTTCCTTGGGGTGTCTCTGGTACTGAGTCTGCTGCTGTGATCTCACCTGTGGCTGTTGTGAATGCTGCTGCGGGGCATGACTTACCTGGTCTACCCGTGAGGCTAAATTCGATACAATATCTGTCAGCTGGGAGATCTGTCCGGAGAGGTGGTCGGTAACGTGCGTGGCAATGGCGCTAATATCCATTGGCTCATGGTCTTTGGTGTGCAAGTCCACCAAGTACTGAAGATTGCGCTCTTTTTCGGCGGCGGTTACGGCTTGTTCAAGGGTAGCGGGATGTTTACGTATCAGCGATACCTGCATGCGTCTATCGTACAGGCCATCAATGAAGTTTCCAGAGAGTTGAGCTTGAATTGGCGGCAAGTCGATTTCCGTACTCGAGTATAATTTATGAGCGAGAAGGTTGATCCTCTCGCCGTACTGTTCCAAGGTTTCATTTTTCGTTTGTTTGACCCGTTTAAGTTGTTCTTGCACAGTTCTGAGGTCGTGCATACCGGCAAATCTATCGGTCATTTCTCGTTTTAAAACGTTCCATGACTGGGGGCGTGGCCCGTTGTCCACAATTCGAATGTACTGACGTTTGGCAGCACCGATCAAAAGTCGCCCAGCAATTAAGAGGGTCATTTTTTCGTTTCCCCCACTACATCTATAAACCTCATCCACAGTATCGATCCATGTACGTAATCCATCAGAGTTCTGGCCATCGAATCTCTTGCTTTGACTTAGCACATCGGTTAGGAAGGGAGCCATCGCAATGTCATCTCCCATAGTGCACACGTTGGAATCCATTGCAAGCGTTGAGTAATGGTGGTCCTCAGGAGCAGTTTCGTGAGCCATGTTGAACAGTTTTGTACGTTAACAGGTAACAGGTTAAAGTAATCAGCAATTAATCAACAACGAATTTTTTTAAAGCAGTCGGGAACAGCTGGGTATTTTACATTATACGTGGTACTAACCGGTAAGGGAACGAGTGCAGACGACAGCGTCAGACGCTCGAACGTCCGTTCGTGGCGAATGGTGCACCGCCGTGGGCACTGCTGGACTCGGTGATGGTGATGTCGTCGGAGACGTCGAAGTCGTTCGGGATCGTTGACGCTGTGAACGGAGCGGCGTCTGGTCGTGCAGAGTATGGCGGGAGTATCTCGTCTTCCGGTCGGATGAGACTTGGGGGTCCGTTCAAACAACAATCTTCTATGACTTCTTTGTCGTGGAGAAGGATTAGGAGTTGGTACTCGTCTGGGGTCGCCGAATTAAAGCCGCAGCACCGATGAAGGCAGGGGGGGGCAGGTGCAACGATGGAAGCGGAGGGTGGATGTGGTGGTCAGGTCGCAACCACAAAGATGGCAGAAGCCGCACTTGAAGCAGTACTTGTTTGCTGTATTTGAGTGACAGTGGCAGAAGTGGCCGTCTCGTCTGAGGTTGGTCCAGTAGGATCTGTGGTAGCTGCACAGATCGTCTTCGACTTCAGAGTATGGGGTGCGGAGCTCGGCTACTGGGATGAGTAAGTCCCAGCACGTGCAACTGCCGTGGGTGATGTAGTCGAGATCGTTGGCTGACACCCACTGACCTGCCTTGGCGCTTGGCTCGATGGGGACGGAGAGGCCGATGTGCAGTCCTCGTTGCGGTTGTTGGGCTTGGGCGAGAACTGCATCCGGGTCACGGCACCACTGTGACAGTCTAGTTGTTTCCGCTCGTGCGTCAGGCGTCGAAGAAGATGGACGCTGCTGCTGATGACCGCGTCTGTGCATCGGATGCTCTGGCCTCGAAACACGGCGTGATAGTCCAGACCTCGTTGATATTGACACACACAGGCACACGAGAGATAACCACTGTCCAAACCCGGTTCTCAGTTCCGTCGGCACTCTGTGTCCGTCCCCGCGCCACGACAGGTCACACAGTGGTAGTTACCGTCAGATGTTCAGAGGGAGCGATGTTAGCAGCTCGGCGTCTCGTGATGGTCTGTCCTGTCGAGGGTCCTGTCCCGGGGTTTTTATTCAAGTGTGTATATATACTAATGGAAAAGCCTGCATGCACGCGCTGACCTTTGCCTGGGGACGGAAGTGCACGTGCAACGCGCGTGTGTGTGAATCACTGCCGGGCGGGCGCGTGACTCACTGCGTAATTGCATCTGCCGAGCGGAGCTCGGTGTGCGTTTATTTATGTGACGTATCGGTGGCGGCTGCGGGCGCGCTGGCCGTGTGGAGGGGATGACGAAATGCATGTCCGTGGGCTGGTTGGGAAGTGTGGTGCAATGCGTGATTGCTACAATAGCGTGTTCGCTACAATGCCTAATTGCTACACAGTTCGATATTCGACTTTGACCTATATGTGAGGATGGAGCATGTGACTGGCATTAGTTGGCATGCCCAAGTCGTAATGGAAGAAAGAGTATTAATAACGCTTCAAATCTAAATCTAAATGTCAACGGTTCAAAGCCTTGTGACCTTGCCAGGTCGCAGGTCATGTCAGGTCAAGCCGTTCACATGATGGAAGGTGTACAAAAGGCACAAAGTTGTAACACCAATAACGTGGACAGTCCAACGGTGGCACTAGAATCATTGATGTCGAATTAATTCCGAAGATATATCAAAATATGTTCCGATAAAATCAGTTTTTGACCAAATTGTTAATTTCCCGGAGGGTTTAGCATGGGACCCGGCGGGACTGGAAATCGCGACCGCTTCGATTTTTCTTTAAATCACCACAAACGTATACAATAACAAAACACGTCGACAACTCACGTCGTTTTCCGGGGCATCGAATGATGTGACCTCCAGAGGTCAACGAGTTCCAGTTCGATATTCGACTTTGACCTATATGTGAGGATGGAGCATGTGACTGTCATTACCTGGCACGCTCAAGTCGTGATGGAAGAAAGCAAATTAATAACGCTTCAAATCTAAATAGAAATTTCAACGGTTCAAAGCCTTGTGACCTTGCCAGGTCGCAGGTCATGTCAGATCAAGCCGTTCACATGATGGAAGGTGTACAAAAGGCATAAAGTTTTAACAACAATAACGTGGACAGTCCAACGGTGGCACTAGAATCATTGACGTCGGATTAATTCCGGAGATATATCAAAATATGTAGCGATAAAATCAGTTTTGGACCTTATGGTTAATTTCCCATAGGGTTTAGCATGGGACCGGGCGGGACTGGAAATCGCGACCACTTTAATTTCTTTTAAAATCGCCACAAAGGTATGTAATACAAAAACACGTCGACAACTCACGCCGTTTCCCGGGGCATCGAAAGGTGTGACCTCCAGAGGTCAATGAGTTCCAGTTCGATATTCGACTTTGACCTATATGTGATGATGCAGCATGTGACTGTCATTACCTGGCACGCTCAAGTCGTAATGGAAGAAAGCAAATTAATTACGCTTCGAATCTAAATAGAAAGTTCAACGGTCAAGGAGCCATGTGACCTTGCCAGGTCAGAGGTCATGTCAGGTCAAGCCGTTCACATGATGGAAAGTGTACAAGAGACACACAGTTTTAACACCAAAAACGGGAACAGTCTAACGGTGGCACTAGAATCATTGACGTCCGATTAATTCCGGAGATATATCAAAACATGTTCCGATAAAATCAGTTTTTGACCTAATGGTTAATTTCCCATAGGGTTTGGCATGTTGGAGTTGGTGTTGGTGTGGTTGTTGGTGTGGGGGAGAGCGCCGCTGTGTAGCTGCGCCCGGCTGTAGGTGCGGTGTGGGCGAGCGCGATTGTGGAGGTGGATATGTCAGTGGTGGAGGTGGTGTTGCGTAAGTGTTGTCGTGCTGCTGTGTGTAGCACGCTGTAAGCTGCCGCATACCGAAACACCTCCCTCTTGTATGCCCACTTGGGGAAATGGTCGGTGGCGATAATCGAAATCGGGAAATGGTCGGTGGCGGAGTGTGGCTCATCACAGATTGCACATCTCCTTTCGGGGATGTGCAGTCGGATGCCGTGTGGTGACCGGCACACCGACTGCATCGTGGTATTGACGCGTTTGCGCGTTCGCCATAACCATAACGAAGACAGCGGCGGCACCGTAGAGGTAAAGGCACGCAGAGGTGTACCTCGTACGCCTTGTTGTGAATGTGTACGTGTGATGGCAGTTGCGGTGCGTTGAATGTCAGAACTAAGATGTTGTGCGTGGAACGTGCCTCCCGTGTGATGTGACCTATCGTGGCTGCGGCGTCTAGGAGGGCAGAGGCGTCAAACAGTGTGACGATGCTGTCGAGTGATGTTATCCGGCTCTGAGGCGCAAATGTAGCCCCGGCTTGTGTTCAGTGTGCGATGAAGTGTGAAGGAGCAACGCCGATTGTTGAAGGCATGTGTCTAGAAGCGTTTGTGTCAGTAGCAGCACACTGAACATCTTTAACAACAGCATAGACAATCATTATAAGAATAGAGGGCTTGCTTTTCGGTATTCCAGGGAGGGCTGATCGACGGATTTGGTGGGCAACTGGTTCAATGTCCAGAGTGCAACCAAGAAGGGCCCTTGTGGCTCGTAGTCGCACTGATCTTTTATGTCTTTATGTCTTCATGTCAGCGCTGCTCTGCGTTTGAACGATGTGTGTGGTACCTCTGTTGATCGTGAAGTGTATTGATTGGAGAATGTGACGGAGTGTCTTCGCGAGAGTGAAAGACGACTCTCGCGTGATGGTGTGGCTTGGCTGTATGTGGGTGCCTACTAGATAGGCGCCTTTTGTGTGCGGGCGGTTGGGCCCGTTGTGGGTGACATGGTGTGTATGGGTCGGCCCCGCACACACACCCGCAATGTGTCCCTCCTGACTGACAAAAAATACCCGGATTCGTTGCACCCGTGGATCGAGCTTTCGCCCTCTGGTTCCTGCCCCGGCTGCAATGGCCCAGGACAGCGGGCTCGTCACCATTAGGTTTCCTCCGGGGGGTAAAGATTAGTTGGAAGACAGAGAGAATTTGGGGATTTGGTGTGGGATGTTTCCCTTCTAGAGTCGCGGGAGTGCTTGTTTAGGGTGCCTGGAGCTCTTGATGTCTTCGGATCTACGCTGCTTCTGCCGCTACGGGTTTGTCTTTTGTATCAAACCTTGTACCTTCCTGGAGCTCTTCGTACTTGCTGACTGGACTGCTGTGGTCACTGGTGAGGACTTTTATCATAATACTGGGCGACACAAATACAATTCGATGCTGTCGTGAGGCAAACATGAAAAACATCAAATGAGCAACCTTAGTGTGGCATTTACTTGTATTCCTCAAGATTCAGCTTTAGTTTCATCTGGTCACTGGTGGGGGCTTTTATCAAAAATTATGGTGGCGTAAATAAATGTCCAGGGTCTTGGGATGCAGACATGGAACATATCAGGTCGATCAATTTAGTGGGACATCTGTCATCCCTGAGGACTTGTTTTATGACGCATATTAATTAGTTAATTGATTTTGTCAAGAGTACGGGCGACATTTTTAGTGTCGTCAATTTGTCAACAGTAGTGACATTTCACAATACATGCTCGGATGCACTGTTCCCAGACGTGACGCAACTAAACCAATACACACGTACTGCTACTGATGTAATGATATGCCATGAAATACTGATGCCTACTGTATTATAATATGTTGTTTTCTTAGTACCTAGGAGTTGGATTTAACTCATGGGTGGGTGGGTTGGAATTATTCCCGCTCACCAAAAAAGCACCCCGAGTTCCAGTCGCTCCTTTTGGTACGAATAGTGGTCGGTATTGTCACTCTTTTCAATTTAACCAAACTCCAATACACTGGCCCGGACGCCACCCACCCGGGATCTCCAGCAGTGTCTAGCTGGAAGTCATACTTTGTCCTGCTGCGCCTTGCCCTGACATGACTCGACCTGTCACCAGATACCACCGCGTTATCTTGCCCTGCCCTCGCCCACTCATTTATCGTAACTTTTCACATGCCTTATCTGCCAGAATCATTCAGACATTCACTCCCCTGTCGTCTCTTGCCATTTTCTGCATTGGCGTGTCATAATCCGCTTAACTTGCTTGCCTTCGCCTGAAATATTAAGCCCGAAATTCCTCCTCCCACGCAAACATTCCTAAGGGAGGTGACTAAACATGTTGCGATGGCATATATTGGATTCTTTAGATATTAGCAGCCACGTATTATGCTGCTGTGTCGCATGGCTATTACCCAAGAACAAAAAACGGGCAGCGCAAAGCGGAAGGTATAAGAGGACGTGCCCCCCCCCCTCCCCCCAAACGTCGCGAAGCTTAACACTGCGCTCATGGGCTCTGGGAAAAGATAGATCTCAAAACGATCATATCTCCATCAGGGGTGCAGCGAGGGTTTTCTTAAGGGGGTCGAAAATTTATGGTTTTGCGAGGTGAACATCTCAAAATATCTTCTTTGATCTAATGTATATTTGGTTGGTCAGAGGGAGGGCCCTTGGCTGCACGTCTGGTCCGAACCTACTCAAAGTCCGCGGCGCTGCTGACCCAAAGAAGAGCAGCGCCTTGCGAGGTCGAAATATTGACAACCACGTACTGTAATCAGCAATAATTTCCTCGGCACAATGATGTATACATAAATTGACTTCACTCAAAATGTATATTACAACGATCTCGGATGCACCATACCACTACTGATTCGGTGGTATTTCGGGGAACTCAGAATGATCAACACCGACATTTAAGACCGCGGTTCTTGCAGAGCATGTCGCACATTAATACGATCATGAAGTGTCAGCCATGTATCTGGCAGTAATAGCATAATGGTCACACACAGCCACAGAGACATCTTTCGCGCATGACGGAGTTGAATGGGTGGTGTCGGAACCTTCGCGGCAGCCAGTGGCAGCTGACGTGTACCGGCGTACTGGCCGCCGGATGGCGGAGGTGCGATCTCCGACAAAGGGTGCGATGGTCTACTGAGAGTCCATGAATTGTACCTCGGAGAGCAACAGTATGCTCCTTGGCAGAGGATGCGGCTGAGGCGAGAGCAAGGTCAGCGTCTCGTTCTCGGCGTCTACGGCCGTCACGCACACGACGCCGGCCATGTTGGTGGTGAGTAGGTCCTCGTCGACCGACTCTGCAAAGCTGACGGCCAGCAGGTGGTGCAGCAGCGACGGTCCCGGCACCACCGGCACCACCTTGGTGTCGTTATCCTCGATCTTCATGCCGAGCGGCAGCGCCGACTCGGGGATCTTTGGCGCGCCGATTTTGAACACCTTTACGTCGGAGAACTTGACGTCAAACGAATGTGGGTACAACTCGCCACACTGGCCGTAGAAGTAGGCGCGCACGCGTGCGTCGCGCGCCTCCATGCGCTGCATCTTGTTGCGCTCGGACACGCCTCCACTTTTGGGCAGAAACACCACCTCCACGAAGTTAGGCATGTCGCGCACCAGCTCGTTGTAGAGCCGCTCGTGATCGAGCACCAGCACTACGTCGACCTCAAACGCCACGGCAATATGCGTCAGCGCCTTGTAGCCCTCGCCCTTGATCCAGCCACACGTGTTGATGACGCAGCCACTGGCGCCAGTGCGTTGGTTGGCGCGCAGCCGGCTATTGACCGTCTCGGCCAGTTTGCTGGCCAACAGCCGGTAGCAGGCAGTGTTATCGCCGGGGCTCTTGTGGCCCATATGGTAGACGACAGGCGCTGTTTGGGTGAAGCCCTCCTCCACGCCAGCGACCCGCTCGATCACCATGGCACCAAGTGTGCCGGGCACAGAGATGGCGCCCTGTCCGACGTCCAGGTCGACCAGCAGCGGCCGCCGGCCAGCACGCACTGCATAGTTGACAAGCAGCGTAGCCAGCGTCGACTTGCCGACGTCCGTTGGGCCGGCCACCATGCAGACTGGGCCGCGGCCTCCGTCCTTCTCGGCCCGTCGCCGCATCTGCTCCAGAGCCGCGTGCGTGTTCAGGTACATCACCATCGGGGTCTCGCGCGCCATGTACGCCACATCTGTCTGTCCACGCAGGCGCACGTGTGCGCCCTGCCATGTGAACACAGCCACCTTGGCGCCGGCGCGGAACGTGTAGACTTTCTTGCGCACGAGCTCGGTGCCGAAGATTTCCGCCATGCCGGCGGTCAGCTCCAGCGTCACCCGGGCCTTCTTGTTCTGCTCAAGCACCTCAAAGCGCAGTTCCGAATCCGACTCGAGCGAGAATTCCTGCAGGGGCTCGGAGGCCGATTTCCCGCTTTGTTCACCCATGACAGGAGACAGCTGTTATACTGTAAAGGGAAACCAGGTCAGAGCAATCCATCCTGCTTAACATATTCTGATGGAATCGTCGGAAATATAAACTGGGTAAGATAGTCAAATTATCAATTCCAGTTACAAATGAAATGGACTGCAAAAATGCGACATGCAACTGGTATTATTTGAATTCATAAATGAGGATGATAATTTTCGTAGTTCAGTCTCAAGCATTGATTGAAGTTTCTTGCTTTTCAATATGAAGTTCATCATTGAATTACGCTCCTACTTCGGTTTACAGATGTCTGGAGCTGGTACATTCCAGCCGAATTTCTCCAGTATCTTGTCAGGCACGTACGAACTACATGACTTAAATAATGCACAGATCCAATTTAGTTCCGGCACTTGGCAGATACTGACACGTGTCTCTAAGCAGTTCGTTCCATGATAGTTCCAGTTCGCTCGCATCTGCTCGACCGCATCTTACCAGCCTCGCCACTCAGACCCGTCTTACCACGCCTTTGGAGGTTGCGGGCGCATCGACTGTGGTGGTCATGCAGCCCCGCAGCCCTGCCACGACTGTCTGGACCAGAGCAAGTCGCGACAGCCCAGCCAGGGTTGGGATGGGAGACCGGCCACACGCACCACGGATCATTCACGGGCCGGAACTGGCTAGGAGGGGCTCGGTCGCCGACTCCAACTATCCCCTCTGCCCTACGTGTACAATGGTGGCACTCCATATGGAGGTGGAATGTCACCATGTACTTGGTGGCAGACGGTCGGCCGGCCGCTGTCGTGCCGAAGCTGACCAAGCCAAACATCGGGACGACAGCCGCGGCTCGAGACATCAAGTGCCGACGTCTGCGTGGACCGGCGCCGGCGGACGGGAGACGGATTCCGCTCCTAGTTGGTAGTTCGTGCAAGGACAAGATAAATCTGGACATGTGGAAGTAGCCGCAATTAGGCTGCCAAACGCATTCGAAAGAGGGGTCCAAAGTTGGCTTCGTTACAATCTTCATGAAAATTATTAATTTTCTAACCGAGTGTGTTTTGAAAATTAGCAAGTGTAGATTCAGACACTGAATATGGGGGGTTTCGAAATATTGTACTTTCTTACAGAATAACATTTTGGTGTTGCATATAAGCCATACAAGTTCTAAAATAGTGTTTTAGTTTGCTGTGATATACCGAAACGAGTCCAATAGGATGTCAAAAGTCCTATGGAAACGATGTCGTTTAAAATAGTTTAAAATAGTTTTTCGAGTCCTCCGAACTCAATTGTATGCCAATAGTGTACTTGGAAGTGCACCCCTTTGGTTTTTCCAGAGATACCTAATATATGGTCACCTATATTAGCGATAAGGATAATAATACCAATGCAATCAATTGGCACTGCACAACTGACCACACCATAGGCAACTCGTTTATCTGGAATTGTGCTACGAGATGCTATTGTATCACGATCTGTAATGGTGAGCATAAACATAATACTAATAAACGAAATACTGTCAGAAATGACACATGGTAACATCACAGACACACAGTGTTAAAATAATGATTTATCGTTCGGTATGAGATGTCGAAACGAGTACAACAGGATGCCTAAATCGCCATGGAAATAATGCTGTTTCAAATACTTTGGTCCTTAAAACCCAATTTTTAGACAATCGCGTACACATAACTACCAGTTTTGCATGTTTTGGGAGGCACCGAATTTGTGGATCCCAATATCAACGAAAACGAAACAAATACTGATGCTTTAAACTGGCACTGTATAACATAGCACATCATTAGCAACCCCTTTACATGGAATTGCACTATGGGATGTTCGTTATCACGATTCAGGATCCGTCATGGTGAGCATAAGCATAATACTTATAAACGGGATACTGTTAGAAACGAAGCATGAAGACTCCACAAGCACGCACCAAGAAGTACGATGTCGATACCGTTAGGCGTCAGACGCAATGTTAATGCGGACATCGGTGGGATCTCCAGTAAAGAAAGAAAGCAAGTAGGTTCTTGATGACATTCAAGAACTCTGAAACATGCGCCCGCGACAAGCGCGCCCGGATGCTCACTAGTGTGTGCGCGAAGAATATAGTTACAAGTTATGAGACTCTGTCTCTATAAACTATGATGCGAAGTGCATTCATGAAAGTTAGCTTGCCTTTAGACGTCAATTTTATTGCCACTTACAGTGACATATGGCGCGTATTGTTACTTTCCATATTTCCCTCTGGAACTATTTCCCACCACAGACGGCCGGCCTCCGGCCGCCGGCGGCCCCCGGCCCGTCCCCGACCGCCCGCCATTCATAATATGGCGAGGCGCGGGATTCCTATTCCATGAATGCTAATAGGCCCCAACGCCAAAGTTACAGGCATATTTTCATATTTGAAACGATAGACGATGTGCCTGGCATGAGTTCCGCCACCAATAGAGTTGAGGCCGACAGATTGTCACGAAATTGTTTAAGAACATTACGCTTATGGGCGTTGAATGGAAATAATGCATCTACAACCGTGAATTTCTCCTACACCATTTTGGTGTGGCAGAGCCGATGTTGCTTAGTATTGTTGAAGGGTGGAACTTTATTTTTTGTCGTGCCACCGCTCGGCGGCCCTGCGGATCCTCTAGTCAGCAACCGTCTGCGCTTGACGTGCATCGAGCCATGCCAGAACGTCAATAATGTCGCAAAGCTTCATGTTAAAAGGTAAAAAGTGACAGGGTTAGATATCTATAAAAGTAGTCGAGTATGGCATCAGAAGGCAGCGGATTTTATGCCGGTTTATTGAAAACCATTGGAAATTATTTCGGTAATGTAGAACATCTGATATACAATTTAAAGGAATACAATGCGATAATTCGAAACACAAATCCTGGAATTGAGTGCAAAAAATGACAGCGTTAGATATCTATAAAAGTAGTCGAGTATGGCATCAGAAGGCAGCGGATTTTATGCTGGTTTATTTAAAACCATTGGAAATTAATTCGGTAATGTAGAACATCTGATATGCAATATAAAGTGATACCATGTGATAATTTGGGACACAAATTCTGGAATTGAGTGCAAAAGTGATAGGCTTAAACCTTCATGGAAGTTATTCAAGATGATATAAAAATGTAGCACGTTCGATTTTCGTTTAGTTAAGAACATCGGAAATTGTTAGGACGTAACACAGAAGATGTATGACACGCTTTTATCACAAGATGTTGAGTGGCCAATTGATCCCATTTCACTTTAAGAGCTAAGTGGTGGCACTTTAAGGGCAAGGTGAAATGATTTGATAATAAAACGAACTACACATAAGAGAGCTTGTTTCAATGTTGTTCAAATTGGACCATTGGAAATTACTTGCACCTCGTCTAGAAACCAGAATATAGAATTAATCAAAGCAAGCCCACTCTGGTGGTGTTCCTCAACAAACCCACCACCAGAGCGGCGCCACCGGTATTATGTCCGCTTATGACGCCTAACGACTTCCTTGGGAATGATGTTGATTCAGTGTTCAGCAAGTGGAATATTCCACCCCATTTCATAAATAATTTATAACTGCAGACACACATGAAGAAGCACGGTACCGCTCTTTCGGTAGGATGTGGATTCAGCATTCAGGAAGTGGTATATTCCAGTTTTGGCCAATTCTCGGACTTTTCTGGAAACTAAAGATAGATGACGGAAAAACTCGCACTGACGGAGGGCCAACAAAAACCCGGTGTATTCCAATGTTTTGTGACAAATTTATTACTGATCCATACCACTTGCTTACAATATATAGCATTGCTCTTTTTCTCCCTGCAATCGAGATAGAAGAAGTGGATGCAGCATCAAGAGCATGGAGGACATATGCTATATATTTCCTCTACTGTCAATATCTCAAAAACCAGTGGCCAGAATACTGATATAATGACTTGGAATCTACAACATTTTTAATGGCATCGTTCGCAATGCAAGGTTTCAAATGTATTTCATAAGGGAATCACTTTCAAATGCACTATGCTATAAATTGTATGCTGAATGCTGGGAGCACACATCAGGAGAAAAAGCTTCCTTAAGCACTCAATGATTGATCTTTCCTGTCATTAATGGCATCATGAGAAATAAGACAAACCCTCATTTGTTTCATTTGTTTCATTTGTTTAGGGCATTAAATGGGATTGCTAGCTTTGGAAATGCAAGACAAATTGAATGTATGCGTGTATTTTGTCAAATGCTGTGCATTTCAGGCAGGCTGAAATTATTCAGTTTTGTTGCATGACAGGCAATAACAGGCAAAGGGGTAACACATAAAATACAAAGCATTTTTTCTGGTGGTATTTTGTTGTAATATTTTTCAATTGCTTCACAAGGTAATTCTAAGCAGCTTCGTGGCTAGTGGTCATTTGTTTTACAACATGTTGTCCGTCGAGTCATGTAGCGTCGCCAATCTCTCATGCAATTGGTTGCAGGCAAAGAGTAGTGACAGGTGAGACTTGAACCCACAATCTTTCTATTGTGAGATGGTAACTTACCACTAGACTACTCATCCCCTTAAGCAGCTTCAATAAACATATTATTTAGATGGAGCCAGGCCAGCCTCTTGCATGTAATAACACCTAGATTATCTCAGTTTTTTTAAATTACATTCTTCATCACACATTACCCTACCCAATGCCTTTTTTTGTGGTAACATAAATGAGTGGTCATATCTTAATCCCACTAATGAATATGATATTAAAACAATTGGTTAAACTAAAATTTACATTTACCAACCAGGTGAGCTTGGCATTTTTTTTTCTAAAATATAAAATATTATTCATTATGTATCACCCCACCCAAAGCTGCTATTCAGCATTATAGAATCCTGCACCTGTACAACACAATCCACCAATGATGTAAGATGCTTTCCAATTCCAATATAAGCAGTTCCAGTGGAAATGTGCAGTTACATCAACTTAATGATATTAATACACATGATTTTCTTCTGAAAACCTAGTTAGCAACCCAAAATGTGAATTTACCAACCAGGCTAGGTTAGGCTAGGCTATGATATGGTATGTTAGCCTCAGTCAGGTTGTCAATCTGCACTGTATTGTTAGCCTAGCCTTGATAGCAAGTACGAGTGAAGCATGATATGCTAAGTAATTGACCAGCACTGTGTATCTTGCCACCTGCTGGGTTTTTATGTACTAGTGAGTAAATACATTGCAACTACTTGACATGCATGAATCTTTTTGTTGTGCTTTAGGTGAACCATATGGATTTTGATACCAGCAATAACTCCTATAGGAAAAAATTTGTTTACCAAAAATTGTCTAAAGGGCTTATCATGCTTACCAAAAATTTGAAAGCTCCAAAAATTACCTCAATGTGCATACCAAAGGGCTTGTCACATCATGGACACCAGATAGAGCAAGATTCAGTCCACAAGGTCTTGGAAACTATGGAATGTACATGCACAAGTTTGGTGGGTAGATTATGGCTGTGGTCAACTTCCTGCTGTATAAATTGCATGGCCTTCAGGATCAAATGAGGTGGAGACTGACAGACACACAGAGCCTCTGCTCCAACAGAACCTTTATGACCATGAATTATTGGTGGCTGGTCAGTCAACTTTGCAACTCTGAAGTTCTTATAGTTGCCAACATATTTTAAAGATTATGTTTGCACATGATGTGCTATTAATTTTTAAATCACAAGATTTCACTGCAATATACCTGCCTGTTTATAAGATGACATTAAAAATAAGGAGGGGTAGGTGTATTCCACCCCCTCCCTCCACCCCACTAGTACTTGTGTTGAATCACAAATTCACAGGACTTTGGACACAGGTGCATTCATAAGCACAGCTTCATTTATTGCCCATCACAATTGTGCAATTGCATTGTTGCTGCAAGGTAACCCTAAGGGTTTTGCAATTTTGAACATGTGTTCTATGGTTCTAGCCATTTTAATTTGAATGGAAGTAGCTTTCTAGGTAGGTAGGTACCTACCAAGACAATGCATGATTTTCAGTACCATTGCAGTTTAAGGTAACCACAAGACCAGTTTTACACACATTTTACCTACATGAACCATACAAAGGGGTTAGATTTGATTAAGTTAGGATACGTTTAAATACAGATTTTGTTGTTCAAAAACTGCAATTTTTGTTCAATAAGTTTATGCTGCACCTTTTGTGCTTCATTTTGAATATCACTTTGATATATTACAAAAAAAAAAAAAAAAAAAAAAAAAAAAAAACACCCAAAAAAAAACCCCCCCCAAACACACCCCCTATAAAAAACCCCCAAAAAAAAAACACCCAACCCCCCCCAAAAAAAAAAAAAAAAAAAAAAAAAAAAAAAAAAAAAAAAAAAAAAAAAAAAAAAAAAACACAAAAAAAACAAAATAAAAAAATAAAAAAAAAATTTTTTTTTTTTTGGGCTACCCAAGTCCAAGCCAAATTTTGGCTGTTATTTTTGCTTCCAACTGAAGAGAATGCATTTCCAGAGGAAATGAATGGCCACAGCATATTCAGCACATATTCAATTAAATTGCAACATTCACAAACACTACATGAAAGACTTTAAACATTGCATCACAAGAAATTCCAAGAAATCAGAAATTACCTTAAACTGGAACTATATTCGATTTTCTATGTTACGATCAAATCATCTCCAAATCTTCAATCCTAAAGCAGGATTGGATTTGTGTATTGTAAACTTGGATGCAGAGCAGACAATTGTTGGTTAATCAAAGTGGATATTTTTATTCAAACCTGTGATATCAGTTGGGGAAACAGTGGTTTTATATTCCATTTTTGGAAACATCCCATTTTTGTAAATTGCTTCCATAATTGGGAATGCTATTTTCCAAAAAATGGGAATGCTGGTGTGTCAGTTTTCCCATTTTTGGAAGCTATTACATCATCACTGCATTCAAATCCATTTTAGCTTGAATTAAATAAAAATATCTTGTTGTAGCTGGTTGGATCTATATGGTGGCACCTATTATATCAGTTGGGCTTTGCACCTAAGGGAACACTAGTTGAAGTATATTTTAAATATTTTTAAGTCAGCTACAATGTACCAGGTTGGTTGGTTGGTTATTTGATTTTACGACACGTCAACCGTTGAGTCATGTAGCGTCGCCAATCTCTCACGCTGATTGGTTGTGGGCGAAGAGTGGCAACAGGTGAACAGTGTACCAGGGAAATATCTCCAGTTAAGTAGGTTAATATGTTGTTACTTTAATCACTGTTCACCCTGGTTTTGTTTTAAACTTGCATTTTATTCAAAAATAAACTCTGTGTATTCCAACAAATCAAATAGTTTAAGTGCAGCCATTTAGAAAAACAAGGATGCTGAAGCCATGACACAGTGTGTCCAGTGGCATGGTTGAGATTGTCACAGTGAGTTTTATTTTGGGGCATGGTGACTTGGATTTTGTCTTGATGGTTGTAATTGTGGCAGAAACAGATTCATAAATAGCACTAGTTGTGTTCCCATTTTTGGAAAATAGCATTCCCAACTATAGAAGTAATTTCGGTATTGTTCCAGAACTAGGTAAAATGCGATTTTTTGGATTTTTTTTTTGAATACAGGGTATTTTAATGTAAAAATCATGATGCGACCACTCATTTTCTCCGCAAATAATTATTTTTCAGTTGGCAAACAAATACACGACCATAATCTTCACTCCGCAAACATAGCACATCGCGTATAATTATCCGTACCTGGTGTGTCACAGACGTGATAAAGAAGACATTCAACACTTCAGGCACTTGATTTGATACTCTTTGACATCGAAAACCTTATGTTTCTGCCTTAATTCAACATTATCTCCGAGAATGCATATACTCGCAATTCGCCGCGCCAGCCACCGTCGATAAGGGTGGCGTTGACATTCCTTGCGATGCTGTATTATTTTATTTAAATATATTTGATGACGTCACTGCCGAAAAATTTGTTTCCGATAATTCTGGTTTTCCGGTTAGGTTAGGTTAGGTTTGGTTAGATTATATTATGATATAATATATTTTATATATTATGCTACATTATCTTAGTCTAGGTTAGGTTAGGTTAGGTTATTTTGTTGTATTATTTATATATTCATATTTAATTTTTGAACTCTTGACTGTAAGCAGAACACGGCAGTGTAATAATGGCTTCATTGTGCACCGGTTGCAGTCTAGTTCCTCACAAAATTATTAAACTTTCTTTTGAAGATAATCAGGCAAGCTTATAATTTTTCAGAAAACACTGTACTTCCAAACGAGGTAATTTGTCCAAATTGTTTGAGGCCCTGCCATTTTCGTGCGAACAGGTGCAGGTGGGAGTGTTTTGTAACGCGGAGTGTCCCCAAGACCGTCGTCATCAACCGTCGCTGACTTAAAAGTAATCATTTGCAGAGAAAATGAGTGGTCGCATCATGATTTTTACGTTAAGATACCCTGTATTAAAAAAGAAAAATCCACAAAATCGCATTTTACCTAGTTCTGGAAATTTATCGTAATTTCCTAAAATGAAAGGTTTCCAAAAATGGAAAATAAAACCGCTGTTTCCCTAACTGATATAAGAATCTTAGTTTGCCATCTCCAGTGAATCTTTAACACTTTGTCACAGAACAGTTCATAGTCAAACAGCACCACTCAAATTCATAACCACAATAATGGTGATAACTTCCTGGATGACAAAAATCCAGGAGCAGCCTATTTTGCCAGCATGCACCAGAGAAAACAGCTCCCCGACTAGGTACCTACCTACCTAGGGTATTCTTCAAGTATTACCCCTCACACTTCTTTTATCTCAACAATGTATCCAAGCCATCGTCAGCTGACTGCCAGTCAGCTGTTGGTGACGTCACTCAAATGTACCGACACCCCGCAGCTGGGTGCACTGAATTATCCAAGGGCGTCACCAGGAATATTTATAAGGGTCAGGTCAGGTCAGGTCAGGTTAGGTTAGGTTTTCACCATCGTGAAATAGCATCTGCGCACCCTCCCCTCTGTATGTTCGAGTGACGTCACCAACAGACTGTGACTGTGACTCGGATGCATTGTGATATAAAGTGTGAGGGGTAATACTTGAAGATTACCCCTACCTACTACTACCTACTACCTACCTACCGGAAATCTTCAACCTACCTACATACCTACTTATTCACCAATGTAGGTACCATAATAGCCACTGTACGTGGGGGGCATGTATCGTGAAATAAATAAGTAAATAAATAGATATATGTGCGGTAATGATAGAACATTACCCTTACCTGCACAATTCGTGCATGAAGAAGAAGTCACCGCGAGAAGAATTGTGCGTATAAGAACACCCAAAACCATAACATCTAAAATTAAAAGATCTGACGTACATAAAATCCAAAATCGCAACATCCAACGTTTCTAAAAGTCCAAGATCAAAAAGTCCATGACCGCAAAGTCCAAGATCCAAAAATCAACAAGTTCAACAATAGTTAATATATTCCCCACTCCCAAAAGTACAATATCCTTTATGGCAAGCATGCCCAAGACAGCACCGAAAGTATGTCTCTGTATGAACAGATTTAATGCCCCTTTGATGGACGCAGTGTAATGTGGAGAAACAACGAGAACGTGTTTCAACCTTCGTAGTTCTCGGAACAGAAGAGTATGACGATTCCATACCCTTCAACGGCCCCGGGACCCTTTTCGTTAGCCCGTGGCCCCTGGAGAACATGTCTGGGTCTGAAGGATGGTGGGTGTGGAATCAGGCCGGGCCTGGGGCGGGGAGGACGTGGGAGAAGAGGCCATGCCTGAGGTTGGGTAGTGGTGTGCGTAGGCCGGGTCTGAGGTGAGGTGGATGCGGGAGGAAGCCGGGGCCGTGGTGGGGGATCCGTGGCATTCACTTTCATTAGTGACGTCTTCAGACGGTTTTACAATTGACGGAGTTAATATTTTGTCAGCCCTGAAGTTATCCGAAGTATTTATGACTCATTCGAAGAGGTATTTCGAAGTCTCGTCGTCTCTCGGCATGCTTTTTGTATCTCACACATTCCAGCTGTACTGTTGTGCACAAGAAATGAGGATTTCGGACTTCCAGAAGCATTCAAGACATCATCTAGTTTCGTAATAACCTGTTTTGTTTGCATGCAACAAATGCGCCAGTTTCGATGACGTTCAAATTTTACCTCCATGAAGCAAGCGAAAGGGTTTGGTTTGGTTAGGTTGGGTTGGGTTAGGTTTTTGTTGAAAGTTTTTAAAATACGAAATTGGGCAAATTCCTGTCCCCTCCCCAACAAAAAATTGTTTCACAATAAGGACATGGTAGATTAGATGGTAATTTTGTGAATGAAAGTTGTCAAATTTGATTCTTTGGAATTTGTTTTAAATACAATGCTTTTTCATGTGGTTAGACAGTGCGACCATGCATTTTCTCTGCAAATTATTACTTTTAAGTCAAAGGCAGTTGATACAATTGATGAGGTCATCATAGGCATGATACAGAGGAGATGTGCTACAATATTAATGGTACTTTATGAGTGAATGCTGCAAACATTTACATACCTCAATGGGATCGTCCAGACTCTGTGGCTCGTCCATTTGTAACTTGAGTGTCAGACTGACTGGCACAGTGTTAGGACTGCAGCTTATATAGCTTCGATGCTTTGAGAAGGAACTTATGAATTTTGTGGCCGTGGAATTCCTTAAAAACAAATACTGGCAGACCTTGGAACAATTTGAGCAAATAGCCTCTCACCTAGTTCTCTCGGTAATCTTTACCTTTCGGCCGACACATAGTGCCAAGGTTAGTGATTTGTAAAGAGGTGTACAGGGGGAACAGTGACGTCACAGGAGTCAGGGAAGTGATGTCACTGGAGACGGGTGTCGGAAAAGATTACCACCTAACCTAGACTAAGATAATGTAGCATAATATACAAAATGTATCATAGCATAATATAATCTAACCTAACCTAACCTAACCTAACCGGAAAACCAGAATCCTCCGAAGCACTTGTGACGTCGTGACGTCATTTCCCTGACTCCTGTGACGTCACTGTTCCCCACTGTACACCTCTTTACAAATCACCAACCTTGGCAGTATGTGTCGGCCGAAAGGTAAAGATTACCGTTCTCTCACCTGGTTGGTTCCCCATATAGGTACTCAAGCATCACTCACCCAGAGATGAGTTCCGTGCCCGATCGAGGGGAGCCCGTATCTGCAGGTACGCCAGTCCCCTAGATTAAATTAAAAATATGGTTATCAGATAGACAGGGCAAGACACAGGAACTGGAAAGTTTACCTTAAGCAGAATTTGTGTGCTTGGAGTGGCCACTACATCTGCTGATATGTTGCCAGTCAATATTTCGGAAATAGAGAATATAGAGTTTGAATATAGACGTTAAATACAGAGATTGAATAGAGATATATAGAGATATCTATATTCTGAATATAGAGAAGTAAAGCTACTCTTCAAGTTTTATAAGTATATTATCATGGTTAATCTATTCCGTATATTCATACAACAATGTGCAGAGATTTGAGTGCAGTGCCTCGCTGGGAACGACAGTGTTCAACATTTGCTGAGTGTTCTGCTTATAATCAAGAGTTTAAAAATTACATATGAATAGATAATTCATAGACAAAACATAAAATAACCTAACTTAACCTAGACCAAGATAACATAGCATAATATATAAAATATATTATAGCTTAATATAATCTAACCTAACCTAACTGGAAAATCAGAATCGTTCCAAACAAACTTTGGCCACAACATCATGAAATCTAGGCAGCATTGTTAGTGCTGCCGTTAATGCTAACAGCATAGCAAGGAACTTCCAGCCTTGATTGAAGGTTATGGATGTGTCTGGCTGCAAATATTCCTTGTCTGGAATCAATATTGAATTAAGCCAGAAACATAAGGTTTTTGATGTCAAAGAGTATTGAATTGAGTGCATGAAATGTTGAATTTCTTCTTTATCACATCTGTGACACACCAGGTATGGATTATTATACACAATGGGCTATATTTGTAGAGTTAAGATTATGATCATGTGTTTCCTTGCCAAATGAAAAGTAATCATTTGGAGAGAAAATGAGTGGTCACATCTTTTTCACGTTAAAATACGTTGTATTAAAAAATTCAAAGACTCAAATTTTACCCTGATCTCCAATAATACTGATTAGATTAGGTTAGGTTTTTCATTGAACATTTTCGAGAAAAAGATTCTGAGACCTTCCTAACCTCCCTTTTGAGAATGGCTGGCTGTAACAACCATACAAAATTTAGTGTATGGTTACTACACGCTCTGTGTATAGACTGTATGCACTGTACCATACATATGGAAAAGTGGCCCATCCAGGTAGGCTGAGTGCACCCCTACCCCCTCAAGTTTTCCTGCCAGAGGTGCCCTACAAGTATTTTTGTAGTGGCACCCCTCCAAAGAAATTGCCTCCTCCAGACAAATGCCCCCATGAAAATTCCTGGATCTACTCCTGATAGCTTGGCCATAATCAATCTTGGCTTGCTCTGGAGGTCAAGATGGACATTCATTCCATGACTAGGATTTAATTGAACATTCCCCTCTTTACTGCCATTGACAATATTAGTACATCAGATAACTTAGATAATAATGTAAAATAATATAAAGTGCAACATTAACCAACAGCCTGACTGCCAATGGCTGTGATTAGGTCAAAAACATACCCACTCTGAGATTTGAACCCCTACCACCTGTACAGAAAACAAACACCTTAACCAACTACGCCAATTTGCCCAGATGGTGTCTGCTGGGATATGCCATGTAGAGCATGCTGACTGGAGAGATTATGCATCATTATGGTCATTATGCACCACCTTAGATAATTCAATTTTAAGAATTAAAATTTGAAGAAAAAAAAGTAAAATAAGATGACACCAAAACAACACCAAGTCACTTTTGAGACATGCGAGCCACAGCTGAGTCATTGATAAAAAATCAGTATAATTTTTGTGTTGCATTCTGAAATGGTGGGTAGATCATGATTGCAACTTTCTACAGAGATACTTGGGAAGGTACACATATTTTGTGGCCTGCCCAAGTGCATAAGCTGGGTCTTAGCATTAATTTTCAGCCCATTTACTTGAAATATGATGTTCAGGGATGCCAAAAGTGTTTCCATGTGAGCAACCACACATTGAACTTCAGATTTCTTACCACTGACCAAAATTTGGATGTTGTCAGCATATTTGATCACCTTCATTGGTGAACAGACAGAGGTCATTGGAGGTCAACAGAGGTCATTGGAGAACATGCAATAGAGGTTTGAGATGATCCTTGAATAAAAAAACACATTAATGCTCTTGGGCAACAGGGTAGATTTTTGGATGACATCCAGACTGTCAGTGAGACTAACACTCTGGGTGTGGTTCTGAAGGTAAACCAAAATCCCAGATGTGTTGATGCCGTGGAGACTTAATTTTGACATGAGTTTGGAGTGTTCTTTTACATCAAAACATTTGCTCAAATCCAGCAGGCAGAGAAGGGATACCTCTCCATGGTCACATCCAGATAGGATCTGGTCAGATATGGAGGTCAAGCAAGCAATGCTGCATAAATGTTGAGTATGTCATACTGCTCATGTTCATCCTAGGTAGGTGTAAGATTGCCCAAAATTTCCAATGAATAGTGACAATATTCTTGTGGTTCTAAGTATTTTTTTTTAGTATTGGTGGTGACTGTCTTCTTTGATAACTTGAAATAGTACAAGCAATCCTATTTTAAGTTACCTCAAATTGATAGTCACACACTGTCATTTAGCACTGATTGATAGTCACACACTGTCATTTAGCACTGATTGATAGTCACACACTGTCATTTAGCACTGATTGATAGTCACACACTGTCATTTAGCACTGATTGATAGTCACACACTGTCATTTAGCACTGATTGATAGTCACACACTGTCATTTAGCACTGATTGATAGTCACACACTGTCATTTAGCACTGATTGATAGTCACACACTGTCATTTAGCACTGATTGATAGTCACACACTGTCATTTAGCACTGATTGCCATGTGGAGTTTGCTATGATGGTTTCATGTTGTTTCTTTTTGTACTGTTTTTAATCCATTCTGATCAACTGAAATTTGAAGTAACATATCAATACCATAAAACAATTATGAAATTAGGCACAATGTGAAGTGAAAGGGGAAGAACTCATTTTGGCACTATCTGGATTTTCCATATTCATTAGTCGTCTTTTGATTAACCATTTCCTAGTATTTTTTCTCTGGATAGGCTAAGTTCATAGAAAACTGGAAAATGGGAAAAAATAATTACATTAATTTTTTTTTTCAAGATGACAAAATAAAGTGGCCCAAATCTGGGGATAAATTTGTATTTGGGGTACCCTAGGTTGATGGACCCTGGGTTGAACCCTCCCCCCCCCCCGAACTGATCTTGTTATCCTATGCCCCTGGAACTGCATACTTCTGATCTCCCAGACACTCAGTTTAACCAATCAATCAATTTAATCAATTTAATCAGTCAAATTGTGTGACCACCACTGTGCCGACAAGAGCGATGAAATGCAGTGCCTCGCACATACCCACGCTGTGGGGACGTGCGGCCCCACGGTGGGTCGATATTGCCACAACCATCGTTACCACCACATCATCATCATCTTGACCGCCATTTGTTTAATTTTTTGTCAAATTGTGTTGCTTTCACACTTATAAAGCAGTGTTTGATTTAAACTATGTCATTGCATGTTATTGTGACAAAAATAGTAAGAGGTATTGTCAAAACAGCATTTTTGCAATAGAACTCTACTTTGAAGTAGCTCAGTTAGAATAATTTTACCCATGCTCAGATCTCTGAGGAAGCATTATCATTATTCAGATGTATGTAGGTGATGCATTGAAGTTAATAAATAAGTCTCATATTGTTTTTGCCAAGAATGAATTAAGTACATTTTAATTAATGGCTATTCAATCTGACTTGCACTTTGACATTCTTTAAATTTGTATGCGAGTTCTAAAGTTGTGCAGTCGAATTATAACCCCTGTTTTGCAAAAAGGTCCAATTGAGCTAGTGGATTTCCCCAAGTTACCAAAGACTTGAAATTATGTTATATTGATGTCATGATTCCTTGGTGGTGTGCTTGTGTGTGTCTTGGTTCAAGCAGCTTACTTTGTCCCAATTTCAGCCCATGGAGCTATGCCAACTTTTTAACTGGAATGCCTTGGTACATTTAGAGATTGCTCAGCAACACATCAAGCCAGTTGCTACTTAGATTCATTCCCACTCATATCAATGTCATCTCTTCAGAAGAATATGTTGAAGATGAAATTTCCTGGGCTTCCTCCAACTGGACACGCACCAGGCTCATCTCGGAGGAGGTGTGTAGAAGCTATGGCAAATTGCACTTCCTCCAGTCAGAGAAAAGTGCATGTGGCCATCAAGTACACCGAGCTGCAAACAAAGGCAGCTGCAGCATTTCTGCATGCTTTACCCATGGCTTTGTCTTGTGACTGTGCAATGTGGAACTAGTGTGCAGATGAAACTGGTACAATGAAAGCAGAGTGTGCCCTGTTGTGCATGCTGGACTATAAGTGAATTATCCTGTCTTTTTGGAGGAGGCTCAAAGCCTTCCAATGTTTGATTAACCTTGTCCAATGCTCACATATTATTATAGGGGACTGAGCTCTGTCAATGCCTTTTGAATTAATGACCTTAATTGTGCTTGGTCATCTCAATAATTTATTTGAGGCTCTAGCCCTGTGCCTGATTGCACCTGACTGAATTGTATGGATTCTTCCCATGAAATTTTATCAATATCTGCAATGGTTTTAGTTCGGTTCAAGTCCGAGTCACTAATATGTGCAGTGTACTTGATCAAGCATGTTTCCATTCCAGCTAACACTATGGAGGCATTAAGATGGGAAGGGTCTAAAACACAGATACCATCTCATAGACACTGTTTGACAGACACCATCTCGCAGACATGGCCGATCGCGGAAACCGCTGGCTCGATCTTCATGAAACCTACACCAAACGATAGCCCGTGTGCCAGAGACGTCCGGTTTGGACTTTCGTGACCTTGGGTCAGGTCAAAGGTCACCAAATTGCCGAAAAACAACAAATTTGGACCTACAGGCATGGCCGATCTCGGCAATCGCCTGATCGATCTTAATGAAACCTTCGCCAAACAATCGGCCGTGTGGCAGAGGCGTGCGGTTTGGACTTTCGTGACCTTGGGTCAGGTCAAAAGTCACCAAATTGCCGAAAAACAAAAATTTGGACTTACAGACATGGCCGTTCTCGGCAACCGCTGGATCGATCTTAATGAAACCTGCACCAAACGATCGGCCGTGTGCCAGAGGCGTGCGGTTTGGACTTTCGTGACCTTGGGTCAGGTCAAAGGTCACCAAATCGCCGAAAAACAATTTTTGGCTCAGACATGGCCGATCTCGGCAACCGCTGGATCGATCTTAATGAAACTTTCACCAAGCGGTCGGCCGTGTGCCAGAGGCGCGCGGTTTGGACTTTCGTGACCTTGTGTCAGGTCAAAGGTCACCAAATCGCCGAAAAACAAAACAAAAAATCCTCTCAGACATGGCCGATCTCGGCAACCGCTGGGTCGATGTTAATGAAAACTTCACCTAACGATCGGCCGTATGCCAGAGGCGTTCGGTTTGCACTTTCGTGGTCTTGGGTCAAGAGAAAAGTCACCAAATCGCCGAACACCCCCCACAAAAAAATCCTCGCAGACATGGCCGATCTCGGTAACCGCTGGCTCGATCTTAATGAAACCTTCACCAAACGATCGGACGTGTGCCATAGGCGTGCGGTTTGCACTTTCGTGGCCTTGGGTCAACTCAAAGGTCACCAGATCGCCCCAAAAAAACATTATTGCAGACATAGCCGATCTCGGCAACCGCTGGCTCGATCTTCATGAAACCTATACCAAACGATAGCCCGTGTGCTAGAGGCGTGCGGTTTGGACTTTCGTGACCTTGGGTCAGTCAAAGGTCACCAAATCGCCGAAAAACATCTTTGGTCACAGACATGGCCGATCTCGACAACCGCTGGATCGATCTTAATGAAACCTTCACCTAACGATCGGGGGACGAGTGGTCTAGGGGTAAGATGCTCGTCTCACAATCGAAAGGTTGTGGGTTCGAGTCTCACCTGTCGCTACTCTTCGCCCGCGACCAATCGGCGTGAGAGATTGGCGACGCTACATGACTCAACGGTCGACGTGTCATAAAACCAATAACCAACCACCTAACGATCGGCCGTGTGCCAGAGGCGTGCGGTTTGTACTTTCGTGACCCTGGGTCAGGTCATAGGTCACCAAATCGCCGAAAAACCCAAACAAAATCCTCGCAGACATGGCCGATCTCGGCAACCGTTCGCTCGATCTTCATGAAACCTACACCAAACGATAGCTCGTGTGCCAGCGGCGTGCGATTTGGACTTCCGTGACATTGGGTCAGGTCAAAGGTCACGAAATCGCCGAAAAACAATTTTTGGCTCACAGACATAGCCGATCTCTGCAACCGCTGGATCGATCTTAATGAAACCTTCACCAAACGGTCGGCCGTGTGCCAGAGGCGTGCGGTTTGCACTTTCGTGACCCTGGGTCAGGTCAAAGGTCACCAATTCGCCGAAACAAAAAATCCTTGCAGACATGTCCGATCTCGGCCACCGCTGGGTCGATCTTAATAAAACCGTCAAAAACGATCGGCCGTGTGCCAGAGGCGTGCGGTTTGCACTTTCGTAGCCTTGGGTCAAGTCAAAGGTCACCAAATCGCCGGGAAAAAAATCCTCGCAGACATGGGCGATCTCGGTAACCGCTGGCTCGATCTTAATGAAACCTTCACCAAACGATCTTAATGAAACCTTCACCAAACGGTCGGTCGTGTGCCAGAGGCGTGCGGTTTGCACTTTCGTGACCCTGGGTCAGGTCAAAGGTCACCAATTCGCCGAAACAAAAAATCCTTGCAGACATGTCCGATCTCGGCCACCGCTGGGTCGATCTTAATAAAACCGTCAAAAACGATCGGCCGTGTGCCAGCGGCGTGCGGTTTGCACTTTCGTAGCCTTGAGTCAAGTTAAAGGTCACCAAATCGCCGGGAAAAAAATCATCGCAGACATGGGCGATCTCGGTAACCGCTGGCTCGATCTTAATGAAACCTTCACCAAACGATCGGACGTGTGCCAGAGGCGTGCGGTTTGCACTTTCGTGGCCTTGGCAAACCGCACGCCTATGGCACACGACCGATCGTTTGGTGAAGGTTTTATTAAGATCGACCCAGCGGTTGCCGAGATCGGCCATGTCTATGAGTCCAAATTTTTTTCTTCGGCGATTTGGTGACCTTTGACCAGACCCAAGGTCACGAAAGTGCAAACCGCACGCCTCTGGCACACGGCCGACCGTTTGGTGAAGGTTTTATTATGATCGATCCAGCGGTTGCCGAGATCGGCCATGTCTGCAAGGATTTTTTTTTTTTTTTCGGTTATTTGGTGACCTTTGACATGACCCAGGGTCACGAAAGTGCAAACCGCACACCTCTGGCACACGGCAGATCGTTAGGTGAAGGTTTTATTAAGATCCAGTGTTAAAATAATGGTTTTCGTCGGTTGTGAGATGTCGAAACGAGTACAGTAGGATGTCGAATTTCGTCATGAAAACCATGTCATTTAACAGAAATTATAAGTTCTTTGAACACAACTCCGATCCAACCGCATACTCGTATGTGCACCTTTTCCCTTTGTTTTGAGATACCTAATTTAGAGGTAACTATTTTAGTGATAGCAATACAAAATACCTATCCTTATCAACTGATATTGTTTAACAGACCACATCATAGGTAATCCTTGTACCTGGAATTGTGCTAAGAGATGTGTGTGCATCATAATCTGCAATGGTGAGTATCAGCATGATACTTGTCAACAAGATGCTGTTGGAAATTAGATAATGAAGACTTCATAACGATTTATCATGAAGCGGGATGTCGATACTCCGTTGGAAGGGATGTCAATTCAGAGTCCAGAAAGTGGTATATTCCACCCTGTTTGACGAATAATTTATCACTGTTAAGATCAATCCAGCGGTTGCCGAGATCGGCCATGTCTGTGAGCCAAAAATTGTTGTTCGGCGATTTGGTGACCTGTGACCTGACCCAAGGTCACGAAAGTTCAAACCGCACGCCTCTGGCACACGGCCGAGCGCTTGGTAAAGGTTTCATTAAGATCGATCCAGCGGTTGCCGAGATCGGCCATGTCTGTGAGCCAAAAATGGTATTTTTCGGCGATTTGGTGACCTTTTACCTGATCCAAGGTCACGAAAGTTCAAACAGCACGCCTCTGGCACACGGCCGATCGTTTGGTGAAGGTTTCATGAAGATCGATCCAGCGGTTGCCGAGATCGGCCATGTCTGTAAGTCAATTTTTTTGTTTTTTTTTCAAGGAAATTTGGTGACCTTTGACCTGGCCCAAGGTCACGAAAGTCCAAACCGCACGCCTCTGGCACACGGGCTATCGTTTGGTGTAGGTTTCATGAAGATCGAGCAAGCGGTTTCCGAGATCGGCCATGTCTGCGAGATGGTGTCTGTCAAACGGTGTATGTGAGATGGTGTCTGTTTTTTAGACCCTTCCTTAAGATCTGGCACAGCTGCAACAAATCCCAAACAGTCAAATTGTAGAATCACAAACCTCTGTTCTGATAACATAGTGATGTATCGTTTTGGTGCATGGTTATGTTCTTGTTTTATGTTATTTATTAGCCATGTTATGGTTGATTAGTTAATAGTTATGTTATTGTTGATTAGTTATGTTATTGTTATATGTTGTATGTTGTATTGTTTTGGTGTGCAGTTATGCTCTCCAGATGACACAGTTTGTATCAGGCATGATGAGTGGGAAAGTTGGTGCATGCTGGTGGCTGGGTCAGGTGGCACCATCCAAATTTATTTGAGTGGGAGCTAGATTTGGGAATTGTTTGGCAAGTTTCCCCTCAAGCTTTGTTTCTGCAGCCAACAAATATGAAAGTCTGATGTGTAAAGTGCCGCTCCTTCAAATGAACAGCCTAGAATCATTGTTATTCCTGGCAACCAACAATGCTACTCCGAGTTCATACATGACATGAGTCACAGATCTTCACAATATTTTATAGTTTGTTAATTATCCATTTGTGAATGTAGGCATTCCTAGACTGTATCCCAAAATGGGTTTAAAGTTGAAATTTGGCGTAAATAATTGGGAGTGAAAATATGGATTAGAAAATGGAACATTTTGTCCAAAACATCTGCTAAGTTGAAAATAACACCATGCTTCTTCATTTCTAAGCAGCTTTTTAATTAAGGATGAACAAAATTGACAATTCTATTGATAATTAATTGAGTATTCAAATGCTTTTCTGGCTGATTGGTGATGTGATAGATCATTTGACCCAGCTTTGTCTTTAGCAGGGGAAAGCTCAGGACACTCAGGCGTGGTCGTCGCCAGTCCTTCGAGGTTGGATGGAGAGTCAAGTTTTTCCTTATCTAAAGATACAATTCGTGATTTTTTCTCTATATTATATTTATTATATATGTTTTTTTCTATCGAATAATAGTTCGCCCTTCGCCTTTCCAAAATAAACGTGCTCAACATTGTGTTCCCGGGAAATATCACGCTAGTGAGCATGCTTGTAAATGAAAAACTAACTCTTGTTTGTTCCTATTATCACAATATACACATTTCATATTATGGCCCGTTGTCTACTGGCAGTGAACGCCAGCATAACCTGACGCCAGCCACTTGGAAGCAGTACTTCTCATCAGCCCAAGATGTACGTGTTGGACCAGGCGACGTGTTCCACGTGTACCGAGCTGGTACCAGTGGTCCACTACTACTGCTGCTGCATGGTGGCGGATTCAGCGGCCTCACCTGGGCTCTGTTCACGGTCAGTGTCTCTGTAATCTGCTCCAGTGGCCTCACCTGGGTTCTGCTCATAGTCAGCACCCCTGTAACCTGCTTCAGTGGCTTCACCAGCTTCACCTGGGCTCTGTTCATGCCAATTGCCTTTGCAACCTGCTCCAGTAGCCTCACCTGGGCTCTGTTCCTGGTCTGTGTCACTGTAACCTGCACCAGTTGCCTCACCTGTGTTCTGTTCATGGTCAGTGTCTCTGTAATCTGCTTCAGCATCCTCACCTGAGTTCTGTTCATGATCAGTGTCTCTGTAAGCTGCTTCAGCATCCTCACCTGGGTTCTTTTCACGATCAGCGCCTCTGTAAAATGTTCCAGTGGGCTCACCTGAGCTCTGTTCATGGTCAGTGCCTCCATAATCTGCTTCCTAGAACGCACCTGGGCTCGGTTTACTGTCAATGGTTTTGCAATTTATTAAGCGTCATATGACGTGGCAGGCGGTGTGCCCAATAATCAGCCAACCCTTGTCAGCTTCATACCCTCGCCTGGCTTATGTTCGCGATCATTGTTATGGCATCTGTTTCATGGATCCCACCACAGCATCTCGGATGTGTGTGTGCTTCAGAAGCACCTCTGAATCATGTCCAACAGGAATATATGTCTGTAGAGTTGTGAAAGTGGGGACGAGTGGTCTAGGGGTAAGATGCTCGTCTCACAATCGAAAGGTTGTGGGTTCGAGTCTCACCTGTCGCTACTCTTCGCCCGCGACCAATCGGCGTGAGAGATTGGCGACGCTACATGACTCAACGGTCGACGTGTCGTAATACCAATAACCAACCAACCAAGAGTTGTGAAAGTGGAAGTGATAGCGTTGGACATTATATTGAAATATACCTTGTTAGACAAATATCCTGTTGGCGCAATTGCAAGTCAAACGTGACAGAATCATGTCAGGACTGCAGCTCAGGTTATGACAACAATAACGTGTCCTGTGTGAGAAGCGGCTTGTCCTGGTCTAAAGTTGTCACACAAGTGTTATGTCCTGTGTCAGTAGCGGATCAGGCTATAACAACAGTATCTTGTCATGTGTCAGGAGCGGATCAGGTTATAACGACAGCGTTATGTCCTGTGTCAGGAGTGGATCAGGTTATAATGACAGTGTTATGCCCTTTGTCAGGAGCGGATCAGGTTATAATGACAGTGTTATGTCCTGTGTCAGGAGCGGATCAGGTTATAATGACAGTGTTATGTCCTGTGTCAGGAGCGGATCAGGTTATAATGACAGTGTTATGTCCTGTGTCAGGAGCGGATCAGGTTATAATGACAGTGTTATGTCCTGTGTCAGGAGCGGATCAGGTTATAACGAGTGTCCTGTCCTGTGTCAGAAGTGGTCGGATCAGGTTATGACGACAGTGTCTGTCCGGTGTCAGGAGCGGGTCAGGTTATAATGGGTGTCCTGTCCTGTGTCAGGAGCGGATCAGGTTATAATGACAGTGTTACGTCCTGTGTCAGGAGCGGATCAGGTTATAATGACAGTGTTATGTCCTGTGTCAGGAGTGGATCAGGTTATAATGACAGTGTTATGCCCTGTGGCAGGAGCGGATCAGGTTATAATGACAGTGTTACGTCCTGTGTCAGGAGCGGATCAAGTTATAATGGCAGTGTTATGTCCTGTGTCAGGAGCGGATCAGGTTATAATGACAGTGTTATGTCCTGTGTCAGGAGCGGATCAGGTTATAATGACAGTGTTACGTCCTGTGTCAGGCGCGGATCAAGTTATAATGACAGTGTTATGTCCTGTGTCAGGAGCGGATCAGGTTATAATGACAGTGTTATGTCCTGTGTCAGGAGCGGATCAGGTTATAATGACAGTGTTATGTCCTGTGTCAGGAGCGGATCAGGTTATAATGACAGTGTTATGTCCGGTGTCAGGAGCGGATCAGGTTATAATGACAGTGTTATGTCCTGTGTCAGGAGCGGATCACGTTATAATGACAGTGTTATGTCCTGTGTCAGGAGCGGATCATACGGAGCGTTGAGTGCCAGGTGTTGGCCATTGATCTGCGGGGTCATGGCGAAACGGTGACAGCTGATGAGTCGGACCTGTCTGCTGAGACGCTGGTTAGGTGAGGGTCGGACCTGTCTGCTGAGACGCTGGTTAGGTGAGGGTCGGACCTGTCTGCCGAGGTGGTTAGATGAGGGTCGGACCTGTCTGCTGAGACGCTAGTTAGGTGAGGGTCGGACCTGCCTGCTGGGACGCTGGTTAGGTGAGAATCGGACCTGTCTACCGAGACGCTGGTTAGGTGAGGGTCGGACCTGTCTGCCGAGGTGGTTAGATGAGGGTCGGACCTGTCTTCTGAGACGCTGGTTAGGTGAGGGTCGGACCTGCCTGCTGGGACGCTGGTTAGGTGAGAATCGGACCTGTCTACCGAGACGCTGGTTAGGTGAGGGTCGGACCTGTCTGTCGAGAAGGTTAGGTGAGGGTCGGACCTGTCTACCGAGACGCTAGTTAGGTCAGGGTCAGATCTGTCTGCCGAAGTGGTTAGGTGAGAGTCGGACCTGTCTGCTGAGACGCTGGTTAGGTGAGGATCGGACCTGTCTACCGAGACGCTGGTTAGGTCAGGGTCGGACCTGTCTGCCGAGGTGGTTAGGTGAGGGTCGGACCTGTCTGCTGAGACGCTGATTAGGTGAGGGTCGGACCTGTCTGCCGAGACGCTGGTTATGCCAGGGTCGGACCTGTCTGCTTAGACGCTGATTAGGTGAGGGTCGGACCTGTCTGCTGAGACGCTGGTTATGCCAGGGTCGGACCTGTCTGCCGAGACGCTGGTTATGCCAGGGTCGGACCAGTCTGCCGAGACGCTGGTTAAGTGAGGCGTCCACCGTTCGCACGCGTTTGACGCTGTGCAGCGTTCAAATGATACAGTGTACATTGTAGTTTTCTTTCAGTGGTATCTGATGAGGCTTGGAACGTGCCTTTGTGTGATGTCAGTCCACCAAACCCTAGCTCATTGTTCAAGCGTTTGCTGTTCCAGTTCCAGTGCAATGGTGGCGGATTTGAACGTCTATTGGAGAGGAATATTTTTAAAGGTTTTTACTTGTGCAATGTTTAGTTTTTATGGTATTTATATATATTTTTTTAAGGTGTTTTACTGTCTTTCTAACTGGACTTAAATTCCAGTAGTTCACTTTCCATGTAAAAACGCCATGTGTTGCATATTGTCCTACAAGAAATCCTTTGTGAGATGCAAAGTAGATCAGTTGCTGCAAGAAAGAGAAATGTATGTGGGTTGCCATACAAGGAAGAACCTCTGTACAAATGCTGCTAAGATGGGCTGTTTCGGGGTTTTTTTTTCACTGCAGCGCGTTTTCTCGCTTTACTCGCCTCGTGTGCGTTGATTTATCGAATCTTACATGGGGAAATTTTCGTTTGGTTTTTTTGCCTGACATTTTCATGATGGCTGATGATGGTGGATGTTTTGCTAACGGTGGCAACAAAAAAAAGCACACACTGCTTTCTTAAACGTCAAGATCGCTTCTAGAACCACTGCAGACTTGGTGGGTGCCAAGAAGAAAATGTATGGATAACAAGCTGGCGCAACCGCGGATGTAGGACGGCGCAATGGTGCACATGGCAATTGGCAAATGTATGCATTAGAACATTTGCACGGTGGCGCAAGCGTATGTAGGTGTAGGTAACGTGTCGATACAGCTCGGGTGGAAATCTGATCCACTGCTTCCGGTGTGGCATCGGTATTTCTGTGACGTGCCGGCAGTGACGGTGGCGATATTTCAGGAACTTGCCTGCAGTGACGGTGGCAAAATTTCAGTGACGTGTCGGCAGTGACGTGCCTACAATAACGGTAGCGAAATTTCAGTGACGTGCCTACAATGACGGCGGTGATATTTCAGTGACGTGCCTACAATGACGGCGATGATATTTCAGTGGCCTGTCGGCAGTGACGGCGACGGTATTTCAGTGAGCTGTCGCCAATGAGGGTGGTGATATATCAGGGATGTGACGGAGGCGATGGTGATGTACCGGTAGTGACGGCAACAATATTTCAGTCGCGTGCCGGTAGTGACGATGACGGTGTTTCAGTGACGTGATAGCAGTGACGGCGGCAGTGTTTGGAGGTCAGGCGCCGCCCACACTGCTAGTGGGACACAGCATGGGCGGAGCCGTTGCCGTGCGCGCTGCGCACGCGTGGTCCGCCGGACCGCTGGTCGGCCTCATCGTCATCGACGTGGTCGAGGGCACCGCTGTCGAGGCGCTCGGCGCAATGCAGACGTTCCTGCGCGGCCGGCCCGACCGCTTTCACTCTGTGCAGCAGGCAATCGAATGGTGGTGAGTGCTCCCCCACCCCCAGAGGGCTACTCGTGGTGACTTCCCCACCTACCCATCTCGGATGGCCACTGGTGGCCCTGTAGTGGTGGTAATTCCCTCACCCCCACGCACCCATCCTGGCTGGTCACTGGTGGTCCTGCGGTGGTGGTAAGTCCCTCACCCCCACGCACCCATCCTGGCTGGTCACTGGTGGTCCTGCGGTGGTGGTAAGTCCCTCACCCCCACGTACCCACCCCGGACTTCCACTGGTGGCCCAGTAGTGGTGGTAAGTCCCTCACCCCCACGAACCCATCCCAGATCGCCACTGGTGACCCAGTAGTGATGGTAGGTCCCTCACCCCTACGAACCCATCCCAGATCGCCACTGGTGACCCCGTAGTGGTGGTGAGTCCCCTACCCACACCCCCGAAGGACTACTGGCGACCCTGCAACGGTGGTGAGTCCCCCACCCACCCACTCGAAGGGCTGCTGGCAATCCTGTAGTGGTGGTGAGAATCCCACATACACCCACCCTCGGAGAGCCATTGACGACCCTGTAATGGTGGTGAGTCCCACACCCACACACCCAAAGGGCTACTGTCGACCCTGTAGTGGTGGTGGATACCTCCGTGGCTACAGGCGACCCTGCCGTGGTGGTGAGTAGCCCCGCCGCCCCTCTTGGAACCATTGGTAATCCCGTAGTGGCCGCGCGTCTTTCCTTGCCGCCTCCCAAGAACACTGGTGACCCTGTATGAGGGTGGTGACTGAAGGTAGTGCATCCAAGTCTCTTATGCTGGGCGAGTGATACTACATTTTGAAGGAAACGGGATCGTTGTGATGCGTATATGTGTGGGTGTTTGAAGAGGTATCAACTTGTGCTGGTGTTTGTGGAACTGTGGGGTGGGAAGAGTTGCAGCTCATTTATATTTTGCACAACTTGTGGGTATTTTTGTCATCATCATTTCTGCTTTCATGTCACTTTACAGTATCAGATAGAGAGTAGGTCAGACTAGCACGGCATCCGCCGGGCTTGATGTCCCCTAGGCTGCTCGCTTCGTGAGCGATTCACAGCGACTCGGACTCCACCCCTCTTCGCATTTGAAGGAGCTTAGCATCTACCATACAGCCTGTGTATGCAACAAAGCGAATTCAGACCTGCCTGTGCAATTCTCCCCGAACGTGAGCGTGGCTCCTCCTGCCTACCGCTCCCGATCAACGAATTTTTAACCCATGCGTCTCTCAGGGTAGAAAAGGCGCCACTTCTGAATAATTGACACCCCTCCAGTACACTGAAGTACACCCCTCCTAGTGCAGTTTTTTTCGGCCGATGACACACCTCCAAGCACCTCCAAGTTTTTTTTTCTGCTGATGCAAAAATGGCGCCCCTCTAGAACAAATGCCCCCACCCCGCTCCAAATTCCTGAATCTTCCCCTGCTATGTATGCAATGTGGTCAATCAAAGCTTGCTTCGACCGTTGCACGGAAGATGAACATTGTTACCGCTGCCAAGTCTGCTGAAAATTGTCACATTAAACATTAAATCACTGTCTTGAATTACTGCTGAACGCTTAGCTTACGTCACTGTGATGGAAACGTGACGAGTTCGGTTGTCATGACAACGTGTTAAGATGTACTTCGAGGGGTGGTTTGCGCTTGGATGTAGATGCGTTGAAAAAGTTGGGCAGGGGAAAGGGAGGTTTACACCATGATATTCCACATAAATCGAAACCTGACTGGATTTCGGAATCTCAGTATTTTGGTTTCGGAAAGTTTGTTGTGTGACTATTCATATATAAATATACCGAATGTTGAGAGTAGAGACGCCAACTTAAAATATGAGCCGATTTTAACCCGCGCATTACGACGTTTCTGGGGTAACGCCGTTCACGATAGGTGTCGAGCCCACTCCATGATCATCGGAACTAAGCGTCCTAGGGTAAGTTTCAAAAGGAGCCTGTTCAATTTAAGGTTCGAATATTTTTACCAACACCGATAGGTCACATGCGTTGTCACGTGATCATGTAAATCATGGTCTCATTGAGGTCATATCATTTTAGCATAAAATGCGAGCCATGACATTTCTTGTTCAAATATTTACCGTTCATAGCGTTGTCACCTAAAATAGCTAGCTAACTGCTCCAAAATAACTGCCACCTAAAATAGCTAGCTATTCCATGATGCGAAACACCAGCAATATCCCTGGTACCGCAAAGCGTGACCGATTCTAAGGTGTAGGCTTTCAAAAACCAAAGCATTGCTCAGTGAACTGACATTTCAGACACCTGTAAATTTAAGGGCGGGTGTATGAAAATTCATGTATTCTCAGCTACACGAAATGTAAGTATCTTCCTGCCGTTCATTTTTGGACAGGATTCGAAGAACGCGGGAAGGGGGTTGGCTCGACTCCCCTTGTAATGCAGGGGTAAAGCCCTCACAGCATCAGCATCAGCCCTCACTCATGTTGTCAAAGAATCTTAACCCAACCTACCATGCAGATGCTAAAATACGGGGGGTGGGGGGGGGGGGTAGCTTCCACGCACCACGGACAACGACTGAGTATTCACGTACTACAACTGCGTATATGATACGCGATGGCTAATATAAAGAGTGCGTCGCTTAACGACACCTTTCGAAGCCAAAAGGGCCGTGATCACCTCTGGATTGTACCTGCCTTCGTTAGCACCGATGGGCCGTGATCACCTCTGGATTGTACCTGCCTTCGTTAGCACCGATGGGCCGTGATCACCTCTGGATTGTACCTGCCTTCGTTAGCACCGATGTCCTGCGGAATCAGCAAATTCAACCAGCAGGCATTTTGTCAATGTCATGCGCGTCGTATGTAGTTCATAATGGAACGCATGGTCCTTCGCAGTGAAACGATATGGGCACACATTTAAAACAATTACGCCTGCTGAAGGATATATGGAATATGACTCACTACAATCAGATTATACAGATTGCAATCCAAGTTTTCTTTTCACAAGGATCGCAATATTTACGGGTGGAGAACGCAGAGTATGGAACATGGTATACATCATGGGGTGGGAGAAAGGCACGTGAATGGCATCTTTACATTGCCCAGATCCGCGAACCTCGACATTTATTAAGTTGTCTTAGGAAGCCAACACCAATCCAACACCAACGAGCAAGATAGCGCAGGCCAGACTGTGGCATGGGGCGCATCACTAGCGAATCCAACAGTTCGGAATGGCGGAGGGCACGTACGAACAAAGTGCTATCATGGGTAAGGTATCCATTTGCCAGGCACCAACAATGGTGTAGAAGTAGGCTGAAGCATATCTATATGCGTATTTCTACTTAAGGTAACATTTTTTAGTACAGTGTGTGTTCATTTTCATGACAATTTCAATCCAGGTCGGTTAAGTTCGGATGGACATGGCCTTGCTATGCATAATATCTCAAAATAGTCCTGTTGTTCTGTGTTCTACACGGTGGGTCAAATACCCAGCTTCGTGTCCGATGCGCTTTTGTGAGTGGCGATATTAAGAGAATCTATGCTTTACCTGCTGTGTGTTATGTTTTTACCGCAAAACTTCGCAATATGGAAGATGCTGTGTTTTATTTCTGGACGCAGCTATGCAAAGGTATTAATCGTCTCAGACTACGAACTCGCTCCAAATTCTCATCAGCCCACTACATCTTCTTTATCTTGTTTAGGGTCACGTATCGTAAATCGACTGACCGCCCCTGTACGGGAGCAATGCCGTGTAAGTTTTATATGGGTACCAAACCATTTCGAAGTTCATGAAAATGAAGAGGCAGAAGCTGCTGCCAGGGCAGCATAAGAACTGCCTGTCCCGATCAGCATAAAGGTACGGGCAACAGATTTGTTCGCAATGCTGAACTCGTGAATCGTGGATGAATGGCAGCAACAGTGGTCTTTAAAGAGTGGGTGTATATTAAAACACATCAAACCACGTTTAGCACGTAACATACGGGCAGTCTGAGCTTGGCAGGTAATACAAATTATAAGGGAAGAGGTGGCACTGTGCAGACTGAGGATCAGTCACATATCAAACGCATTGTCATTTTTTACAGGGAACGCAGAGGTCACTGCGCAACCCGCGGGGTCGTGGTGACAGTTGAATATATACTTATTTCATGTACACATCTTAATTCCACCCGACAAATATTTTAAGACATCTAGTATTGTCGATATATTAGGCGGACTCCCCAACGTGGATATCTGATATATTTTAACATTCCTCCACCAGAGGCCGTGAAACTCGTATCCCGGCGGGGGGGGGGGGAGCTGTACTCGGACATGTATTTTTTTCGGTACCCTAGTAGCTGGCGTTGGCAACAATGTGGTGTTACTTGAGTGACGATCTATCTTTTGTTTTAACGCATGATCAGGTGGGAATTGTGCTGCCCGGTGACAAAGCGAAGCCACTGATTTCAGATTGGGAAAAACCGGATGGAGACGACGCGCGCAACGCGCGTCGAAAATTTATGCTATGACTTGATGAAAACCCAAAAATTTTGTTCAACTAGTGTAATTGTTTGTGTGAGGAGAGGGACACTTCCCCTCATTGCGCCTCTGATTCCGCGTGTTTTATATATTTTATTTTTGGGGGGCGGGGGAGGGGGGGGTAACTATTTAGTGTTTCAGTTCTAGTAGTTTTTAAGGAACTTCGCAAGTTCACACCGAGCGTTTCGGCCCCGGTCGTGTGGTGCCGTACATAAGTTCGCGTTTTTCATCCAGCATATTACAGAAATGGCTGGATAAAATACAATGAAGCTACATAGACCTGTGAACTTTTGGCATGGATCTTGTTCCCAGGTCAGGTCAGCTTACTGATCTGAGAACATGTTCTGACGTCATGAACATGTTCATGCGGATTTCCGCAGATTTCGCGCTTTTCAAGCTGGGACCCCAATAGATGGCGAACTACGCATGATACTCATGAAATGAACATTACCGTGTCCAACATTCAATCGAAGTCCAACGAGGAGTCGCATGCTCCTATGGCGTCCTATATCATCCCACATCGTCATCCTATAGCATGTCATAGATATCAAGCAACGCAGGGTCAACATGGAGTTTGAGATTTTGGGGCCCAAAGCAATTTTCTGTCGTGTAGGATAAATATGACCGCCTTATCCTAAATAAGTACACACACGTGCCCTAGAACCAACCTTGACCCACTGACCCATGTGCCTGTGTTGACCTGGCCATTACAGTTCAAAGGTTAAAGATGATGCAAACTATTTCATGGGATAACTTTGGGCGCTGAATTCCAATTCAGTGTTCATTGTTACCCTCTATGGATCAACATTATGCGTTTGGGATCCAGAAACCAACACCACATATTGACCTCCGTCACTTGACCTGATCTGTACAGAAGCACGTTAATAGTATTGGACCATGCCACCCCAGAATGACTTTCAAATTGAATGAATACATGTTGGCACTTATCTCATAATGGTACCATGCATAATTTGCAATCTATTTGGATTAAAGCGGTATAAAATCTGCCGAAATTCGCCGGAACAGGTTCCCGAAGAATCGTCACAGGTCAGGCACCTGACCTGACAGGTTTTTCACCAAAAGTTTTGCAATGAATGCCCGTAGTTGTGCGCATAATTTGAGTCCGATATCCCTCCTCCGTTTACATGCCGCTTGCGAAATCTGGGGAGGTTGCACCCTCCTAGGCCACCTAAAGTGGTAAGACGTCGAAGTCCTGCGCCGATTAACCACAATGTCGCCACGATCGCGCGTGAACAACATTTCGCCACGCTCGCAAGAACAGGGCGGTGTTACCCTTAGAGCATTCCCACGTGAAGAAAGCGAGCCACATGCGACTACAGCCAACGCTTTATGCCCAGGGTTCTATCAGCTCACGATTAATGCCGGACTTCTACTCTTTGGATCACTGGTGACCTCTAATCTTCAAGTCTCTTCTCTCCAAAAATGTTCGGGTTTTATGTTCTCATTACCAGTGTAGCAGCGGTAGCAGATACGTGGTGGATATGTTCACCAGTGTTTCTCAACATCCCGGGACACTAGTCACGTGCAATTTGTTGTAATTGGACTGGCAGGTAAAGGGCTATGTGGGGTTAAAATGTTCGTATACTTTTAGGCATTTCATTAGTAGGGCCCCTCCCCCCCCCCGACGAGGCACCACCTTTCCGTGGTGGGGGATTGCGTGCTCCGAGGATCCGGCGGATATACCTTGTCCAATGGGGAGGAGTCTGACTAGGAGCGGGGAAGTGTAGTCTAGGGGTAAGTTGCCCATCTCACAATCGAAAGATTGTGGGTTCGAGTCTTACCTGTCGCTACTCTTCGCCCGCGGCCAATCGGTGTGAGAGATTGGCGACGCAACATGACTCAACGGTCGATGTGTAGTAAAACCAATAACCAACCAGACTAGGAGTATCTCTTTCATCCCTCGTTCCCCTTCCAAAATCTTCCCTTTGTGAACATCCCTGTCCTCCACCATATCCCACAACACCAACCTTCCCACCTAAGAGCAGATAGGATAACTTCCCAGATTCTACCCGTCCGCTCTGTTTTATCGGGATAGTCGCGCCCCCTCGGCCCGTCCCCGGGGTTGACGGAGTCCTGGAGGCTGAGTTCTCCCGTCGCACGGTGCTAGTTGTGACGGGGAGCAACACTCCTCTTTGGTCCCGATATCCCGGAGTGGCAAGCGGGTTGGCATGGCCCCATTCGGACCAAGCGGCTTGGCGCCTGGCGCCAGAGGTCTGGACTTGGTCCCGGTGCCTGCTGGCCTGGCCGGCAGGGGTCAAGGGGTGGGCGGTGCTGGATCACGGTCGTGGTGGTGAGTACCTCTCTCCCGGCCGGGGATGGCATCGCTTGACCCGTATCGCTCTTCGGATATCTGGCGTCCTCCCGGTATCGGGATACAGGCGTCCCCACGGTAGGACTCCCGTGTGGTGGGGTGCCACAAGGAGCCGACAAATACGTAAACTTCCATGGATGACTCTAATAAACAAACCCACCCTGGACCTCCCAAAAAGGTCCAGAATGCTTGCTTTCCTTCCGGAAGTCGTATCACCGACCCGACACCTGCAGAGGCGTACCGCCCTGCGTGTTTGCCTTCCCGCACCGTGGTCCCTACCACTGCTCCTCATAGAGGAAATTTAGTCGGAAGCAAGAGTTGGGAATCCAGGCCACCTTCTGCACAAGTACTCGCATTGCAATCTAGTGAGCCTGGAAATAGTCTATCTGCACTTTCGCTCTTTGAGCGGAAGCGCGGATGCGATAAATTGGGTGATGCAGTCGGATGTGAGAAGCTGTGAGATCGATCAATCGAGGTGGAGTTTCGGAGTGCAAGCGACGCTAAAAGGACCCTCGGGGTAACTGAACTGAAATACTGTATAAGAGAATAGGGTAGGACGATGGATGTTACTATACTAAATGTGGTGAAGCCCCACAGGACAAAGAACCACTCAAAAAGGCGTTCTAAACTGTTTTCATCTTTGGAACAGTTCCTCCTTTTGCATGCTCTGGTATTTCTGTTCGTGCCGTTCGTGTTCGTGCCTTCTGAGATGTTCAGCTAAGTTCGTATATTGACGTTGGGTCGTGTTTGCAGCATGAGGTCGGGAGCCGTTAGAAATGCGGAATCCGCCCGAATCTCAGTGCCTGGGCAATTAAAAAAGTAAGCATGTGCTGTTTTCCAAGTGTAACCAATTATCATCAGTAACTTCACTGTAAAACCGCCAGCACAGATGTGTATATTTCTCAATTGTTTGTAGCTTATTGCGGTTCTCATCTGATGAGATCATCGAGCGTTTTTAGTGTCGAGCAGACATGACATAGTGGCTTTTTGTAATCCGTTGCCATATATATATATATATATATATATATATATATATATATATATATATATATATATATATATATGTATGTATATATACCTACATCTATGTGTGTATATGTTATATATATATATTTATTATATATTATTTTTTTTTTTTTTTCGAATTATAACAGTACTATACAAATAATAATAATAATGCTATGGATAATAACAATAAATATGGTGGTAAAGTAGATGTTCACTTACCACTGTGACAAGCTCCAGTAGCAAAGAAGGAAATCTCAATATACGATGCATTGCTGACTTTGCCTGTAATAGGAATGTCCTTCTCCAACATGTACAACTTTAAATGCAATCGCAAGTATCCAGCCCATTAAGTCCAATTAATGAATGCCGCTCTGAAGTCGACTACCAGACCTTGTGTGTGCGACAGCGCGAGGACAGGGGTACCGGCCACACGGCAACTAGAGCTGGCCTCGACCTGCTCGCCGGACCAGAGTGGGGTGGCGCTACCTGCCCCGCCTGCAGCCGACTCTATTGCCGAAGAGGACGAGAATGAGGAGAGTCAGCCTAGGCCACCGCAGGTCCCGATCTCTCACGACCACGTAAGCAGGAACAAACTACCGTAACCCCTGCCTCTCCTCCAGTAGAGCCTGCGATAGCTTCCACCGCTCACCTCCTCCAGGAGAACCAGCACTGGCCTCCGCGGCTCACCTCAACCTACAGCAGAACTAGCACTGGCCTCTACCGCCCACCCTCTCCTACAGGAGAAGCAACACTGGCTTCCACCGCTCACCTCCTCCAGGAGAACCAGCACTGGCCTCCACTGCTTACCTCCACCTCCAGGAAAACTAGCACTGGCCTCTACCGCCCACCCTCTCCTACAGGAGAAGCAGCACTGGCTTCCACCGCTCACCTCCTTCAGAAGAACCAGCACTGGCCTCCACTGCTCACCTCCACCTCCAGGAAAACTAGCACTGGCCTCTACCGCCCACCCTCTCCTCCAGGAGAAGCAGCACTGGCTTCCACCGCTCACCTCCTTCAGAAGAACCAGCACTGGCCTCCACGGCTCAACTCCACCTCCAGCAGAACTAGCACTGGCCTCTACTGCCCACCCTCTCTTCCAGGAGAAGCAGCACTGGCTTCCACCGCTCACCTCCGGAAGAAGGGGACGAGTGGTCTAGGGGTAAGATGCTCGTCTCACAATTGAAAGATTGTGGGTTCGAATCTCATCTGTCGCTACTCTTCGCCCGCGACCAATCGGCGGGAGAGATTGGCGACGCTATATGACTCAACGGTCGACGTGTCGTAAAACCAATAACCACCACACCTCCGGAAGAACCAGCACTGGCCTCCACGGCTCACCCTCTCCAGGAGAAGCAGCACTGGCCTCTACCCCTCACCTCCCCCACGAGAGCCTGAGCAGATGCCACCCCCCCCCCGTTCGCCGTCTCCTAGGAAAGTCGGTACAGGCTACCGCCGCTCCCCAATTCCCAGGAAAGACAACATAGGTCTTTACCCCCTGCCTTCAAGGAGATTCGACAGCGTCTGAGGGGGGGGGGGGGAGTTTGTCATGCAAGAGGAATGTCTCGTTTTGGTTTTGGTTTTGTTTTATAGGCTTGTCGAGGGAGCAAGCTCGTGGCTCAAGTGTGCATGTCTGATGTATATCTATCGTTTGTGTGGGTGTTCTGCTGTGTCTGAGGAACGCATCCGTCGTGTCTGTCGTCTCTGAAGAGTGTGCTGTCGTGTCTGTTGTATCTGAGGGTATGATGAGTGTGTCTGTCGTGGGTGAGGAGTGTGCCCGTCGTGTCTGTCGTGCCTGAGGACTGTGCCTATCGCGGCTGTCGTATCTGACGAGTGGATCAATCGTGTCGGGAGAGTGTGCCCGTCGTGTTTGTCGTGTCTGGGGAGTGTGCCCGCCATCTCTGAGGAGTGTGCCTGTTGAGAATCTGAGGAGTGTGCCAGTTATATCTGAGGAGTGTGTCTGTCGTGTGTGTGGAGTGTGCCCGCCATGTCTGTCGTGTCTGAAGGAGTGTGCCTGTCGTGTCTGAGGTGTGTGCCCGTGGTGTCTGAGTTGTGTGCCTGTCCTGTCTGTCGTATATGTGTCTGGCGTGTCTGAGGTGTGTGCCTGTCGTGTCTGTCGTATCTGTACCTGTCGTGTCTGTCGTATCTGTACCTGTCGTGTCTGTCGTATCTGTGCTTGTCGTGTCTGTCGTATCTGTGCTTGTCGTGCCTGAGGTGTGTGCCTGTCGTGTCTGAGGTGTGTGCCTGTCGTGTCTGAGGTGTGTGCCTGTCGTGTCTGAGGTGTGTGCCCGTGGTGTCTGAGGTGTGTGCCCGTGGTGTCTGAGGTGTATGCCCGTGGTGTCTAAGGTGTATGCCCGTAGTGTTTGAGGTGTGTGCCCGTGGTGTCTGAGGTGTGTGCCTGTCGTGCCTGAGGTGTGTGCCCGTGGTGTCTGAGGTGTGTGCCTGTCGTGTCTGAGGTGTGTGCCCGTGGCGTCTGAGGTGTGTGCCCGTCGTGTCTGAGGTGTGTGCCCGTCGTGTCTGAGGTGTGTGCCTGTCGTGTCTGAGGTGTGTGCCCGTGGTGTCTGAGGTGTGTGTCCGTGGCGTCTGAGGTGTGTGCCCGTGGTGTCTGAGGTGTGTGCCCGTGGTGTCTGAGGTGTGTGCCCGTGGTGTCTGAGGTGTGTGCCCGTGGTGTCTGAGGTGTGTGCCCGTGGTGTCTGAGGTGTGTGCCCGTGGTGTCTGAGGTGTGTGCCCGTGGTGTCTGAGGTGTGTGCCCGTGGTGTCTGAGGTGTGTGCCCGTGGTGTCTGAGGAGTGTGCCCGTCGTGTCTGAGGAGTGTGCCCATCGTGTGTGCAGGCGTACACGTGGCGGGTGGACCTGGCCTCGTCGGAGCCCCACTGGCGCGGCTGGTTTGCCGACCTGTCCGGTCTATTCCTGTCGGCGCCGCCGCCCAAGGTCCTGCTGCTGGCCGGTATCGACCGGCTCGACCGCGAATTATCCGTCGGACAGATGCAAGGTCGGCGACTGCTTTTCTACACTGGTGTCAAGCTCGCACAACTCGACTGTCTGGTTACTAAGTTCGTGGGAGAACGGCTGCTAGGGCGCTGTATAACCTATGCAGCTGATGCGCCCCTAAACCCAAATAACAACAACGAGAACGGCTGCTAGTGTTACGTTCATGTCGTTAATTTCGATCTGTATAGAACTACCGTTGTCTATGCCTTCATTATTAACATGGAAGTATAACTTTAGATATAGCATGGGGTATTTTTTTGGACAACTGAGTATGACGTCACTTAACATGTTTGTCGATACTGTGTCACTGGTTATAGACAATCCAGTTGTGTGTCTGACAATATCGTCGAATATATCAGTGCAGTGTCGTTTCAATGACTACTCAAGCATGCTAGCATAGGGAAAACCTGATGATGTCGGTCGTAGGTGTGTCCGTTCGTTGACTTACGCTAACTCATATCTCAAGTGGCTCGCGAAATCTTATATCGGCTCACCTTGTTTGCTGCAGTTATGAGACTGGCCACGGCCACGTGTACTGTGTTTTGGTGGAGTCTGAGAAAGCCGACGACCGGCTCACACTGTTAACTGCAGTTCGTCTCCCGCGGTCGTATCCTCTGGCCACGTGTACTGTGTTGTGGTCGGGTCTGAGGAAGCTGACGACCGGATTCTCTGGCTCGCGCTTTGTGTTATAGGGTCTGGGAAAGCCGACGGCAGAATTTTCTGGCCAGGTATCTCGTCTTTGGTAGTGCTCGATAGGCGTCACGCAGGCTGATCTCCCACGTTTCAGGCAAGTTCCAGATGCAGGTGATGCCACGCTCCGGCCACGCGGTGCACGAGGACGTGCCAGACCGCGTGGCTAGCGTGGTCGCCACCTTCATGGTCCGCAACCGGCTGACGCAGCCGCTGGACGGCTTCCAGGCGTGAGTACCACCTGCTGACGGGGCCTCTGATGCAGTCTTCCAGACGTGAGTACCACCTGCTGACGGGGCCTCTGATGCAGTCTTCCAGGCGTGAGTACCACCTGCTGACGGGGCCTCTGATGCAGTCTTCCAGACGTGAGTACCACCTGCTGACGGGGCCACTGATGCGGTCTTCCAGGTGTGAGTACCACCTGCTGACGGGGCCTCTGATGCAGTCTTCCAGGCGTGAGTACCACCTGCTGACGGCCACTGATGCAGTCTTCCAGGCGTGAGTACCACCTGCTGACGGGGCCACTGATGCAGTCTCTGGACGGCTTCCAGACGTGAGTATCACCTGCTGACAGGGCCTCTGATGCAGTCTCTGGACGGCTTCCAGACGTGAGTACCACCTGCTGACGGGGCCACTGATGCAGTCTTCCAGGCGTGAGTACCACCTGCTGACGGGGCCTCTGATGCAGTCTTCCAGACGTGAGTACCACCTGCTGACAGGGCCACTGATGCAGTCTTCCAGACGTGAGTACCACCTGCTGACAGGGCCTCTGATGCAGTCTTCCAGACGTGAGTACCACCTGCTGACAGGGCCTCTGATGGCTTCCAGACGTGAGTACAACCTGCTGACAGGGCCACTGACGCAGATACACCTCTGGGTACAGATGTAATAGGCAGACAACCACTGCCATGTAACGATAACGACAAAATGTTTAATTATAGCCATGGACTGGTGAAATTTGGAGGCATTATTGCCTGACCGCGGTCGCATTGGTCGACATTGAACGTCAAGCCTCTTGGGATGCTCTTGCCAGCCTTTTTATGTTCTAGAGGTCAAATACGTTATGATAATTATTTGAACTTTGATTGCGCTATAAAAAATATTCACCCTATCCTTAGTAGAGACGAATAGCCTAATCTAGTCGGAGAAGAAGCCTCCATCCTTTAACTGCAATATTTTCCCCTCGGTCTTTGTCATGCTCCCGGCCACTTGACTTAGTGCCCTTTTATGGCCAAGGAAACATAAGCAGCATTAACATTTGGAACGAAGCGTAGAATTTCGGTTGTCGCATTTAGTCTATCATGGAATCGCTCGTACCGAGTCCAAAGGCCATCTTCTTACATAACTACGTAACAGCTACGTTGGAAGGTACGTTTGTATTTCAGTAGTTGCAGATTACAGCACGAAGTGCTTGTATAGAGGTCTACCAAGCCTATTTCTAGTATTTCGCCATCCTGCGATGACATTTCGTTATGACCTTTCAGAACAGGTATAGTGTATATACATATATACACCAGTACAGTACATATATAGGTATATACACACCAGTGCGGGTTTGGGCATGTATAGTACCACACCAGTGCGGGACAGTGCAGGTATAGTACCACACCAGTGCGGGACAGTGCGGGTATAGTACCACACCAGTGCGGGACAGTGCGGGTATAGTACCACACCAGTGCGGGACAGTGCGGGTATAGTAGCACATCAGCGCGGGATAGTGCAGTTACAGTACCATACAAGTGCGTGATAGTGCAGGCATAGTATTGTATTGTATTGTAGTATAGAAGCTGGCACAATCCACTTGTACAAGTGGCTATTGTTTACCCTCGTCAGTCACAGTTTCAAAACAGCTAATTATAATCTCAGTAGTTGGTTATTTGGATTTTCGGGAGCATCGACCATGTTGATCATATAGCAAATCTCAACATTACTTAATACATAACGCAGCTTAATAATTCTTGTTAAGCTGTGCAACTGCGCCTCAGTCGACCGTGGAAACGATCTGCGCCCTCACATGCTTTTTAATATCGATGCGCATACACTGGAGCTCATGACTGATAGCATGGTCATTGCAACTCTTGGCGGCACCGACACGAGATGTTCTAGCACCATGGCCGGTTCTAGCGTGCGGAATATCAAGCGTATGTGACCGGGGAGTAGGACACTGCGCAACATGATTAAGTGAGAAGTCACCGAGCGGAGCTGGTGTGCCGTTCACGTCACGAAACACAGAGAGCAACAGACACAGGCCAGCATAACAGGCCAGCTGGCTGGCGGTCAGCAGTCCCAGCTGTCTGGTGTGCCGTCCACGTCACGAAACACAGAGCAACAGACACAGGCCAGCATAACAGGCCAGCTGGCTGGCGGTCAGCAGTCCCAGCTGTCTGGTGTGCCGTCCACGTCACGAAACACAGAGAGCAACAGACACAGGCCAGCATAACAGGCCAGCTGGCTGGCGGTCAGTAGTCCCAGCTGTCTGGTGTGCCGTCCACGTCACGAAACACAGAGAGCAACAGACACAGGCCAGCATAACAGGCCAGCTGGCTGGCGGTCAGCAGTCTCAGCTGTTGTGCAGCGCTGACTCGATCGTATTTGCGTTTTCCGGTTAGGACTTGGACAGTAAAATTAACTTCGTGCTGTATCGAAATCTGGGAAGCATATACTGGGATATCATATACTGGGAGGAAATAGCACACATGGGACATCATAAGGTCATCCATCACAGCGAGAAGCACTGCCCGCGGCAATACATGCTTTACCCTTCACAGTCCTAGAAGCATTCCGAAACACGTCTCGGTACGTGAGCGATGTGCTGGTTCCACGCCAGATTTTCGTCCATAAAGACACCTAGAGTCCTCACTTTGGCTCACACAGCTCAAAGTTTCCCCCATGAAAGAAACAGCCGGTTTTGCGTCCAGGAGGACTAGTTGACGTCGGCCTCCAACCTAGGATATACTGCGACAAATCAGTCATAAAAAGGTGAACAGCAATGGGCCCTGTGCTCGACACCTGAAATGTTTCGACGGTGATATCGACGGGTGCAGTGTTCCACACACGCTTATACGCTGCCTGTGACCTTCCAGATAGCTCCCAGCCAGAGCTAGTCTGGAGTTGCTGAAGCTTTGGCAACAGTTCATCGTGCGATACAACAAACTCTTTGCTCGTATCAAGCAGCGTCAGCATGGCAATTTGAGATCTGTCCATGCCAAAAAGAAGTGCATCACTCGTTGTGGAAGTAAGCGCTGTGCAGTTTGAGTGGTGTGGGCGGAATCCGTGTTGCTGCGTGTGCAATAGGTGGTTTGTGTTTATGTGCGTAGTGACCTGCTTGTGGACGACTTTTTCATGTAACTTGCAAATGATTAGAACGCTGGTGATAAGCCGAATACTTGAGGCATTAGACCGGTCACCTGCTTTGTGAAGGGAAACTATGACAGAATTTGTACAGGAGGTAGGAACAGCTTCGGAGGCAATGCTTTTGGTTACGATCGAGTGAGTTTCCGAGATCTAGTGAGTTACGTGAAGAAGTGAGTTTCCGATCACCGGAAACAAGATTTTGAGAACATGCACAGAAATGTCACCATCGACGCACGACACTTTGTTGGGCATGCTGAACAATGTTGCACGGAGCTGGTCAAGTGCAACGGGCACGGGATTCAATGCTCCGCTATTCACACGCGGAAGACGGACACCGAGAAGAGGCCGCTCCGAACGTTGGAAGTCCAACAGGACAGCGGCTCTCGTTGACGGCCCAAGTGAAGCGAAATATCCGTTCAGCTGAATGTTGTGACGTTCTCCGGTGGCGCGGCGAGCACCGCGTTCGTCTGGATCCGATGACAGTTCGCAGCTGCTGGTAGACTTTGTTCGATGGCGCTTCCTCGACCCGGCGGACCAGGCCAGTCAAAATGTCCCGTCTTATTGCACGACGGACTGCGCGGCGTTGGTTTTGTACCCGGCACTGTCAGGGGATCGAGCGGCACGCTGTTGGTGCCACAGCTGACGGGTGTTTTGTACCTGGCACTGTCAGGGGATCGAGCGGCGCGCTGTTGGTGCCACAGCTGACGGGTGTTTTGTACCTGGCACTGTCAGGGGATCGAGCGGCGCGCTGTTGGTGCCACAGCTGACGGGTGTTTTGTACCCGGCACTGTCAGGGGATCGAGCGGCACGCTGTTGGTGCCACAGCTGACGGGTGTTTTGTACCTGGCACTGTCAGGGGATCGAGCGGCACGCTGTTGGTGCCACAGCTGACGGGTGTTTTGTACCCGGCACTGTCAGGGGATCGAGCGGCACGCTGTTGGTGCCACAGCTGACGGGTGTCTTGTACCCGGCACTGTCGGGGATCGAGCGGCACGCTGTTGTGCACAGTGAGGTTTTTGTACCCGGCACTGTCGATCAGCGGCACGCTGTTGTGCCTCAGCTGACGTGTTTTCGGCACTGTCGGGATAGGCACGCTGTTTCCATAGTGACGGGGGACTTGGGGATCGAGCGGCACGCTGTTGGTGCCACAGCTGACGGGTGTTTTGTACCTGGCACTGTCAGGGATCGAGCGGCACGCTGTTGGTGCCACAGCTGACGGGTGTTTTGTACCCGGCACTGTCAGGGATGGAGCGGCACGCTGTTGGTGCCACAGCTGACGGGTGTTTTGTACCTGGCACTGTCAGGGGATCGAGCGGCACGCTGTTGGTGCGACAGCTGACGGGTTTTGTACCTGGCACTGTCGGGATCGAGCGGCACGCTGTTGGTGCCACAGCTGACGGGTGTTTTGTACCGGCACTGTCGGATGGAGCGGCACGCTGTTGTGCCATCTGACGGGGCACTTGGGGATCAGGCACGCTGTTGGTGCCACAGCTGACGGGTGTTTTGTACCTGGCACTGTCGGATCGAGCGGCACGCTGTTGGTGCCACAGCTGACGGGTGTTTGTACCCGGCATGTCAGGGGATGGGCGGCACGCCGTTGGTGCCCAGCTACGGGTGTTTTGTACCCGGCACTGTCAGGGATCGAGCGGCACGCTGTTGGTGCCACAGCTGACGGGTGTTTTGTACCCGGCACTGTCGGATCGAGCGGCACGCTGTTGGTGCACAGCTGACGGGTGTTTTGTACCCGGCACTGTCAGGGATGGGCGGCACTGTTGGTATAGCTGACGGGTGGTTTGTACCGGCACTTCGGATGGCGCACGCTGTTGGTGCCACAGCTGACGGGTGTTTTGTCCCGGCACTGTCGGGGATGGAGCGGCACGCTGTTGGTGCCTAGCTGACGGGTGTTTTGTACCCGGCACTGTCAGGGGATGGAGCGGCACGCTGTTGGTGCCACAGCTGACGGGTGTTTTGTACCCGGCACTGTCAGGGGATCGAGCGGCACGCTGTTGGTGCCACAGCTGACGGGTGTTTTGTACCCGGCACTGTCAGGGGATCGAGCGGCACGCTGTTGGTGCCACAGCTGACGGGTGTTTTGTACCCGGCACTGTCAGGGGATCGAGCGGCACGCTGTTGGTGCCACAGCTGACGGGTGTTTGTACCCGGCACTGTCAGGGGATGGAGCGGCACGCTGTTGGTGCCACAGCTGACGGGTGTTTTGTACCCGGCACTGTCAGGGGATGGGCGGCACGCTGTTGGTGCCACAGCTGACGGGTGTTTTGTCCCGGCACTGTGGGGATCGAGCGGCACGCTGTTGGTGCCACGCTGACGGGTGTTTGTACCCGGCACTGTGGGGATGGGCGGCACGCTGTTGGTGCCAGCTGACGGGTGTTTGTACCCGGCACTGTCGGATGGGCGGCCGCTGTTGGTGCAGCTGCGGGGGCACGTCGGGGATCGGCGGCACGCTGTTGGTGCCACAGCTGACGGGTGTTTGTACCTGGCACTGTCAGGGGATCGAGCGGCACGCTGTTGGTGCCACAGCTGACGGGTGTTTTGTACCCGGCACTGTCGGGGATGGAGCGGCACGCTGTTGGTGCCACAGCTGACGGGTGTTTGTACCTGGCACTGTCAGGGGATCGAGCGGCACGCTGTTGGTGCGACAGCTGACGGGTGTTTTGTACCTGGCACTGTCGGGGATCGAGCGGCACGCTGTTGGTGCCACAGCTGACGGGTGTTTGTACCCGGCACTGTCAGGGGATGGGCGGCCGTTTGTGCCATGCACGGGGCACTTCGGGGATCAGCGGCACGCTGTGTGCCACAGCTGACGGGTGTTTTGTACCTGGCACTGTCAGGGATCGAGCGGCACGCTGTTGGTGCCACAGCTGACGGGTGTTTTGTACCCGGCACTGTCGGGGATGGGCGGCACGCCGTTGGTGCCACAGCTCACGGGTGTTTTGTACCCGGCACTTCGGATCGAGCGGCACGTGTTGGTGCCACAGCTGACGGGTGTTTTGTCCCGGCACTGTCGGGATCGAGCGGCACGCTGTTGGTGCAGCTACGGGTGTTTTACCGGCACTGTCGGGATGGAGCGGCACGCTGTTGTGCTGCTGACGGGTGTTTGTACCCGGATTGGGATGGGCGGCACGCTGTTTGCTACGGGTGTTTGTACCCGGCACTGTCGGGGATGGGCGGCACGCTGTTGTGCCATAGCTGACGGGTGTTTTGTACCCGGCACTGTCTGGGATGGGCGGCACGCTGTTGGTGCCAGCTGACGGGTGTTTTGTACCCGGCACTGTCAGGGGATCGAGCGGCACGCTGTTGGTGCCACAGCTGACGGGTGTTTTGTACCCGGCACTGTCAGGGGATCGAGCGGCACGCTGTTGGTGCCACAGCTGACGGGTGTTTTGTACCCGGCACTGTCGGGGATGGAGCGGCACGCTGTTGGTGCCACAGCTGACGGGTGTTTTGTACCCGGCACTGTCAGGGGATGGAGCGGCACGCTGTTGGTGCCACAGCTGACGGGTGTTTTGTACCCGGCACTGTCAGGGGATGGAGCGGCACGCTGTTGGTGCCACAGCTGACGGGTGTTTTGTACCCGGCACTGTCGGGGATCGAGCGGCACGCTGTTGGTGCCACAGCTGACGGGTGTTTTGTACCCGGCACTGTCAGGGGATGGAGCGGCACGCTGTTGGTGCCACAGCTGACGGGTGTTTTGTACCCGGCACTGTCAGGGGATGGAGCGGCACGCTGTTGGTGCCACAGCTGACGGGTGTTTTGTACCCGGCACTGTCAGGGGATCGAGCGGCACGCTGTTGGTGCCACAGCTGACGGGTGTTTTGTACCCGGCACTGTCAGGGGATCGAGCGGCACGCTGTTGGTGCCACAGCTGACGGGTGTTTTGTACCCGGCACTGTCAGGGGATGGAGCGGCACGCTGTTGGTGCCACAGCTGACGGGTGTTTTGTACCCGGCACTGTCAGGGGATGGAGCGGCACGCTGTTGATGCCACAGCTGACGGGTGTTTTGTACCCGGCACTGTCGGGGGATCGAGCGGCACGCTGTTGGTGCCACAGCTGACGGGTGTTTTGTACCCGGCACTGTCAGGGGATCGAGCGGCACGCTGTTGGTGCCACAGCTGACGGGTGTTTTGTACCCGGCACTGTCAGGGGATCGAGCGGCACGCTGTTGGTGCCACAGCTGACGGGTGTTTTGTACCCGGCACTGTCGGGGATGGAGCGGCACGCTGTTGGTGCCACAGCTGACGGGTGTTTTGTACCCGGCACTGTCAGGGGATCGAGCGGCACGCTGTTGGTGCCACAGCTGACGGGTGTCATCTGTCGCGGCCGGTGGTGCAGGATTCCGGATTTTAATTGGGCGGATCGGAGCGTGTTCGTCCAGCAGCCGCAGCATTTGGCCGGAAACGTCGTCCATTGCTGGTTGCAGCCGCCGCTGCTGTGGGTAATCTGTCTCCAGCCGACAGCAGCAGCGGCCGCCAGCAGCTGACTGGGGTCCAGCCGAGCCCAGGACCGCCCGACACACAGTCGACAGGACGGTCTCTCTCCCTCACCGCACGCAGCACCGCCCGAACCTTGCAGTTATGTGATGTGTGCAGTCAGTTCTCTCCACAGTACAGCGACACACCGAGTCGGACTGCACCAAGCGGACGGACACGATGGTCTTGTCCAGACTTGATGCAGACTCCCCGCTGAACAATGTAGGCTGGTTGACGAGGCAGCACACATCAAATCTGTCTGGCAAGTCAGCTTGCTTGACCGCTCCGGCAGGATTTGTGCGCTCATCTAAGTTAAGGTCACCGGCCATAATGACTGTGTGTGCCGGATATCGGTTGATCACGGTCTGCAGCTGAGACTGATTTCATCGTGGTCGGCGGTGTTCCGTCGCTGCTGAGTGGATCGACTACAGTTTTAGGAGTGCCTCGACTACAGTTGTCATAGCTGCCCTTAGACGTTCATAAGGGCACATAGACGTCCGTGAGACCACGTAGACGTTCGTTGGAGTCCTTAGACGTTTTTGAGGGTCCTTAGACGTTTGTAAGGGACAGTAGAAGTTAGTAAAGGCCCAAGGGCCCGTGGACGTACTTGAGGACCCGTATACGTTCTTAGGGGCCCTACAACAGCCTCGACAGCCACACACAAAATGTGCCTGGCCTTTCTATTTCCGCCACGGCGATCCCGTAGACGTTTGCGTACGGGCCAGAGTCCCGTGGGAGCCCAAGGAGTGGGCAACCACACCCGCCTCTCCCTTGGCTACGTCCCTGGCAAGGGCTGCTGGTGCTCCAGTCAAAAATATTGTTGTTCCCACAGTTATGATTGCAGCGTCTAGCTCATTACGCGAATTGTTCGGTAGCACGCAGTAAATCGGAAGGCCTGTGAATCATTGGCGTAGACAGGATTTGGTCCAGGGGCGAATATCTGAAGAGGGTCCCCTACCTACTTAGGGTCCCCCCCCCCACATACACACTTCCGAAACTCCGGATTTCGGGCTCTTTGTTTTCAATGGGCCCCATGTACATATAGGCAGGTATGTTTAAATGCATGGGAAAATCAAGCACATCGCACTGGAGTGGCTAAAACGATACCTGCAATGAAGATCCAACAGTCCGGCAATGACCAGAATAATTACCCGTTCACCTGCCGACAACACAGCTCTAGCTCTCAGGGACCTTTCACAGTCCTCGACAGCCTTTCGGGCTATCAAGGACATTATAGCTCTGAAACGAGCCCTCAGTATTCTTCACAACTATCGGTGGCCCTTAGTAACTCTTTGGATCTCAGGGAACCCTGTTCTTCTCATCGGGACCCCTTACATGCCTCTTGGGTATTCCAATCCAGTCCAGTCCTCTCTAGCTCTCAGTGACGATTTTCAATCGTCAGGGGCCCTCTCAAGCTGTAGGGGCCCTTCCCAGTCCTTGACAGTCTTTCTAGCTTCAACGGCTTTCTAGCCCGGAGGCGGGCCCTCGGTATTCCTCGGTTGGTTATTGGTTTTACGACACGTCGACCGTTGAGTCATGTAGCGTCGCCAATCTCTCACGCCGATTGGTCGCGGGCGAAGAATAGCGACAGGTGAGACTCGAGCCCACAACCTTTCAATTGTGAGACGAGCATCTTACCCCTAGACCACTCGTCCCCCCACAACCATCGTTAGCCTCAAGGACTCTCCTTCGCTCTCATGGCGTTCTGTTAGACATCAGGGGCCCTGTCAAGCTGCTAGGAGCCCTTTGCACCTATCACCAGGTTTTATGTCAAACACGTTCTATGCTCTGGGGCTGGCCATTAGTATTTCTCACCAGGGGTGCCGCCAGGACTTTCTGAGGGGATTCGACCCCCCCCAACAAAAAAGGTGATGAAACAGAAAACTTTCGGCGCGCTTCGTGTGGAACATTTCAGTTCTTGCAGGATGCCACCTCCCTATGTGTTAATTGATAGTGTTTTTTTTTTCCACAGTGGGAGAGGCGGGCCCCAGGATCTATCTTGGCTGCGCCCCTGTTCCTCCCAGTAATCGCCAGCCCATAGGGAATCCTTTTGGCTCTCAGGGGACCTTGTTCATGCATTAGAGGCCTCCCTCAACCTCAGGAAAATCCAAGTTCAGTCTTCTCTGACTCTCAGAGACCCTCTGCATCCCTCAGGGCCCTCTCCTGCTTTTAGATGCCCATCACAGTCCTCAATAGCCCTGTCTACCTCTCATCTCGGGGGCATTTCAGCTCTGAGATTGGCCTTCACTATTCCGCATCGCTCTTAGGGGTCCTGCTCATCCATCAGAGGCTCTTTCAAACCCTAATAGCATCCAACCATTTCTGGCCCTCAGGCACCTTGTTTATGTCTCCGGGCCCCATTGTTATGACCATGCCGCTGTAGGTTGTATGGTGCAATGGGAAGCTATTACAATTCTCCGGTTGAGACCTCGATTCACAACTATAGGTGAAATAAAACAAAACTTTGTGAAGCACAATGGGAGCAATTTATGCTTGAATTCGAATTGCGTGCACTTATGAGTGGGAACGATATTCGCACAGACCGACCAGACTTTAGAAACCTTCTCTTCCTGCTTCAGATAGTTTTGTAGTAATATGTGTGACGTTATTTCAGTCCGTTGCTACACCATTACTTGGCCCATCTGAAGGACTTTTACGATGAGTTGTTATAACTATTGGTTAATTTCGCTGTTTTTAGTAACATCACGCTATTTGAACGTAACCTTGAAAGCGGTTTTATTTATGCTTGGTGCTGTGTACTGCTGCATGCTGGCAATCAAATACGTCACTATTATACTTTCCATCTACTATTATATGCCATACCATCAAAGGACTGATGGTAGGTTTTTTTTTGTCTCGCACAGTTGATCTCTTCGAGTTTTATGTGTTGTTTAGGTGGCGGCCATCTTGTGATCTGACGTGCTGCGCTAGAGCTGGGAGCGCAGCCATTGCCACTGAGCATCTGCTCTTCAGGATACCTCCCGGCTGCTGAACAGTCCGCACCATCGTCGCCCAGCTCCCCACGCTGTGACGTCACATAGCACCGGCGGCGGTCAGGCCGATGTGATACCGACCGGCGGCCGAGCGCCCCACATCATCGGCGTCCAGCCCCACACTGTGACGTCACAACTCGGGCGGCGGCCAGGCCGATGTGATACCGACCGGCGGCCGAGCGCCCCACATCATCGGCGTCCAGCTCCACACTGTGACGTCACAACTCGGGCGGCGGCCAGGCCGATGTGATACCGACCGGCGGCCGAGCGCCCCACATCATCGGCGTCCAGCCCCACACACTGGGGCGTACCGATGTGACACAAAAGTTCGAGTTGGTGTGCCGATGTGGCACAGAAGGTCGAGTTGGCATGGCGATGTGACACATAAGGTCTAGTTGGCGTGCCGATGTGACATAGAAGGTCGAGTTGACGTGGCGATGTGACACAGAAGGTCGAGTTGACGTGGCGATGCTGCGACTGTCCGCCCAACTAACATGTGGCTCCGTTCAGGGATGCATATGGGTCTTTGCGGGTAGACATGCATCATGTAATATATGTAAATGTGCTTAATTCACAATGTAATTCGTTAATCTGTAGCGTGCCAACTATGCCACCTGAATGTAATGGTCTAATGTGCAGGGGCGTGAGATAATGTGCTGCCAATATCTCCCTGGAGTTCGTTGTTGTGTTGTACCCCTGATGTTAGTATCTAACCTTGGGATTGAACGCTGTCGTGAAGAATAGTTTATAGTCATGATCGCTGTGGTATGGTTGATTTGTAATCGATGCAGTATGTGTGGGTGACCGTGGTTGATGTCAGCCTGTTGCAGCCGTCCGGGTCCGGCAGCGTTTAGGCGCCTAGTGGCCCTCACATGGGCTGACAACGCACGCAATGGTGGCCGTGTAATTATGCGTTCTATGAAGTAAAACCGATTCTTCTCTGAGCTGGCGATGTTTCGATGCCTCATCGTTTGCGATTCCAGACAGCTCGAAAGGAAAATGATCATTGTCGTGGCCAAGAAGCACTACGGCCTGCCGGGCCGCCAGCTGTACAGTACCAGATGGCACACGCCGATGTTCAGGAAAGAAGCCGACGAATTCCTGGACTGATAATGCGAGCAGGGGATTTGGGGATCGCTGTATTATTTTGCTTATGAGCCCTTCACTTTCGGTTCTCTTCCGTGACCTGTCCTGTCCTGTCCTGTCCTGTCCCCTGAGCTGTCCTGTCCTGTCCTGTCCCGTGAGTTGTCCTGTCCTGTCCTGTCCCGTGAGCTGTCCTGTCCTGTCCCCTGAGCTATCCTGTCCTGTCCTGTCCCCTGACCTGTCCTGTCCTGTCCCGTGAGCTGTCCTGTCCTGTCCCGTACTTCCTTCTGTCCCTGAAATGTCCGTGTTGAGCTGTCCTGTCCTTCTCCCGTGGCTGTCCTGTCCTGTCCTGTCCAGTGAGCTGTCCTGTCCTGTCCTGTCCCGTGAGCTGTCCTGTCCTGTCCTGTCCCGTGAGTTGTCCTGTCCTGTCCTGTCCTGTCCCGTGAGCTGTCCTGTCCTGTTGTCCTGTCCCGTGAGCTGACCTGTCATGTGCTGATGTTTAGGCTCCTGAACTTCTCACGGTTTGGCTCGTCCTATAGTTCGTCCTATCCCGAGCCTGCTCGTCAGACCCCGAGCCTGCTCGTCCTATCCCGAGCCTTCTTGTCCGATCCCGGGCATGCTTGTCCTATCCAGAGTCTTCTTGTCCGATCCCGGGCCTGCTGTCCTATCCCGGACCTGCTCGCCCTATCCCGGGCCTTCTTGTCCTATCCCGAGCCCGCTCGTCCTATCCCGAGTCTTCTTGTCCGATCCCGGGCCTGCTGTCCTATCCCGGACCTGCTCGTCTTATCCCGAGCCTTCTTATCAGATCCCGAGCCTGGATGTTGGCACGACCTGTCGACGCACCCCGACTCGGCTAGCTTGGACACGACTGAGCTGTTGCACCGTTGCATTGTCTGGCGGGCCAGGTGCCGAGCCAGCCACCGGACAGTCTGGGTCGACAGCCGACGCGGTACGTCCCAACCCGCCAGCGACGGTTGCGTCACAGCTCAAGTTCCGCCGCTGCCAGACCGTCTGCGTGCCCTCGCCGCGCCGGCGGGCGCGCCACACCCAGGCCGGCGGGAAAATGGCGCGCCACCCCGCCAAATGGGCCCAGGGGTATGCGGTGGTGCGTGGGTCCGGTCTGTGGGGGCACCGTACTGTCAATCGGTGCAGCGGAGCCAAAAGACTCCACTACATAGCCACACACTCTAAACAACTAAAATCTGTAAAATAATAAGGAACGATAGACGGCAAAGATAGCCGTTCGTGACTGTTAGGCGCCTCTCGTCAATACAGGTGCTTTTTCGGGCAGCTGTGTAGTTTTCGAATGAAGGCACCCTCCTGGGCTATTCGTGCACCGCTCTTCGTAATATGTGGAACAATGCTGGCTACATATGCTCCTCTCCCGACAAGAAAGGCGTCTTTCTAGGCAGTTGGGTGCTTTGAGAATACAGACGCCCTCCTGGGCCAGCCGGTGTTCTCTTCGCAGTCAAGCGCTTCATTGGACCAGGTAATGCATCTGTTGAAAACAAACACGCCGTTTCAGACCCGTATTGTAAATTTAGGCATCCTCCTGGGGCATTCTGGCGCCGCCTCCCTTGGCAGTACTAGTAAAGGCACCCTTCTGGGCGCCAACTCTTCAGAATGTATGCACCTTCCTGGGCCAGGCGAGTGCCCCTCATGATAATTCAGGCACACTTCGCAACATAGTGCAATCATTGGCCCAGCATGGCCAAAATAGCCATTCGTGCAGCTGATAACGCAAACCGTCTGTCATACTCGGCACCATAGGCGTAGGAACAGGGGGGGCAGGGGGCATGGCCCACCCACTTTTCAAAGTGGGAGGGCCAACTTTTCAGAGTAGCTGGCCCTCCCACTTTTCAGACATTTAAATTTCCTAAAAAGCAGCATGCATTTGAATATTTGAGAAAAACTCCCTGCAATCCATAACTAAGCAAAAGCTGCACATATCGCATCGTAGCACTTCCACTCGCACCACTCGGGACATTTCCCAATCCTGCGGCCCACCGGCGAAACAGTGTGGACGGCGCCATTAGCCGTGGTCGTGCATAAACTACGTCGATAACCACCTAATATACAAACAAACATCGTAGCGCTTCATTTTTAAGTCCTGCACTCTTGGACATGACCTTACAACAACGCAACTAATTCAGGAGTTGATGTAATGCAACATATATATGGATATTCACACCATATATTATGTCACGAAAAGACTATAAAGCAGAAAATGTGCCAACCAGTAACAAAATACATTCATACTAGAGTTTCACTGTCGTTCTTTGACTGTTAACATATTTAACATTTATTTCCTTAATATTGCCTACAGTAGAAAATTATGAAGGCTGAAGGCAGTAACGTAACACAATCATCATCATTATAACGTTAATTGCAATTATCTTTCAATTATGTTGGACATTCTCTCAGAGTGGTGCAGAAGCACTAGGTGCTTAAATCATGGCACCTATCTGAAGTTGTGGATTGACATTGTAGCAAAATTTAAACATTAGCACACTCTTCACAATCTGATATTTTCTAATATATCCCTAACCGCCGACGCCACAGATCACCCGTGAAGCCACTGCCCAATCCAGCATGGGTCGCGACCCCAATTTAGTGCAACTTTAGGCCATTATTAACTGGTTTGCAATGTTAGTTCATGTCAAATCTATGGGTTTCGAATAAAAAGTTGTGAAAATGGCAAGCCACCACCCAACCGTCGTTTTCGCTCAATCCGTCCCCATGTAGCAGGCTACGAAGCTTGGTTAGTGGCTGGAATTCTGGAAAATTCTGGCAAAGATGTGAAATGTTGTTGAATAGTTTATTTCGAGGGTCAATGTGATTTAGACAATCTAGAATTAGGTGCCGGACATTTTCGTTTTGGCAGCCGCAAGAACATTCGGGAGATGCACGTTTTTTAATTCGAAATAGATGGGAGTTTAGATGAGACATGTCAACCTGAAGTCTGGTATGAAGGGAGTTGCCTTTTTTTATCCAAAAGTGTAGAATTTTGGTGGACTGGGCACACCGAACTGCTGCGTAATCGCTTTCTTGAAGGAGATGTGGGGGAGGCAGCGTGTGCTTTCGCCTAGGCTGTTCCAGACGTCCGGTAGCTGGGAAGAACGATTTTTTAAAGGATGATGTATGGTTTGCAGCTAATGTGTGATGAATCAAGGTAAGACATACAATTTGCAAGTGCAAGTTCCTTGCCTGGATATTACATAGCCATGTATAATATATGGCCTTGGCCCTAGCTACCATAACTTCAACATTTGCATGCATTTTGATTATTAAAGCATACAATTTACTGCCACGATACATCCATTGCGTGGCTGTAGTATGGAATAGAACGCACAAATTTCCGTATTTCAATAGATTTTCACAGTTGGGCACAGCACACAGTTATCCAATCTTTTGAGTGAGATGTCTGGGTATTATCGTTGCTGGCATCCAACACAGCAAAATACTTCTTTCCATCATTTATTATGGTAGCATAGATACAATAATAGAGTCCACACCCTATTATATCAACTTCAAGTGCGAGAACGCATTTTAGAATCCCCGAGAGGGTTAGGCGCTCGTGAGACTGGCCGGGCTGTCAAAATCACGTTGGGTCTCAAAAGGTCGGGTCGGTATCCCTGATAATCGCACTGTGGCCCACAGGTCGGACCGTGGCCTCTGAAAATCACGCTTGGAGCACAACAAAAGTGCCGTGGTCCTTGAAAATCACGATGGGAGCTGCAAAAAGACGGGCTGGGCCCCTGAAAATCACACTGGGGGCCTCAAAAGTTCCCGCCTGGGCCCCGGAAATCACGCTGGGGGTCTAAAAAGTCGTGTCGAGATTCTTAAAAATCAACGGGGACCCAAAAGGGTTGGGCCTGGGCCCCTGGAAATCACGCTGAACCTGAATGTGCCAAAAAGTCGCGCCCGGGCCCCTGAAAATCACTAGGGGCTCGACAGGTCGCACCGGGGCCCCAACAGTCTCATGAGGAACACCTAATAAATGAAGCCGGGGCAACGAAAAAGAAACAGTCCGGACATGGATAATTATTCTGGTGTCCCAGCAAATGCTCCAAAAGAAACAAAAACGTGTTGGGTCCCCAAAGACGTGTCGAGGCCACTAAAACTCGCGATAGGCATCCCAACTAAAGACGACAGGGTCTAAAAATCGCACTTAGACCCAAAAACGTCGCACCGCTGCCCTTGGAAATCACATAGGGGCCCAAAAAGTCGCGCCGGAGCCCCACAATTCGCAGCTGGCTTCCCAAAAATCAATTCCTACCCGAAATGTCACTTTGCGGCCACAACAATTGCGCCAAAGACCCCAAGAACGCGTCGGGCCCCGGAAAAGAAACTCGTTGGAGCACCGAAAAAATACACCGGAGCCCAAGGAATCGTAACGGGACCCAAAAATATCACGCAAGAGGCCTACAAAAATAGAAGTCGACCCCAAAAATAACAAAGGGACTCCATCGAGAAGACCCGAACACCTGAAAATTCAGATCAGGTCCCGAAAGAAAGTTCTCCTGAGGGCTACTCTGAAGGGTGCCATTGGCTGAAAAGAAACTCGTTGAGCAGCCACCGTGGCATACCAAGGAGGCGAATCCCCCCTCCATCCTGAAGATGTGGACTCCCAAGAACCCAAGAATTGCGCCGGGGTCCCAAAAAATGGTTCTGAGGCCCCATAAATTCGCATCGGGCCCTCAGAATTAGGGGTTAAAAATATATACAGCGGACACCAAAAACTTGCACCGGGCCCGGGAACGCAAAATCGCGCTGGGGCACAGATAAGTACAACATGCCCAGCGAACTAGCGCCGAGCTCCCCAAATATCGCGATTGGGACCCAAAATTCCTGTCGGTAGTCTCATAAATTCTGGTCAGGGCATCAAACATTCCCCTCGGGGCTCCCAAAAATTAGCGTCCATAGCCACAAATAAGCACAACGTGGCCCGAAAATCGCATTGGAACCCGATAAGAATCAAGCCGGAGCGCTCCGAAATAAAGAGAGATTTAGAAAACTAAATGTCCGAGCCAGGAAAATCACTCCTTTGCCCAAACATACCACCAGATGCCTTGACAAATAGCATACCGGGCACCGAAAAACGTATCGGAGCTCGAAAAATCGCGGCGGGACATGACAAATCGCCGGGGGCCGGACAAATCGGATGGTGGCTCGGACTTTACATAATTCAGAAGTCACCAAAAATTACGTCGAGCACAGAAAACTGGCGTCGGATCTATCCGAAACCACGCGCCTGAGCTCGAAAGGGTCACGACGGGACCTCGAGAAATTATACCGGAGCCCCCAATATCGTGCTGGGGTCCCACAAGTGTGAGCGAGGAACCCAAAATAAGCACAGCGGGACCCTAAGAGCACAACTGGAGGACGAAAATGCACCGGGCCCTGCAAAGCGTACCGAGTTTGGCAAAAAGCGGCAAGGCCTTAATACATGGGTTGCAGCTCAAAGTAGCTACACCGGCAGCTAAAAAAAACAAACAACCGGTCCCTCAAAGCACACCGGGGCTTTGAGACCACATGGGGGCCTCAAGAACAGGCTGGGGCCCTCAAAAATCGACATGGTCCTAAAAAAAGGAACAAAAAGACCGGGCACTAAATAAACACTTCGGGGTTTGCGAAAACGCGCAGGTACCTAAAAAAGTATCGTCGGTGCAAAAAAAAACAACAATAAAACTTTTAAAAAAGAGCTACGGTCACAAAAATGTGCCGGGCCCCTAACAATAATTGGCTGGAGCCACAAATCGCATCCATGGACAAAGGAAAACGGAAAGGTCCAAAAAAGAACACCTAATCTCAGTTCGGTAGCCAATCTGGGAGTGTATCCAACCAAAGAGATGTGGTGCATCAAAGCTCAGCGGTTATCCGGATTTCTTAGCCACCAGAAAACGTGGGAAGAAGAGAACTAATCATCGAATTACATTCGGGATGGGACCTTGTGGCTGTTAAGTCTGAACACGTTATGACCTTATGAGGTGCCGTGTGTTGTCACCTGTCAGCTATTTTGCACTGAATTGTTGGTCCCCAAAATAAGCGCTTACATTCTGTTTCAGCCGGATGCCAAATGATGTAGTTGTAGCATTTCGTTTGAAGTGACGTATATTCTAAGGTGCACGATATGTACTACCGAGGTGATTGAGGTGGCTGATCACCTATATGTTGGAGTTAGGCCCTGAGTACGAACACCATACCGTGTATTTTTTATATTTATTGCATTTTCTTTGCCCCAGTCTGTCAGCCTGCCAATATTGGTCTGCCACACACCGGATCAAAGAATTTTAAACCAGCGTTCACCCGTCTTTCCTGTTTCTGAACCTCTCCAGCACCAATCATGAGACTTCTTTTGCCATGGGCCAGCAAGTAAACTACGTTCTTGCTTATTCTTCTCCTCACCAACATCGGTGAACATTTACAACGGTACAACGGGGGGCATCTTAAAGACGTATAGTACTATATCATGGAAACTAGGGCACACCACATACCCATCAGTGAAGCTGTAATGGGCTTGCACCCCCTCCCCCCACACACACCTATGCACATAGCGGAAGTTGAAGAAATTTTGTTTGAACAGTAATACTAAATGGTTTCACTCGCATCAGGAAGATAAACATATTATTACAAAAGAATCAATCGGTCGTGAAAAGAGTTCCAAGTCCAGCGAGAAGTGTGAATCTGAAAGTACTTATGCTGCGATGATCGTTCTTCTTAGGACCACATGTTGCTGTTAGCCATAGGCGCGCCCAGGGGGCATGCCCCCACCCCCCTAGTGGTGAAGGTTTTGTGTTCACTATTCAAAATATCGGGTTCTCTATCCAAAAGTGCTCAACCATGGTACTTCGCGCAATTCCTGGGTGCGCCCCTGCTGTTGACCCTGGCCCACCCACTTTTTGAAACGTTCCTACGCCTATGCTCGGCACACCTTAGTCAGAGCATTGCCTCCAAGAAATTATGTGGTTCGGATAACAAAAACGCACGTCTAATTTATTATTCGCGAATAAAAAAGTTAATATGCTTAAAGTATGACTCCAAGGGCAAAATTTGTACGAACATACATCGTGTTAGCAAAGGAAAAATCTGACGAATTATCTGGCGAAAGAAATGACAAGCCAAGGAATTTCAATACAGCGGAACGTTCGTTTGGTGGGCCTGGCACCATCTTCTTGGGGGGGGGGCGCCACCAATTGAGACAAATAAATCGGGCGAACTCAGACCTCATCAAGGGGCCCAGATTTCCCAGCTTGACATTGGCTGAAGAGACAAGACAAGAGACTGCAGCCGATTGTGCCTGGATGAACACCGTTCTGGGAGCATACATTTAGTGACCTTTGTTTGTTTATTGGGTGTTTCGCGACGCACTTTATGCACGGTCACGGTTAATGGCGCCGCCCACATTGTTTTGCCGGTGGGCCGCGGGACTGGGAAATGTCCTGAGTGGTGCGAGTGTTGAGCTGAACACCATAACACCTCCGCCCCCCCCCCCTAAGATCTCGGCTCCTATTAAAGTTGGAGTAATGAAATTCACAGGGTGGATGGGTACGGCAGTGAACTCTATTGTGTGCAAATTTCATGACCCTAGGTCAATATTTTCAAGGTAAAATGAGGTCACATATGTCAACATTTTCTTGTTTTGCGTGGCTTGGCTTGTCATTGTTATGGATCGCTGTGATTGTGTTTAAATGCTCCAAAATGGGCATCAATGATGTTTTGACATTACTAATGATGCAATACAGATGCTAGACCCAGCATTTGACCTCGGGTCACCTATATAGCAGCACTTTATCAGGTCAGTTACCTGTCCCAGTTACCGGAACCGGGCCGCCCGCCGGACTGCTCCGTCGGGCAGCTCGGCGCAATCGGCTTCGAGAAGAAAGGAGTGGAGTACATGAATAAAGTATGGAAACGCTTAGGTACGCAATGACAAACAGTAGTTTTCAGGATGTGTAGGGAGTAACATGCAAAGCGACATCAATCACATGATAGTCATTTGCATTTATGACAACATTCCAGTTGACCAAGTTTGGTTCCATTAACCTGTCATGAACTTGACCTGGCTTGACCTCGGTGACCTAACATGACCTTGAAACTATATAGCATAACAATATACATCAAACAAGTCGCTAGTGTTGCCAAGACCACTTCCCTTTTGTCAATATACGGGAAGCGCATCAGCGCTGATTTTTGTGGTCTGGCGCTACGAAATGTTTTGACTTTAACGGTTCCTAACACGAAAAATGTCGGCCGATTTTCATTTTCCTTGCTTTAAAACACGCGCCGGACATTTATAGGCAGATACGCAAAACATAGCGTATATCGACCGGTAAAATCTTGAGTTATGTACGAACAACCGAAGGGGTGGGCGGATTTCGCCCCCCCCCCCTCCCCCTCCAGTGCGCGTGTTAAGGGAATGTTCGGCCTTGTGTTCGGCATTGTGGGGAAGGAGCAAGTTACCTACTAACCTACTTGGTTACGTACAAGCGGTGGAAAATGCTAGAACCGAACAGGACCAGTGGGCTCTTACTGGGCTTTGATGTGATGCTTAGTCAGCTCTGTAATTTCCATGCCTTCACTAGTGCATCCAGGAGGGATATTTCAGTCTCACCCCCAGCCTCCAACAGCTTGATTTAGGGAAAAATTGGTCTGTCTCAATTTATGCAATACCAAGTAGCATTTTATCGGCCAATGTTGCTCTGAGCTATGTTTAGCTACCTACTAAGCTTTCCAGATCCAAGGAATTTGGAAATGTGTAGATTTAGTTTTTGCTTGGCTATACCAAACGCCTGAAAACAACTGGATCTGCACCACGCATGTAATATGGTTAAATATACGGAAGCTTCTGGACCACGTTTTAATCAACAATGTTTTTTCTGCTGTTCTCTGATGTAATTTGACGGGCCGCGGTAGCTCAGTTGGTAGAGCGTCGAACTCTTGATCGCAAGATTGTGGGTTCGAGTCTCACAACCGACGGTTACCGGCCCCCGGCCGGCGTTAGAGGTTGGCGACGCTATATGACCTAGCGGTCGAATGCGTCGTAAAAGAACCCAAGGTTCTTTTTTCTTCTTTGATGTAATTTGAATGAATTTCATATCCCTTTCTGAGAAAAAATAACGTTTTTACATATAAGCACTTCAAGTCGTATTTATATCACAATAAGCAGTCATTTCACCAGGAAAAGAGCATCATTATCATTCAAAGAACGTTTAAAACAACACCGGGAAAAACGTGTTGAAACATGAAAAGCCACAACAAATGTAAGATTGCCCACAATTTATAATGAGTAGTGACGATATTCTCGCGGTTCTTCTAAGTATTCTCTAGTATTGGTGGTGACTGTCCTCTGATAAATTGAAATAGTACAACCAATCCTATTTAAGTTTTCCCAAATGGATTATCACACTGATCATTTAGCACTGATCACAATGTGGAATTTGCCATGATGGTTACATATTTTTACTTTTCGTGCTATTTTTAATCATTTTTGATCGACAGAAATTCGAACTAACATATGTAAATATAAAAAAATTATGAAATTATGCACAATGCGAAGCGAAAGGGGAAGAAGTCTTTTCGGCACTGAGTGGATTCTCTATATTTGGAAATAGTTTTTAAATAACCATTTCATGAATATTTTGTCTCCGGATACGCCAGGTTCATGGAAAACTGGAAAAAGAAACATAATATTTATAGAATTCTTTTTTCAAGATGGCAAAATAAACTGGCCCAAATCCGGAGAGAAATTTGTATTTTGGGGTACCCTAGGTTGACCTACGACTGCCCCCCCCACCCCAATTGATCTTGCGGCCCTACACCCCTGCCGCAACGCATTGATGTTGTATCGCCTAATATCATTACATCACTGAAGGAGTCCACATCAGTTGCAGTATCAATGCTGAGTGACATGATTTAATATGGGGAAAGTCTTACGTATATGTAATTTCCCAATGAAATGGTAGGCAAAGAAGTTGCTAAGTAGGCTGCAACAAATCCATTCCATGATTTTTGTTTAATGATATGCTATAGGGGGGAGGTGTTCTGTATGAATTCCAGAACTTTATAGTTTTTATTCGAACAAAAACTGAGAGCATTTTCATTCAATGTCTTTATGGTGTGCATGGGTGTAACCGCTGGGGGCTGGGGGGACATGTCCCTCCCCCCCCCAATTTATGAAAACTGACGATTTGTCCCCCTCAATTTATTTCGTATCCCCCAGCCTCAGCTACCGGAGCATGATCGGCGCAAAATTGTACTTAATCATGCATAAAGTGAAAATATATACGCAAGAAATCACCAAAAAGACTGCAAGCCGATCTACCCAATCAACGGGCTTCACAGGCTATCTGTCGTCGTGAAATCTCCGAGTGGTAAATCAGCAGACGTAGAAATTTCTGCTTCCCGGCCATTCTTGAATAATATGAACCTTGGCCATCTTGTGTTTTCGCTTGAGTGAAAAATTGTGCTTTGCGAGGCAACAAATTTGCATTATCACAAGGCTTTATACGTCTTAGGTTATATTACCCTGCGCATATATCGATATATCCGGAACAAACGTGACTCTGGGTGTCCTTGAGTATCTTCAAGACCATGGAGGGGAGTCATGGGCCTTTAATATACTCTGTCATGGGCAGCCGTCGTACGTCAAGTTAACGTACGTCAAGTTAACGTATTCGTATCCGTATTCAGCGACGAGTTCGCAAAGGCGTATTTGTATTGGTATTGGGATTCAGCGACGGGTTTATGATCGTTCGAATCAATTACCACAAATGCTTCTGTTTGTGCTGAACACGCTATATAATCACATTTTATTATACATAATTTTAGCGAAACTTTTTGTCCCCAAAATATCATGTTTAACAATGGTAAACCTGGAAACCAGACATTGAAAATGAAGCGGCTGAGGATTTTTTTTTATTGGGGGTAGGCGAGGCCTCTATCCTGGCCAAACTTATCGCATCCCTGGTCCCCCAATTTCGAAACCGTGGCTACACCCATGATGATGTGTTCTGCTTGTGTAGAATGAGAACAGTAGCCTTACCTATCTTAGGATTACTGTCAATAGTCCATGCAAGATCAATTGTGAGTGATGAGTATTCATGTAAAACCCAATTGATGTCAACCTGCCTTGCTTAGTGTTTGCTTCATTTTCACTAAAGTAGATACTTCATTTATCCAAAGTAGATCATAACTTATCATTACCATATGAATTGTGGCTTTTAAAACAATTGTGATGAGCAAATTTTTGCTTTGCCCAACATCATCGGTGTTAGGCCAATTGAATGCTTCTGCTTCTGCTTCTTGGGGAAATGCAGTCAGGGTGTGCATTGGTGTAGGTTTATGATAATAATTGGGAGCGAACATTATACGAAGGCAATGGGCAGGCCCAAATAGATATTGGTGGGGTGCGGGCATGCTGGTACGGGGTTAGATTACCCGAGCCAGGGGGCGGAAGAGGCAGCCGCTCTAGGGGCCCTCTTCCGTCTAGGGGCCCACTCGTTCGTCGGGTGGCCCGCAAGGGTCCCCTGTGCCGATGTGAAGGGTCCCTTGACCGACGAAAGAGACACTACGCCGCTGGAAAAGACCCCTAGCCGCGGGAGGACTCCGGACCGTCTGAGAGGGCCCAGAACCAGCATGTAGGGCCCCTGGGCCGAAGTCACACAGGGGGCTCCTGGGTAATAAAGAAGGCCCAAGCTGTGGAAGGAGAGGCCACCGGCCGGACGGAGAGTGTCTCGAGCCTCCAAAGAGGGCCCCTAACCCGACGGAGGGGGCCCCGGGCCGGACTTGCAGGGCTACCGGGTCGGCTTTGGCTCACGCTCATGCATAGAGATTCTGAGCTGACAGCGGGCCTCAGGCCGATGAAGAGGCCCCCGAGCTACGGAGATGATCCATGCCGGAGCGAAGGGTTTCCGGTACTATGCAAAGGGCCTCTATGCCTATGGAAGGTCTCCGGGCTGCTATAAAGCGTGGGCGTATCCAAGGTATGAAGGAGAACCCGCCCCCAGGTGGGTCCGATGGGGCCCTCAGGGCGTAGGGGCAGAAATTTAACCGAGGAAAAACTAAACCACACATGACAGCTTTTGTAAAACGGCCCTCGAGGCCCGAAGACGTCCATCCTGAGAGCTGGCAACGGTCGTGAAGATAAGAGAGGACCTGCCCGAGGGTCGGAATGCCCATGCCAGCTGGAAAGAGCAGTCTCGGCTGGAAAGGGCCCCCTCAGGGCCCTGAGGAATAAACAGGGCGCCTGAGGACCAGATATGGCTGGGGTGCTCTGGGGGTTTGAAAGGCCCCCTGAAAGATGAACAGAACCCCTAGGAGTTGAAGAGGACTAGTGAGAGCCCATCTCATAGATGAAATTCCCCAGAAATGAGAGCTAGATAAGGCTGCTGATAAATGTTGTGGGCTCCTAAAAAAACAGGGGATGGCCCTGAGGGATGAAGAGAGTCTGAGAGTACGAGAGGACTGGGGTGAGATTCTCCTGATGTTGAGAGCGACCTCTTACTCTAATGGATGAATAGGGCCGTCTGAGAGCTACAAAGATTTCATTGACTGGCGATTGCTGTGAGGAATACTGAGGGCCAGCCTCAGAGCTAGAATGTCCTTGAGACCACCAGAGCTGTTGTTAACTGGGAAAGACCAGTAGTAGCTTGAGAGGGCCCTTGGGGGCTAACAGAGTCCCCTGAGCGCTAAGGAGAGTCCCTCATGCTAGCAATGATTGTGAGGAAAACTGAGGGCCGGCCCCAGCTAGAAAGCCCTTGCCCTTGCAGTTAGAACTCCTGTCAAGGACTGGGAAGGGTCCATAACAGATGGAAGGCCCCCTGGTGATTGAAAATGATCACTGAGCGCTGGAATGGACTGGGCTGGGATGCCAAGAGGCTTGGAAAGGGTATCTATGGGAAGAACAAAGCCACCTGAGATCCAAAGAGAGTCACTAGGGGCTAGCGATGGTTGCGAGGAATACTAAGGGTCAGTTTCAGAGCTACAATTTCCTTGGTAGCCCGAAAGACTGTCGAGGACTGGAAATGGCCCGAAAGCTGGAGCGGACTGGACTGCAATGCTCCTGAGACCTGGGAGGAACCTAGCTCTAAGAGACAGAGCGACCTAAGAACTAGGGAGAGTTTAGAACGCTGGCCATATTTGTTAGGAATTGTGAGGCCCGTGTCGGAGCTGGATGCCCCTGAAAGCTAGACAGGTTTGTCGAGGAATGAGAATGGGCCCATGCAAGTTGGAGAAGGCTCCTGACGGATGGCTAGGGGCCTGAGAGCCAGAGAGGACTAGACTGGCATGCCCCTGAACTTTGTGATGGGCACCTGAGAGATCGGGCCCCCTGAGAGCTAAGAGAGTCCTTGAGAACTTCCGATGGGTACAAGGAATACCGAGAGCCCGCCTCAAAGCTAGGATATTCTTGGGAGCCATCATTGCTGCCGAGGATTAGGCGGGTCCCCTGAAAGCCAGAGAGTGTTATTAGGGGTAAAGAGGGCCAGAGAGGTCTGCCTGACATTGGGGAATCCCTTAATAAGGAGGCACAAAACAGGCACGGTTCATCTGAGCGCTCTCGCTGTGATGCACATTCATCAAGAGAAAGTGCCGTGGCCTGCTACAACACACTAAAAAGTGCAGTCATCTGCTGTTACTTGAGGCCAAAGAAACACGGTAACCAGGCGACTTTCCGAACGCCGATGGCGGCCGCCCCAGCGGCGACGGATGTCCCATTGGCCAGGGCCGCCACAGCGGCGAAGGCCACTTCATCGGCCGTGGCCGTCACTACCGCCGCAGCCGTCCTAGCGGTGATGGTCACCCCAGCAGTGACAACCGCCCACACGACCACAGCCATCCAGGTGGCCTGGCCATAGTTGCCCGAGCAGCAACGGTCGCTCCAGCGATGGCAAAACAAAAGACAGCCCATCTATAGCTGTGATGACAACCGCTCTAGTGCCATTTCCTTGGCCTTATGGGTGACGCTGGTTTAGACACAAATACAAAACAAAACATAAGTTGCAGGATGCTGTGTGTTGCGTGTAGCTGTTCAAGCCTGTTGCAGTCCAGTATTGCCCTTATTTTCTCACTGGTATTCATGCCTCATTTTGAGGAAGTATAAAGGTTTTATGTGTTTCAGTGCGGCTGCAGGGAGCATGATGATATATCACAGTTACATTTAGCATGACCTCCTCCTTGAAATTGTAGATATTTTTAAAAAATACCATACTTCGTAAATATTAAGATGTTGTGATGCAAAATTCACCTTCTAATCAGTACAACAACACGTGTTGAATCTTGCCTGGCACCAGACATCCGGAAAACGAAAATAATGAAGTTCTGTGATCCTATTAACATGGCATGTGACGTGTTCTGTTACTGAGCAGAATCCAACTACTGGCTGCCCGAATAATAGTGAAATTTTACAGGATAATGGACAGGGGCATCGCCAAGAGATGGTCACAGACGTAGCTCTCTGGGCTTACCCCAGAGGACTTCTGTCATGTGGAACGTAATGTGTCGTCCACATCCCAGTCCTCAGTCATTCCGTGCCTCTAGCCGTTCACCGATGTCGGCCGGCTTGAAATCCTGGCAATGCTCCTGCTTAAAGCCAGCTCAGCCATCAGTTGCTTGCATCCAGGGGCACATTGACTGGGGTGGAGCCAGCCCGTTCGACTGGTGACGTGGCGGACTGGACGGTGTGATAGCCGGCCATTAGGCGGCCATTGACAGCAACCGGAAGTGTGGTGAAGAGTCGGCGTCGACGCCGGCTGGGGGCGCCGCCGCAGGGCGTCCACCCACTGCAGCGACGCGCGTGATCCAGGTCTGCCGACGCGCCCCTGTCCAGCTGGCCGCCGCGGCGCCTGTCCCTCCAGTCCGGCGGCCACAGGCGGCCACAGGCAACCACCGGCGCGGCGGCCAGCGGAAAAGCTTGCCGCGGCGCGCCCGCCGGCCCCGCAGGCCCCGCCGGAAGTGGATGGCACCGGGCGGCGGGCCGGAACGAGCCGCGCCACCGAACACTGACCCAAATGGCGCCGGCGGTGGCGGCGGCTCGCCGTGTCAGTGAGTGCCACAGGACGAGCGTGTCGACACGGCAGCGGCAGCTGCAGCGGCCAGCCTCACCAACACACACACATGCGGCCGGCCTCCGCCGCGAGATGACCAACAAGAAAAAGGCAAGTCGGCGACAGCGCCCCGGTCTCGTGCACACTAGGGACGAGGAGAGGAGGGCGGAATTGGGCACCGAAGGGGACGAGTGGTCTAGGGGTAAGATGCTCGTCTCACAATCGAAAGATTGTGGGTTCGAGTCTCACCTGTCGCTACTCTTCGCCTGCGACCAATCGGCGTGAGAGATTGGCGACGCTATATGACTTCAGTCATATAGCGTTATACATTCGACGTAAAAACCAATAACCGACCAACCGGAATTGGGCACCGCGTGTTGGCGGAAGGATGTGACGGGTGATATATACTTCACGATACCGGGTCGGATAGCGAGCAGTAATCTCGGGTGACTGATCTGCATGTCCTCGGCGCCGTGACTGATGTGTATGTCTCCGGTGCGGTGACTGATGTGTATGTCCCCGGTGCGGTGATTGATGTGTATGTCCCCAATGCGGGGACTGATGTGTATGGCTCCGTTGCCGTGACTGATGTGTATGTTTCCGGTGCCGTGACTAATGTGTATGTCCCCGGTGCGGTGACTGATGTGTATGTCTCCGCTGCGATGACTGATGTGTATGTCCCCGGTGCGGTGACTGATGTGTATGTCCCCGGTGCGGTGACTGATGTGTATGTCTCCGGTGCGGTGACTGATGTGTATGTCTCCGGTGCCGTGACTGATGTGTATGTCCCCGGTGCGGTGACTGATGTGTATGTCCCCGGTGCGGTGACTGATGTGTATATCCCCGGTGCCGTGACTAATGTGTATGTCCCTGGTGCGGTGACTGATGTGTATGTCTCCGGTGCGGTGACTGATGGGTATGTCTCCGGTGCGGTGACTTGATGGGTATGTCTCCGGTGCCGTGACTGATGTGTATGTCCCCGCTGCGGTGACTGATGTGTATGTCCCCGGTGCCGTGTCTGATGTGTATGTCTCCGCTGTGGTGACTGATGTGTATGTCCCCGGTGCGGTGACTGATGTGTATGTCCCCGGTGTCGTGACTGATGTGTATGTCTCCGGTGCGGTGACTGATGTGTATGTCCCCGGTGCCGTGACTGATGTGGATGTCCCCGGTGCGGTGACTGATGTGTATGTCCCCGGTGCCGTGACTGATGTGTATGTCCCCGGTGCCGTGTCTGATGTGTATGTCTCCGCTGTGGTGACTGATGTGTATGGCTCCGGTGCGGTGACTGATGTGTATGTATCCGGTGCCGTGACTGATGTGTATGTCCCCGGTGTGGTGACTGATGTGTATGTCCCCGGTGCCGTGACTGATGTGTATGTCCCCGGTGTGGTGACTGATGTGTATGTCCCCGGTGCCGTGTCTGATGTGTATGTCCCCGGTGTGGTGACTGATGTGTATGTCCCCGGTGCCGTGTCTGATGTGTATGTCCCCGGTGTGGTGAATGATGTGTATGTCCCCGGTGCCGTGTCTGATGTGTATGTCCCCGGTGTGGTGACTGATGTGTATGTCCCCGGTGCCGTGTCTGATGTGGATGTCTCCGGTGCGGTGACTGATGTGTATGTCCCCGGTGCCGTGACTGATGTGTATGTCCCCGGTGCCGTGACTGATGTGTATGTCTCCGGTGCGGTGACTGATGTGTATGTCTCCGGTGCGGTGACTGATGTGTATGTCTCCGGTGCGGTGACTTGATGGGTATGTCTCCGGTGCCGTGACTGATGTGGTATGTCCCCGCTGCGGTGACTGATGTGTATGTCCCCGGTGCCGTGTCTGATGTGTATGTCCCCGGTGCCGTGACTGATGTGTATGTCTCCGGTGCGGTGACTGATGGGTATGTCTCCGGTGCGGTGACTTGATGGGTATGTCTCCGGTGCCGTGACTGATGTGTATGTCCCCGCTGCGGTGACTGATGTGTATGTCCCCGGTGCCGTGACTGATGTGTATGTCTCCGCTGTGGTGACTGATGTGTATGTCCCCGGTGCGGTGACTGATGTGTATGTCCCCGGTGCGGTGACTGATGTGTATGTCTCCGGTGCGGTGACTGATGTGTATGTCTCCGGTGCCGTGACTGATGTGTATGTCCCCGGTGCGGTGACTGATGTGTATGTCCCCGGTGCCGTGACTGATGTGTATGTCCCCGGTGCCGTGACTGATGTGTATGTCTCCGGTGCGGTGACTGATGGGTATGTCTCCGGTGCGGTGACTTGATGGGTATGTCTCCGGTGCCGTGACTGATGTGTATGTCTCCGGTGCGGTGACTGATGTGTATGTCCCCGGTGCGATGACTGATGTGTATGTCCCCGGTGCCGTGACTGATGTGTATGTCCCCGGTGTCGTGACTGATGTGTATGTCCCCGGTGCGATGACTGATGTGTATGTCTCCGGTGCCGTGTCTGATGTGTATGTCTCCGCTGTGGTGACTGATGTGTATGTCCCCGGTGCCGTGACTGATGTGTATGTCCCCGGTGTCGTGACTGATGTGTATGTCCCCGGTGCGGTGACTGATGTGTATGTCTCCGGTGCCGTGACTGATGTGGATGTCCCCGGTGCGGTGACTGATGTGTATGTCCCCGGTGCGGTGACTGATGTGTATGTCCCCGGTGCGGTGACTGATGTGTATGTCTCCGGTGCGGTGACTGATGTGTATGTCCCCGGTGCCGTGACTGATGTGTATGTCTCCGGTGCCGTGACTGATGTGGATGTCCCCGGTGCGGTGTGCGTCCAAATCGTCGGACGGATTCCGCCGGCCGAGTTCTTCTGCGTGGTCATTCGCTGGTGCTTTATGTAAAGAGCAACATACAAGTTCCGTACACGTATGTTGATAGAACTTGTTGCTGCATCCTACGCATAGGTAATCGTGGTCGTTGCAGCAAGGATCAGCAGTGATGCATGCTCCACTACGTATTCACAACTGGTATGCCCAACTTCTCAAGAACTGGTTCCAAGTGTTCTGTTTTCAGGATGTGTTAGGCATTACTGAATTTCAGGTCTTCGCTTCCATCGTATACGTCCCTTATTCATATCTGACGAAACATCCTCAATCACCGTTCGACCGACTTGTGTTATCGTTTTGGATAACGTTTATTAGTTGGCTTGTCTGTTTTCCGTATTAGCATACGGAAAACAGGCAATCATACAATTGATGATGATATTCGGTGCACGTAGTCTTCCAAGCGAAGACCCAACTTTAAATGGGGTTTCAATTTCTAGAACTTCTCATTTGGATCCATCGTGGCAGTGTGATTATCCTAAAGTCATAGTCATCAAGTCATACAATGTTCAAACTTAATAAGAGCCACAAGGGCCCACCCAGGTTAAGTCTGTAAAGGGAAGACACCATAACCCTGGCAAAAATGCACTCTTCACTTCAACCAACACCACAACCCTAATCCCAAATAATCCATCCACCAGCATCCCACACACCCATCAATGCCTATTTACCTTACCTATCCAGCCCTATTCATTCGATCCCGCGTAACATACGTGCTTCGAGTGCCCTAACGATAATTTTCAAACTCCATCGATCCTGCTTAAGGGGACCTGTACAGTGCACATCTACTTAGCAAACGTCTCACCCCATCTACCACTACTTAGAACTAAAAAAATAAGATTTTTAATCCTAGAAACTTTGTCCACCCTATTTTAAAATACATTCAGTTAGGGACCACACAACATCAGCAGGCAGTCTATTTCACTGATCAACAATCCTTTGAGTGAAGACCTGTTGTCGCTTAGCTGTCCTATACATTTATTTGTCTAATTTGAATTGATGACCCTTATGTAATACTCTAAATAGAAGGGTATCATTCAGATTGACCTGACCTCACCCTTTAACGATTTTATACATTTCAGTCATATCACCCTTTAATCTCTATACCTGAGTGAGTACATATCTTATGCGATAAGCCCTTCCCAATATTCTAAGTTGCCTAATCCACTGATGAGTCTAGTGACTTTGCACTGCACTCTTTCTGGCATATCTACATCTTTTTTGTAAGTAAGGCCTCAAAGCCTGTACAGAATATTCTAAGTGGGGTCGCACATAGGCTAAGTGAAGATTTTCATGACTTTCTTGCTGGTATACCTCCACTCATATTAATGATTCCCAGCATTCTGATTGCCCTGTTCCTTGCTGAGATATATTGTTTTTCTGCTTAAAGGTCATTTGAAACGAACACACCTATACCTCGTTCCTCTTCGATAACATCTAATTTCCCACCTCCCATTGTAGATCTGAAAGTCTCACATACAGACCCCAGATGCATAACCTTACATTTTTCATAGTTGAAGGACATATGCCATTGATCAGCCCACATTTTAGGTCCTCCAAGTCGAGTTGAATATTACTAGTCGGGCGTGACCTCGTTGTCTGTGCGGGTCGTCTTGAGCGGCCGGTGGCGGTGTGGGGAGCTACGCTCGGCGGTAGGTCACCAGCGCGTGACGTAGCCCCGTCTGAGTGACGTCAGCCAAGGCGTGCTGTGCCGGTGGCGATGTGGGGAGCTACGCTCGGCGGTAGGTCACCGGCGCGTGACGTAGCTCCGTCTGAGTGACAGCCAAGGCGTGCTGTGCCGGTGGCAATGTGGGGAGCTACGCTCGGCGGTAGGTCACCAGCGCGTGACGTAGCCCCGTCTGGGTGACGTCAGCCAAGGCGTGCTGTGCCGGTGGCGATGTGGGGAGCTACGCTCGGCGGTAGGTCACCAGCGCGTGACGTAGCCCCGTCTGGGTGACGTCAGCCAAGGCGTGCTGTGCCGGCGGCCGCCGCCGCCACGGCAAGGGCAAGGTCGAGTAAGGATCCGTCACGGTGGCCAACAATGGGACACGCAGCGCTGATCTCCAGCTATGCACCAGCCCCTCTCTACTCCGTGCTGGGAGATGGAAAACTCGGCGCAGTTTGCGGTGGTTTGGCTGGACAGCAATAGGTGCGAAGCAAAGGGTACGCTTCAGAAGATGATACATTTACATTCGTATATTAAAGTTTAGCTACCACTTTAACACTTTAGGGGAGACCGGGTCTAGTTGATAGACGGGATGGTTGATGCAACAGCATTTTGTCAAAAAGTATGGAGCTGGATTCCATGGTTACCACACATGCTGCTACTGGCACCCTCTTCTCGCGGCAAAAACACGCGCAAATCACTTCTACCTGCGTCTGCTGAATGGCGACGATGTGGCACTTTTTTTAGTGAAAGTAAAATAAATAAATATAAATAGAAGTAAACATCTGTGTTTCGCACTTCATTTATAATTTGTCGCTCACTTGCTAACTGTATTAGGTGTTTGCTATCATTACCATGTTCTCTCAGCTTTGCAACGATAAAATGCTTTTATCGTTTGCCGCTACACTGCACTCGCAATGTTGCCTAATATGTTGCAGCCTGCGGCAGGAAACCTGCGGGGTAAATTGATACAGCCTGCATCAAATTAATCAGCCCGTATCAACATCACCCTGTATCAACATTTTGTGGATTGATAATGAAATAAAATAACCACAGATTGCCCATTTTTATTAAGGTGTTTTGAAAAACTGTTTGAAGGTAATATTATTCAATATTTCTATGGGCATTTCTCACCCGACGGAAAAGACTAAACGAAGGAAAAAGTGCATCTACGGAAAGAACACATGCGCATTCCATAAAGGCCCATAACCATTCCATTCCATTCCATTCCATTTCATTCCATTCCATTCCAACCATTCCATGTCCATAACAGCCACTATACGTGGAGGGCATGTATCGTGAAATAAATAAATAAATAAATAAGGGGAAAAACTATGAGCTATTGTCAGCCGGAACTCAAACTAGTATTATCACTGTAAGCGTGAAATATGGACCTTTCAGATGGTGTAAGCTAATTCCACCTATAAATAACATATTTTACTTAACTTACATTTCATCAACTTACCCCATCGTCAGTAACCACTTACCCATACAGGGGGTAAGTTGATAAACCGGTAGTTACGCTTTGTTTTGCTCTCGGATGGAAAGCCGAGAGGATGCCACGGAAAAAATTATCGGGATGATACTACAAGCATTAAGCTTCGCGTATGTGTAGCTATCTCCTCGCTACCCTTCCAAGGTGATGAGTTATTTTCAGTTTCGCCGAAATTGTATCAACTAGACTCGGTATCCCCTAAGGCTTTTCTGCCACAGAGGCGTGTCTATCACGTAAGCAAATGATGAAAAAAGTAATGCAAAATATAGTTCTAAGAATCTCCGTCCCTTCTTGGTCACGGGACAAGTTGAAGCTAGACGTGTATTATGTAATTCCGACAGCCTGGCCATGAACAACCACATGTCGTTGGAAGCAGATATATTAAAAGCAGCTGACGTAGTGTTTGGGTTCTGCCATATTGGCAACTATGCATGCCGCCCCAATTCATCGTGCCGGAGCATACCACAACAACAATATCACGTCGGATCGCCATGCATTTACAAGACGCAGCGCCAACAAAGCACATGAAAACAAAACAACATTTCACTTACACGAGACTTAATGGTGAAACACACAAACATACTAGAAGCATGCGTGAATTGGAGAAACTCGAAGATAACTGAAGCAGTTGATATAAGAGATAAAGAACACATTATAAATCGACAAATGGACAGGAAAGGTACTGTATCCATTTATGATGTGCAGCCTCCTGGACGAAGGTCGCGATAGTGTAGAGGCCAAGTATTTATGTAATGCCATGTCTGTATATATGTACATGTATGCACTGAACACATGCATGTCGGGCATGAGTGTTGATTGTATTGGTCATAGATAAATCAGTGTACCTGAGCATAGGTTAACTGCACGAGAAAAAAAAATTATATGAGTGAATATGTGTTAACTTTGAAAGTATTCAAAATATAGAACTTGGTCATTCATCCTGGATATGACCGTTCTCATACGACGTGCACGCCACCAATGTTTTGCAGACTGTTCTTGGGTGTGTACTTTTGTATGTCTGATGAGGTTGGTGCACCAAACAAAACGTTACATGGTGGAAACATAGGCGCATTATGTAGCAAGATAGTGTTTTCATGTGATTTCGTACCTGTGAGGCAGAGCCGCACCCAGCGTCTCTCGCACGGTCGGTGGTCAGTGTCCGTGTCAGTGTGGCCGTCGCTGTCGGGCGGGGTGTGGTGGATCGTCACGTGCGACACCCTTGCCTGCCGCCGGCCAGTGGACGAGGCCGCCACTCCACCTGTGTTTACTGGCCCGTGCCACCGCTCCACCTGTGTTTATTGACCGGTGCCGCCACTCCACCTGTGTTTACTGACCGGGGCTGCCGCTCCACCTGTGTTTATTTGTCGGGGCCGCCGTTCCATCTGTGTTTATTTGCCGGCCCGCCGCTCCACCTGTACTTACTGGTCGGGGCCGTCCCTCCACCTGTGTTTACTGACTGGGGCCGCCGCTCCACCTGGGTTTATTTGCCGGGGCCGCCGCTCCATCTGTGTTTATTGGCAGGGCCGCCGCTCCACCTGTGTTTACTGGCCGGGGCCGCCGCTCCACCTGTGTTTACTGGCCGGGGCCGCCGCTCCACCTGTGTTTACTGACCGGGGCCGCCGCTCCACCTGTGTTTACTGACCGGGGCTGCCGCTCCACCTGTGTTTACTGGTCGGTGCCGTCCCTCCACCTGTGTTTACTGGTCGGGGTGGTACGGGCCGGACGTGGTATGGGTGCCGTGACGGCCTCCTACTCAGTCTGTGGAGGTGGTGGTCAACCAGGCTTAGCGGCCCGGGTGGGGTGTGCTGCCCGTGACCGTAATACTGGGTGGCGGGGTGTGCTGTTCGTGACCGCAATGTTGGGTGGGTGGGGTATGCTACCCGTGACCGTAATACTGGGTGGGCGGGGTGTGCTGTTCGTGACCGCAATGTTGGGTAGGTGGGGTACGCTACCCGTGACCGTAATGCTGGATGGGCGGGGTATGCCGATATTTTTGGATCTGGACGAACGGGGAGGGTGAACTCCGACGGGTTCCATGCAACGGCAACTGGCATTCATCCAAATATTCAAGTGGATCTTAGGTTTTTGGCATCGACAATAGAGTTCTTAGATGTTTTGGAGAACTTGGTAAATGGGGAATTCCACACGGATATTTTTTTTCCAGGCACTCGGATAACAAAACATATTTACATTATTTGTCCGATCATCCCCCACCCCATGTCAAGCGCGCCGTTTCCCCTGGAATAGCCATGCAGACTAAGAGGATATGTACGAACGAGGAGGGCTACAAACGGCAAATTAAGACACAGAAATAGGTTAGCAAGTAGAGGCATCTAGACATCAAGCATCTACATCAAATTATCAGCGCGAGTCTGGATACGGTGAAAGAATGCGGAGGTGGACTACTAATCATAAAAAAGTGAGAAGGCGCGGCGGAAAGATGTCCCATTGATAGTGACGTTCAGTAGCTATTTACCTAATATAAGAAAAAAAATTAAGAGAAAAAAGTCATCTTTTGGACAAATAGGACAGGCTAAAAGTGGAATATCCAACTAACCCAATGGTAGCCTACAAAAGACATAAAAATCTTCGAGACCATCTTGTGCACAGCAAACTTCCCCCCCCCGAAAAAAAAGAAGGCAGGTAGCACCCAGGGGAAGCAAGCATGTGGCAATAACGGTGTGATATGTAAACGTGTGTGCGAGGAGGGTGAAAAGATTGAGGGTGCCACTGGAATTCAGTGCGTTTTTAATATAACGATTGGATGTCGGACAAAGTATGTAGTATATGGCACATGGTGGGCAAAATGTAGCAACACTTTTTATGTCGTAGAAACAGGAGGAACTCTATATACCCAGACAGAAAATCATCTATGGAGTATTCGAAAGCAGTACAACACTCCCGTAGCAGTTCATTTCCATGAAAAAAGTCCTTCTATCGAAGGCATGTAGGTAGTGGCTCTAGAAAGAGCGGCAAAATGCAATACAGTACAGACGTATAAGGAAACAGAGATGAATAGGGCTCCTAGGTACGGATGTTGTCCAGGGCGGGGAACATACCAAAAAGCGATAGCCTGATTGCTATAGCAGTTTATGAGCGATGAACAAAAATGCAGCCTACTCGTATATTGGCGCGCATTTCAAAGGGTGTATTAAGATGCAATGGGGATGCACTGAATGTATGTACCATCGAGTGTGATATGCATGACTCCAAGGGTATTCGAAGCAGGAAGCGTGCAGGTTGTGTCGGGTAATCTTGTAAAATCAAAATATTTGATAGACCCAATTACGATGTGACGTGCCATGAAACTGGTGAGGCTCTGAAGTGAAGCGAAACGTATTTTCAAGCTGATGTTAGTTTAAGTGATAACATGGAGAGGTAGCTGAATATTAACACACACACACACACACAAATATATATATATATATATATATATACACGTATACCTCCCTAAATAATTAGCATGTCTACTCGTTTCGGTGATTAAAATAATGTTCATGAACAACGCAGCCAAAATGAAGCCATTGCGCTGCATAAAACAAACAATATTATATTATGTTTATAATATCACCGAACTAATATTTTATTAAGTCAACACTATTTAGATAGGAGCTCAAAGTTGCCAAAGGTCGCAAAATGTCCCACGAAATCAGTAACAAAAAGGTCAACAAATTGATGACTGTAGCCAGTGCCAAAGCTGATTGGAGCTCACTTTATACCCGTTACATTGGACGACAACAAGTGAGTTTGCATCAGCTTGCTTATGTTGGGATGGTAACCGGTGACTCTGACGTAATTCGCTACCAACAGCTATCTGTGACTATGTGACCCCCTCCGCCTAAGATCTCCTAACATCCTAAAAGCCAACCACTGAACATGAAGTAAGTCCAACACCAATAGATAGCCGAGGCTCCTCTCATCTCCTTCGATCTCAGCCGGTCTGCCAATCCTCGGCCAATCCTTCAGCAAAGTTGTTTTCAAGTAGTCGCTGGCGACCGTCGCTGGATCCACCGCAGGTAATTGGAGCGGCGGCGGCCTCTGTGCCGGTCGGACCGCAGCAGACACGCACCATATCGACGACAGACACCGAGCCTGACGACAAACGGCCGCCAGGTGCACAGCAACGCGCGCCAACCGCATCATTTGAGACCACCGCTGAAACGCCACTGGCATGCACACAGACGTGTCGTCCCATTGTTCTTGCAAGGTCGCTCGAAGGTGAAACCGTTCATCCAACAATCAAGCTGCGACCGACCGTTCACTGATCTTGAGATCACAATGGTTGAGTGATTGGTGATTCAGGCTTTCGAACAGACGTTCAAGGTTCACGTTTCCGCTGATGCATTCATGCCACGATTCCGCAACCAAAGACCAACACCAGAGGTACTCCAGTTATTCCTCAAGGGCATACCGGATATGAGGGCAAATATTAATCTAACAGTTCTGATTGGTAAAATAAGCTGATTGGTAGATTATTTCCGTGCAATACGTTTGGATCAATTTTCAGCATTGGGTTTAATGAACAACACTGGAACTAGCAGCAACATGGAACTCTGATTTAGGAGGGGTATGGGGCTGGAAAACTGGTAAGTTATTCATTTGCATTTAACGACTTCGACATAATGCGAATCGTGTTCTGTCAGGGCACGCCACGAGTAATTTGATATACCTTTGATGGGCAGCTGTTCACTCAACGCTCGACACGTCCTTTCAATGTTTCTAAGGGAATCCGGAGAATCCGGGATTCGCTGATCGGTTATCCGAGAATCCATACTCCCCATGCATACAACATGAGATCTGGGATGTTGTGGCTTCTGTTTTATCCTGCACTTCTTTTGCGCAGATCAACATTCAAGTTTGCCTTTAAACCTGGACAAATTTATTACAAGCTGAAACCTATTTGGTGTTCTGCTGCTGATTGCATATAAGGAAGCGACACCATGGAAGATAGATACGTACATGGACGTGCATTTTATTGGTTGATACATAACAGCATCTCAAGCCGACATACGTTTGCTTCTCACATATGACGATCAGACAATTGTGACCTCTTCCGCCTGGGAGTAGCGAAGACGAGTGTGTTCAGCGGGACAAATTCTTGCGATATCCCTAATATATTCTACTTCAGGCCATTTATTGCTCTAACAGGGTAGATCAAAAGTTAGAATTTGGAATTCATAGCAAAAGGAGTGCAATGTAATTGTAAACCCGGGAAAAAGTGTGTGCGATATCAACCTTTACAAATATATCAGCACTCCTTGGTGCTCTACGGTACCAAAACATATCATAAGTCAGGATCGGATGCAGACAACGGCCCAGCTCAGGTGAAACTAGTGGAGTTATTAAACCATTTTTATGGAAGCCCTGATCGTTATTTTCAGTTGCTATGCGATAATGATGGTTATTAAATAATAATTAACGATCTATTTAAAGGCGAAATATACTTGCAGTACGAGAATAACAGCAATGGTATATTTAATGTCACACCAGGAACCCAAAGCTACCTATGATACATCAATGATAATGTCAGCATGTTCACTTCGTCAGCTAATTTGAAACATCGAATATTTCCCGTTTGTGTAATGTTACATGTTAAATGTATTGTTGTGTAATGTTGTAATATCCCATCTATGTAATGTTAAATGGCAGGGACCGCAGTTTTCTAGACAATCTGCATGACCTTTAGGATGCAAAAGTACGTACCATTTCCTTTTTAAAAACTGATACTGCATTTGCATTACGTCAATCTTCAGGTTCTTCAGAATACTCGAAATACTGCCTGAAAACGATACCAAGTGGAACCGCTAGAAATTGAGCCCTCTGCTAAGATCCCAGCATATACATCAGCAAATCCAGTAGCTTTATTGGGTTAATTTTCTGAACTGTTTTTCTACAGCTTCTGTGGTTATTGTAGGACCATCCAATTTACTTCCTGCCATAGCATAATCTTCAGTGTTTGCAAATGTACTTGAGTTATCCTTAGTAAAGACTGATTGTATAGGGCCTCGACTATATCACAATCATCAACCACCTTTTGACCATCTACCTCAGGTAGCTCTACACTACATTTTTAGATTTAAATTTGTAGAAGGACTAAGAACCTAGATAGTTTTAACCCAGATGGGCCCTTGTGGCTCTAATTAAGCCTTAACACTTTATGAACTGTATGAACCTCTTAGCATTGCCTGTTCAACAGTCTCGAGCTAATTTAATTTCGGCCAGTCTTTAGATGGCCTAACACACCTCCTAAATTTATTTCTAGCTATCCTAGATGCTTCTTGTTCGCCTCAGAGTTCAGTTCTTTTATTTTCTGGAGTGCCTGCTTCTTTGACCGCAGCAAATCTTTTCCTTCCTTGGTGAGCCATGAGAAGTGCTTAACCTTGACTAATCTAATTTGCCTTCTGGCAATGAATCTATCCTGACCGTGAAACAGTTTACATCTTAGCACTCTACATTTCAGAAGAATATAAACCCGACCATAACTCTTCCCAGTGAATTTCACCCCGGACGGTCATGAACTCCTTGTAGTTCTCTTCAGCAAAATTTGGAATTAATGTCTCATTGATTCGTACACCTACCGATATATAAGAAAGCGTTTTATGTTATGAACACTATTACCGAAGGGCTGTTTACATTTTACATAAAGTTGTGCTCATTTGTAAGCATTCGATCTACATTTCATTTCCCCATGTAGGTTCATTTGAAGCAATCATTTTCCTCAAAACAAGCCTTGAAGCTCCTTCTTGATTTCCCTAGCCGTCTAGTAATGTCTCCCAATCCTGCTATGTTGAAATTCGCCAACAATAGAGTTATCCCCTGCACTCTCCTGCTTGCGTCTTCCTGCATAAACCTGACAGTGTTTTCATGCTGGTCTGGCGGCCAATAGTATGCCACAATCCTTAATCTTGTTCCGCTCTTCAGGATGATATCCAACCACAAGTATTCTACTCCTTCACAATGCACACTACTCTTTACAGTACGATATTTCATTACTTGTCTGACATACAAAAGTATCCCACCTCCTATTCTTGACTTCCTTTGATGAGCATGCATACTGTAACCTGCCAACTCGAATTCTTGCAAGCCATCTCCAAAAATGTTTTCATTATCCCATGTCACAGCTATGCATACCAAGCTTAGCTTTTCAGACCACATATTTGCATGCAGTTCGACAATTTTGTTCCTAATACTTCTTGCATTTACATAAAACATTATAAGCTAATAAGCTATTCTTTTCCTTGCTTGGAATACTTCATGATTTGTAGCCTATATCCCCCATGACCTGCCTAGTTTTCCTGCACTAAACACCTACTCAGAGCCTCCTCATACCTGTTGCTCAGCAATTTCGCTCTCCTCATCCTCAGGTGTAACCCATCTAATGCGAACATGTCCGTCCTCCCCAAAAGTCTCCCCACAGATCTAAGAACTTCACACCATGCTCCTCACAAATCTTGGCCACCCTGCTATTCAATCCAATGTCCATAGAGTATCATTATGCGCTTGCACATACTCTTCGGAGGATGGATCCTCCCCACCGCGCTGCTCAATATATTTTCTCGGTAAAAAATCTTCCAATATGATAATTGAGCCAAAGTGTTTTCAATAAGCATGATGCACCCCACCCCCATCCCTCTGATTCCCTTTCATAGCACGACACCCGTGGTTGCAGTAAATGTGTATTCCGCCCATTTCACCGACACGTACGCAAAGTTCGAGTGGTCAACAACCAGACATTGGCACCGGAAATCCTAAGACGACATTTCGGCTGTATTTTATTCCATGTCGAGCAGTAGCTTCGTGTCTTCCCCAAGCCCATACAATCAGTCACGCAATCAGCACAGCCTTTCCTGATTGCCAGAGCCCAAACTAGCAATCAGTGCTATGCCATCCGACGACATTTTCCCCTCCGCAGAGATGCTCTTGCACAAAGAGCATAACAGCGTGTTCACTTGCTCCATCCACAGGCGTCGTTAAAGTCGCCGAAGGGAACCCGTATTTGTCACAGGAGGCTAACACCAGCCACATTCGGATTTGTTACTTGATCCTGGCTCAATAATGACGCCTCATCGTTCCGGAATGCGTAAGGACGTACATGCATACACGTACACTTACACGTCCGCCATTTTCCCAGAAATCGACGTTACGTCTACTGACGTGTGATTTGAACAGCCTCGATTAACTTACCATCGTGGCCTTGAGTGACAAGTCAGCCCACAGTATATGCGCCGAACTGAAGACGGACTGACTGGTGTTAGTTACCGCACCACCGCTTCATGCACTGGACTGTAGACGGACTGACTGGTGTAGTTACCGCACCACCGCTTCATGCACTGGACTGTAGACGGACTGACTGGTGTAGTTACCGCACTACTGCGCCATGGGCCGGACTGTAGACGGACTGACTGGTGTTGGTTACCGCACCACCGCTTCATGCACTGGACTGTAGACGGACTGACTGGTGTAGTTACCGCACCACCGCTTCATGCACTGGACTGTAGACGGACTGACTGGTGTAGTTACCGCACCACCGCTTCATGCACTGGACTGTAGACGGACTGACTGGTGTAGTTACCGCACTACTGCGCCATGGGCCGGACTGTAGACGGACTGACTGGTGTAGTTACCGCAACACTGCGCCATAGGCCGGACTGTATACGGACTGACTGGTGTAGTTACCGCACCACTGCGCCATGGGCCGGACTGTAGACGGACTGACTGGTGTTGGTTACCGCACCACCGCTTCATGCACTGGACTGTAGACGGACTGACTGGTGTAGTTACCGCACTACTGCGCCATGGGCCGGACTGTATACGGACTGACTGGTGTAGTTACCGCACCACTGCGCCATGGGCCGGACTGTATACGGACTGACTGGTGTAGTTACCGCACCACTGCGCCATGGGCCGGACTGCAGACGGACTGACTGGTGTAGTTACCGCACTACTGCGCCATGGGCCGGACTATATACGGACTGACTGGTGTAGTTACCGCACCACTGCGCCATGGGCCGGACTGGAGACGGACTGACTGGTGTAGTTACCGCACTACTGCGCCATGGGCTGGACTGTATACGGACTGACTGGTGTAGTTACCGCACCACTGCGCCATGGGCCGGACTGTGTACGGACTGACTGGTGTACTTACCGCACCACTGCGCCATGGGCCGGACAGTGCTGCGTGTCTCCGGCTGGGCTGCATCTGGGCCGAAGCATGTCCCCATATATTTCTGAACAATGACGTAAGAACTGTCGCGAAGTTGGAGATAAGAACCATTTGGAGTTAGATATTCGCATGATGCCCATGAAGTTCAGGTTAATTTCGTCCAAAGTTCGGAGGCCGCTTATCCTCTCACACTCCTCCCCCACACCGATCTCTGGGCCCGCGTTTCCGGGTAGCAGCACCTGTGAGCCAACACACCTGTTTCGAGTCCATTCGTTCCGCGTTGTTCAGACTTGTCCTAACCCGCTTCCACTAGCCGCTGTCCTATCCAAATGGTGCCTCGTGGATGTCAAACATAGCCATTCCTTCCGGCTGCGGTGACCCGATGTAGCAGCACTTCCTCCGGATGGCCAAGTAGCGCTGCATTATTCTCACGTTTTGGTTCTGCACGATTTCTCGCTCATCTAGTCTCATCCCACACAGTTCACACACCATCGCGTCAGTGCATAGCAGCACCGGCCGCACGACGGAATTATATGTATATATATATATATATATATATATATATATATATATATATATATATATATGTATGTATATATAAATATATATGTGTGTGTGTGTGTATGTATATCTATATAGTATAGCGAACGTGCGGTCACGTCACACTGCAATGCGGCTAGTCTCCACGCCCGAGGTCACATCACGGATTTGGGCACCGGATCGGATAACCACTAGCGGCCGCTGAATCCCAGTCCACCTGAATTACAGCCGCATTCAAATTAGGGCGCGCGTTTGGTGGTCGGATCCAAATCTCACCGCGGACGACCTGCGCATCCAAATGTGACGCCGGGTTGCCGGCGAGCCTGCCCAAGGCCATGGTGTAGTGATGGGGGGCAGGCGGGGGGGGAGGCAGTGCTTGGTCACGCGCCGATTACTGGTCTGACGGCCCCCTGACCTCGTGCATGTACCTGCGCATGCGCAGCCTCTCTGGCTTATGGGTGCGTTATATTGTCCAGTGTGGGCTCTGTGCTGCCAGATATAAACCAGTTCCCTTCACTCACTAGGAGTTGACATGGGAATAGTGCACCATCGGCCATTCAAGGATAATCTTGCTCTCAGAAAATTCCACCAGCTTGGATGGTATGAATAGATGGTTGACTATCAATATTGTGGTATGTACCAGTTGGCCTTGTTGATACAGCTAGCCAGCCATTTGTGTAAGAGCAGCCGGGGGCAAGTGCACTGCGCCGTTTGTACCAAAACTGCTAGATTATTCCTACACTTCTGCTGTTGACCAGCATGCTGCCAAAATAATGCAAATACAAAGAAAAGGAATACAGCTTTTTTTGCTATAATGGTTCACACCGAAAAATGTACACCAAACATTGCACCCAGACAGTACTTATTTGGTGCAATTGATGCTTCTTGTCTCTCAGCTCAACTTTTCAATATCGGTTTTACCAAAGGTCCCGGGTTCAACATTCGCACCGTTCGGGACATTTCCCAATCCCGCGGCCCACCGGCGAAACAGTGTGGGCGGCGCCATTAGCCGTGAATGTGCATAAAGTGTGTCGTGAATCACCCAATATACAAAATAAACAATATCGGTTTCAACATGGTGCAACTATGCTGGCGACTGCTTGTGCATAGTATGTGCATGCACACTCATGTTCATGATGTTCATGAACACAAGCCGAAAACACGCATGCACACGTGCAGATGCACACAGACACACACACACACACACACACACATATATATATATATATATATATATATATATATATATATATATATATATCTATATATAGATATTGGCTGAAACTGTGCCGTTGTTGTGACAGATAATCATTATTCGAAGAAGGAAAAGTATTCACCACATAAAGAAGATATATCACTTCAGGAAAAACATTTTAACGCAAAAATATTTCATATACAGTTTATTTTTGGTTATTTCATAAACTATTCGCTTATATTTCGGTAAGTTATCACTGCAATTTCGGAAAAGGACATTTGGCGGCGCTAACTCTCTTGGGACAGATCCCGGCGCACAATATCGGCTGCACGCAGTCAGCTCCATTAGGCTGAACCGTGGCGCAGCAGCCTGTCACAGATATCCCGTGAAGTTCAAAGGATTCGATTGCGGCGCAGTTCCCAAACGTTTATATGGGAAACGACGTACGACGGTTTCGAAATGTAACATATTTATGGGTTTCAATGCTTGTAGGTGACATTCTTGACGTTTTTGCACCTCTGCGTGGTGACCTCCGCATACCTCGTCGCAGTGGTACAACTTGTAAAAAGAAGTTCACGGGCTGAAGTTGTGTGGTATCCAGGGAATCTCCAAAATCGGAGGCTCCCGAAATTACACTACCCAGATTTCGGCCAACACTGTTCTAAATGGCCATTTTTCTATTTTGTCTTTTTTCTTTCCGCTCGATTTTACAAGTTGCTACCTTAAAGTGAGTCTTTTTCTCGAAGGCCTTTACACCTCCAATCCACAGTGTCATTGTGCACCGAGTAACAGTGGTGCGCACTAGCATACCTGCCGAGTTCAAATTGTTCCACTTGTTGAGACTCATCCCAAAGTCCTCCCTGGTTCATTTACCGGTTTGCAAAATATGGAAATATCATGCCCAGTGACGCTCAAATATGTTGCTGCTGGTGCAAATCATCGAGCTCTTTGTTGTACATGGCCAGTGGCGCAGCCAAGATTTTACTGATGGTGGCCCGACCCCCGACAAATGTGATGCAAGAGAGAAAGCTTCCGATGTGCGAAACGCACTGAAAATTAAGAGTTTTGCGTCGTAAAATATCAAAATTTATCGTTTGATCTAATGTACATTTAGGACCTAAGGGAAGAGGAGGGGGTCCGGGCCCCCGGCCCCTCCTTGGCTGCGCCTCTGTACATGACAGTCCGACATATTATGCATTGAAACAACAATGCTATGTTGAGATTAATTGTCTGATACTTAGCGACATGTGAAGAATAAATCTGTAAAATCCAAGGATCTATCGAACTGTGCTTTTATTCTATGAAAATATTACAATGGCCAAAACAACTTCGGGTCCGAAGCTAAAGCTCAAGGTGTCAAATGCAAAGTTCCAGGGGCTCAATGCAAAGTTCCAGGTGCCAAGGCCCCTGAAACTATGGATAAGAGGGCGTTCCTGTCCCGTGGTGACACGCATCGAACCAGGGCGCCAGAGCCAAACATTGCACTCGCCCACTAATAACGGGACAGGCACCGTTATTTACCGTTGCTATACAGCAAGGTCTGTCTGTGCAGTTTTGCAGCGCCGCTCTGCATTTGGCTCTGGTCCCGGCGTTCCGACCGTAATCGGAGTCGTTCACCCGTTGCCAATGTCACACCAGCGTCATGTACATGGCGTGGAGCGATGCCCGACAGTTGGGAGTCGTTCACCACACCAGCGTCATGTACATGGCGTGGAGCCGATGCCAGACAGTTGGGAGTCGTTCACCCGTTGCCAATGTCACACCGGCGTCATGTACATGGCGTGGAGCCGATGCCCGACAGTTGGGAGTCGTTCACCCGTTGTCAATGTCACACCAGCGTCATGTACATGACGTGGAGCCGATGCCCGACAGTTGGGAGTCGGCCACCCGTTGCCAATCTCACACCGGCGTCATGTACATGGCGTGGAGCCGATGCCCGACAGTTGGGAGTCGTTCACCCGTTGCCAATGTCACACCGGCGTCATGTACATGACGTGGAGCCGATGCCTGACAGTTGGGAGTCGTTCACCCGCTGCCAATGTCACACCGGCGTCATGTACATGACGTGGAGCCGGTGCCCGACAGTTGGGAGTCGTTCACCACACCAGCGTCATGTACATGACGTGGAGCCGATGCCCGACAGTTGGGAGTCGGCCACCCATTGCTAATATCACACCAGCGTCATGTACATGACGTGGAGCCGATGCCCGACAGTTGGGAGTCGGCCACCCGTTGCCAATGTCACACCAGCGTCATGTACATGACGTGGAGCCGATGCCCGACAGTTGGGAGTCGTTCACCCGTTGCCAATGTCACACCGGCGTCATGTACATGGCGTGGAGCCGATGCCCGACAGTTGGGAGTCGGCCACCCGTTGCCAATGTCACACCAGCGTCATGTACATGACGTGGAGCCGATGCCCGACAGTTGGGAGTCGTTCACCCGTTGCCAATGTCACACCGGCGTCATGTACATGGCGTGGAGCCGATGCCCGACAGTTGGGAGTCGTTCACCCGTTGCCAATGTCACACCGGCGTCATGTACATGGCGTGGAGCCGATGCCCGACAGTTGGGAGTCGGCCACCCGTTGCCAATGTCACACCGGCGTCATGTACATGGCGTGGAGCCGATGCCCGACAGTTGGGAGTCGTTCACCCGTTGCCAATGTCACACCGGCGTCATGTACATGGCGTGGAGCCGATGCCCGACAGTTGGGAGTCGGCCACCCGTTGCCAATGTCACACCAGCGTCATTTACATGACGTGGAGCCGATGCCCGACAGTTGGGAGTCGTTCACCCGTTGCCAATGTCACACCAGCGTCATGTACATGGCGTGGAGCGATGCCCGACAGTTGGGAGTCGTTCACCACACCAGCGTCATGTACATGGCGTGGAGCCGATGCCAGACAGTTGGGAGTCGTTCACCCGTTGCCAATGTCACACCAGCGTCATGTACATGACGTGGAGCCGATGCCTGACAGTTGGGAGTCGTTCACCCGCTGCCAATGTCACACCGGCGTCATGTACATGACGTGGAGCCGGTGCCCGACAGTTGGGAGTCGTTCACCACACCAGCGTCATGTACATGACGTGGAGCCGATGCCCGACAGTTGGGAGTCGGCCACCCATTGCTAATGTCACACCAGCGTCATGTACATGACGTGGAGCCGATGCCCGACAGTTGGGAGTCGGCCACCCGTTGCCAATGTCACACCAGCGTCATGTACATGACGTGGAGCCGATGCCCGACAGTTGGGAGTCGTTCACCCGTTGCCAATGTCACACCGGCGTCATGTACATGGCGTGGAGCCGATGCCCGACAGTTGGGGGTCCTCCTTCTGTTACCACTTCAGCGCCAGGTGCCCGGCATGGAGCCAATGCCCGGCAGAAAGACTTTGTGCTCTTACAGAGTTGATAATAACCTGCTTCTTGGCTACGAGCATAGGTGAGGGATAATTGTAAAATATCCACAGGTATGGCAACAACGTACGGTCAGTGGCAGATCAACAGGGAGCAACGTCGCTCTGCCCCCACGGGCGGCGAAACATGTGGGGCGCAGCACCACTTTTTCTCCCTTGCGCGAGCAAGGGGGCGTCGTACCCCCTTGCTGAGCTCACTGAAATTGCTTACTCCCCCTAGTTAACATGCTTCTTAAAATAAAATAAAAATATTCGAAGCTATCCGCTGCATCCTTACAGGTGATGTACGTACGGCTAAAACACATGTTCATAATTTGTCTGGTTACGTATTCAGTACTTCTAATAATTCACAGGAAATTATTGTCCGGAAAATAAATGATTGTCAGGAAATTATGCACAGCACGCTTTGCTCGGGGTTACTACTTAAATTCACTAAAAGTGATCTTGCTTGCAGTATTTGAAGCTGCATTTACGGCCACTTCATCCGAGTAACTTGAGCCTAGTGGCGAATTCAATGAGGCCTATGTTGACATGTTAACCGGGGACGGAAATGATTGCAACCATCTAAAAATGTAATAATTTTCAGGTTAACTTCGCAAATCCCGATCAAACTCTTCATATCAGGCATATTTTTACATCGCCATCTCTCGGTGTCCTAAAACATGCCCTGAGATTCAGAGTGGGATTCTATGGGGATGTTCCCCAGAACGGTGTTCACCCAGGAACGTCAACTGCAGCCTCTTCCTCTTCCTCTCTTTTCAGCCACTGTCACCTCGCTGGAGAATCTGGGCCTCTTGGTGAGGTCTGAGTTCATCCCATTGATTTGTCTCAATTGGTGGCGCTACCTCAGGGAGATGGTTCCAGGTCCACCAGACGAATGTTCCAGGTCCACCAGACGAATGTTCCGACGTATTGAAATTCCTTGGCCTGTCCTTTCTTCCGCCAGGTAATTCATGATATTTTTGGCTATCATGTTTTATGGTCGTACAGGTCATAATTTTGGTCGTACAGGCCCTTGGAGTCATAATTTGAACATACTTACTTTTTTCGTGAATAATAAATTAGACAGGCGTTTTCTCTACCTGAGCTAGATAATTTCCTGGAGGAAATGAGCTGACAAAAGTGTGTCGAATGTGACAGACGGTATAATCCTTTTGCGCTATCCAGTCACACCAATAGCCATTTTGATCATGCTGGGCCAGTCATTGCACTATGTTGCGAAGAAGTGTTCCTGCATTCTCATGAGGGGAGCTCGCCTGGCCCAGGAGGACGCATACATTCTGAAGAGTTGGCGCCCAGAAGGGTGCCTTTACACTAGTACTGTGAATAGAGGCGCCGGAGTGCCCCAAGGGGGTGCCTAAGTTTGCACTATGGGTTCAGAAAATGATTGCTCTATCCGTCATCTCAGGGGTGGGTCCTCATCGAGGCCTTTTCAAGACCTTCAGGAAGACCTCCTGACGGCCCATATCCAGAGCCTTTTCCGTCGGCCGGAGCCCCCTTTTTAACATATTGGGCGTCTCCATTAGGTCAGGGACCGTTTCCTCGGCTCGGCCCCACCACCGTCCGTTAGTTCGGGAGCCCTTTCAATGATCCGGGGCCCCTCTGTCGACCTAAAAGCCCCTCATTTTGACCCAGCCCAGAACTCTCATCATCTGCTCGTGGGCACTCTGAGCTGACTTGGGGCCCTCTTCATCGGTTCGGGACCCTCTCCTTCAGATCGGGGCCACATTCGTCGGTCCAGTGGCTCTGCGCGTCGGCCCAAGAGAACTTATGGGCTCCTCAAGGTGGTCGCCTGGATGGCCCCTTCAGATCCTCCAGGGGCGGCTGCCCCCTTCGTCCCCCCCCCCCCTCTTGGCTTCGTTCACCACTGGTGAGCTGTTGTTAGTTTGGAAAGTATTCAATGCATATGTTTTTTCCAAGAAATCTGCGGGCAGTCATTGACGTGAAAGTCAAGCAATTTTGGCATGATTATGTTGTGACCCCAAGTCATCATCAGCTGACCTTCAGTGTGGCCGGCATCCTAACAAAGATGCCTTTTCAAAACATTCACGCTGCTACCGATGTATCGTTAGCTAGGTGCTTCCCACCACAGTCGGAGTATGCCCAATGTCTAGCAATATAACGGCAATGGAAGGATGAAGAAGGATGTCGTATCGGGATCTACCAACGCTCGATCATTTTCAGTATTATTCACCAACATCAAGTCCAGACTGCCTTCCCGACTTATCCCTTGTCTGCGAGTGCTTCTCTCATCAGCGTTTCCAAAGCAAGTCCCGGCACCGCTATGATACGGGAACCTATCCACCTCACAATGCATACAATGTGGTAGGTACATGCCGTATTCTCATTCATGAGCTCTGTCATGCATATGAATGAAGCAGCGCCCATTCGAGTGGTGTTAATACGCGAAAGTACGAACAGGTGGGGCCATATATTGACAATGAGATTTATATGCGTGGCACGCGCTACACACGGTACCCACCCCACTCCACCGTGAACAATGGCCCACGTCGCTACCAGCACGCCCTCCGACCGCTACCAGCACGCCCTCCGACCGCTACCAGCACGCCCTCCGACCGCTACCAGCACGCCCTCCGACCGCTACCAGCACGCCCTCCGACCGCTACCAGCACGACCTCCGACCGCTACCAGCACGACCTCCGACCGCTACCAGCACGCCCTCCGACCGCTACCAGCACGCTCTCTGACTGCTACCAGCACGCTCTCCGACCGCTACCAGCACGCTCTCCGACCGGTACCAGCACGCTCTCCGACCGCTACCAGCACGCTCTCCGACCGCTACCAGCACGCTCTCCGACCGTTACCAGCACGCTCTCCGACCGCTACCAGCATGCGCTCCGACCGCTACCAGCACGCCCTTCAACCGCTACCAGCACGCGCTCCGACCGCTACCAGCATGCGTTCCAACCTGCTTGGCATGCCTGCTGCCTTTTAGCGCCACGCGCACTGAACATTTCCAAACACTGCAACTGGCTATGATCCAGCTCTGCAATGCGCATTTTGTGACCGAAATCAAATTGGGGCTTTTGTTCGCTGGCTACACCGGTTCGTGATGATTTTAGTTGTCAGCTTGAATTGCCACGTTGTGGTGCATGTGTTCAGCACGTCAGGGGCGGATACAAGGGGGAGGCACTGGGGATATCTCCCCCATGGGGAAGGTCTCCGACCGAGAAAATTCACCCCCTCTCGGAAGGCTTGAGTGCACCTACCTCTATTTTTTCATTCCGAAGCGCCGCTTTGAGAGGAAAAGGCGCCCCTCCGGGAAGGCCCGAGTGCATCCCCACGAATTTTGCAGCCAGAAGCGCCCCTCGGAAGGCAAAGCCGCCCGGTGCCCTTCAGGTACTTTCGAAGCGGCGCCACTCCGGACATGCCTCCCATATGACAATTCCTGGCTCCGCCCCTGCAGCACGAAACGTTATCTTCCTTTTACGAACCGTCCACCTGATTGCTGTTCTGCTTCCATACGAGGGTAGTGTGTGTGTTTTGACCGGTCGTTCCTGTGTGTGCTGCTGCCAGTGGACGACGACGTAGTCAGGGATAGAGTACAGGGCAGTGCCGAATACACCGGGATCCTCGCCACTCTCGCCCTTTCATTAGATTTTCCAGTGGTCTGGTTTTTACTATGGTTATTTCCCTCCTCTTGGTTGGGAGTGCAAAACTAGTGATATGTGCTGGTAGAAGTGCCAGTCTTTGTGCTGGCTTGAGTGCAGCCTGTCGGATCACCCTAAGGCCAGCGAGGAGCTTCTGCCCTTGGTATTTTGGTCAGTCATGGGGAAGGAGCTCCAACCCCATGTATCTAACCACCTCCACGGCTCTTTCAGTACTACGGGCGCCGTTGAAATGGAAGGTGGACCATCCGATTGTTTTGAGGGTTTTTGTACCTGGAACCGACGCAAGTCGGATGGCATGAGACTTGGTTGCGTTGACCGGCATGCCCCTTTCGGATAAACAAAAATTATCCGTGACATCGGGGAGCCAGCGCATCCGGCGTCCAGTGCCCGAGGTCAGCACAAGTTTGTCTGCGAATGCTAAGGCATCGTACCGAGGTTTATCCCCACCGCTCGGTCGAAGCAGGTGGTGCTGCACCAATGCCTCCATTGGCTCGTCTCCAACCATGCTGAACAGCATCGGGGTCATGGGGAAGCTCGGCTTCACTCAGCGGTTCATGGGGATTGACGATGTTCTGCCTTGGCGACCACTGATGGTCGTCGTGACACCTGAGTACAGATCGTGCACGATCTCAGTGAAATATCTCAGTCCACAACCAAATCGTCACATTGCTCTGAGAATGGAATGGTAGGACACCTCATCGAACGCCTTGGCGACGTCCAAGAAGGCTAGGTTCAATTCCTTCCTCTTAGATTTGCAGAGTTGCAAGAATTCGCTTATGACGAACAGATGTTTGGAGCATCCGTCGATAGCCGTGAACGCCTCCTGCCTTGGGTCGAGGTGGACCTTAACACGAAGCCTGTGGTCCAGCAGCTGGCAGTACAGCCGCAGGACCACTGGCCCGATGGTAATGGGTCGGAAGTCGTTCACATCCTGGCTTCTGGTTTCCTAGGGATGATAATCGTCTTATCGGCATTAGGAGTCGCAGGGACTTCACCCACCCCGAGGAGGGTGTTCAGTATCGACCGAACGACGTCCGGCCCCCATTCGGTGATGAGATCTTCACCGCGAGTCCGTCGGGGCTGGAGGCGGAATGAAGACCCGGTCCCTTCAAGGCACCCACACCTAACTGAATGTGAATTGGTGTAGGTCAATGGGTTCCTGTGCCGCCCAAAAGAATTACCTCGTGGTCATCGGTCAGTGAACCTGAATCGGACCGATGTAGGTAAGTGACCTCATCTTCGTGAGTGTCTGGAAGGAACGGCTTGCCTGTGGTGGCATTTGTCTGCTGCAGTTCATTCATGAGGTCCGATCGATTTGTCCGAGACTATATTGAGCCTCTGATGGAGACTGCATTGTACCCCGCGCCTGTGCGATTTGTTCATATCAGGCGCCGATGTCCTTGGTCTGTCACCGAGGGGGGGGTCGGCGTTCATTGGCCGCCTGTCGCCCTCGAGGGACGACTGGCTGCCTGACTCCCAGGGCAGGGACGAGAAATTAAATGGGCAAAGTCCCCGCCAAGGTCTCCACCGTCGGTCGGCACGTTATGATGGAATTGTGCTGCCGCGGCTTCCCGTTCCTCCCGGCCGAGCTCTCCCGGACCGTTTCTGCTCATTAATGAGGTCTCAGATCGCCGCTCAGCAGCCGGCACCGCCTGAGGCCGTCTCCCATGGTCTGGAGACGGCCTCGTAGGCGAACCTCCCGCCGAGTCAGGAGTCGCCTCCGCCGACCTAGTGGATCGGATAGCCGAAGGACCTTCGGCCGAAGCTAGAGAAATGTCTCAAGCCAACCTAGAGTGTTGGATTGCTCAAGAACCTCCGGCTGGAGCCAGGGGAACTTCCTCGTGTACCGGATCGCCGAGGATCACCGAAAGACTTCTGGATGATGCCAGAGAAACTGCCTGAATACCCGGTGCATTTTGCCGGGTTGGACTTGTCCTCGATGTTATTGAGGTCCCATTCCCCCGCCTACGTGGGTGGAGGCTGCGACAGTCCTCCGATGGAACATCGGGAACAGGACCCACAATCGTTGGGTCCACAAGCCAGCATATCCGACTATCTATCCCAACCTCCCATCTCAACTAACCTCCAATCTCAGCTAGCCTCCCATCTTAACTAGCCTCTCATCTCAACTAGCCTCCCATCTCAACTAGCTTCCCATCTCAACTTGCCTCCCATCTCAACTAGCCTTCCATCTCAACTAGCCTCCCACCTCAACTATCCTCCCATCTCAACTAGCCTCCCATCTCAAATAACCTCTCATCTCAACTAGCCCCCATCTCAACTAGCCTCCCATCTCAACTAGCCTCCCATTTCAACTAGCTTTCTATCTCAACTAGCCTTCCATCTCAACTAGACTGCCATATAAACTAGAATGCCATATCAACTAGACTGTCATATCAACTAGACTGCCATATCAACTAGACTGCCATATCAACTAGACTGCCATATCAACTAGATTCCTATCTGAACTAGCTTCCCATATAAGCGATCGAGTTTGCAATGCTAATGCGGCGAATTGCCTGGCGGCAGCGCTGCCGCCTCGCCAGGCCGCGGCGGACTGTGTGGCTGCGCTGCTGCCTCGCCAGGCCGCGGCGGACTGTGGCTGCCGCCGGACACATTCCTGTCTGGCGGCGGTGGCGGCCAACAGCCGTCATTACTATGGGTGTGGCGGCTGGCAGAATTCCACGGCCGTGAAAAACGGCCACACCGATCTCCCCCGTCCAGCCGGTCCGGTCTGGCCCGCCGGCTCTGGCGGCCGCGGGTTATGGCGCCAGTTCAGCCGGTCCGGTCTGGCCCGCCGGCTCTGGCGGCCGCGGGTTATGGCGCCAGTTCAGCCGGTCCGGCCCGGTCCGCCGGCTCTGGCGGCCGCGGGTTATGGCGCCAGTTCAACCGGTCCGGCCCGGTCCGCCGGCTCTGGCGGCCGCGGGTTACGGCGCCAGTTCAGCCGGTCCGGCCCGGTCCGCCGGCTCTGGCGGCCGCGGGTTACGGCGCCAGTTCAGCCGGTCCGGTCCGGTCCGCCGGCTCTGGCGGCCGCGGGTTATGGCGCCAGTTCAGCCGGTCCGGCCCGGTCCGCCGGCTCTGGCGGCCGCGGGTTATAGCGCCAGTTCAGCCGGTCCGGCCCGGTCCGCCGGCTCTGGCGGCCGCGGGTTACGGAGTCATTACCCAGTCCAGCCGGTCCGGCCCGGTCCGCCGGCTCTGGCGGCCGCGGGTTACGGCGTCATTACCCAGTCCAGCCTGGCCGAGGTGTCGATACGACACCTTCGAATGTTGATATGATAGCCTTCGAATTTTCGGTCTCCCAACGAACGGTAGAAAAGTGGAAATTAGAATTTTGTGAACGAAAAACATTCAATTTACAGCCAGTAATCGTTCTACCGATACCAGTGGGTTACGTAGATGACCTGCTAGATCAAAGCAAATGTACCAGTTCTCCTGATTTTCAGCAATAGTTGCAATATCGGTAACTTTTCAGCCAGTGAATGGCCCAGCTATAAACCTTTCAGAGATCTCAAGATGTCAAATCAAACATCATGTATGCTCATTGGGCCGCTAAACTACAGGCCATAGCAAGCTGCTTTGTTGCCAAATGTTGTTTGTGCCAGAACGAGCAAGAGTTTGTTGTAATTTTTTGTCTACCATTACACGGATGATTCACGGGGTCTGTTTTATGTTGCCAACATTTATTTTGCCATACAGTGTACCTTCAAATATTTTGCGATACCGCCGGAACAATGCTTTCTAAGATCTGCAAAGCGATACAGTTCAAGGTTTAGGTCACGCTGAGATTACGGCATCTTTGGGTCATATTCAAGTTCTGGAATTTATAAGTCCAGAAGTATTTCGCTGATGCTATTACAATGGTTGGTCTCCTAAGCGATGGAGTAGTGTCCCGAATATTACCACATGTCAATTAATGTTGGGTATAGATCTTTCGAAAAAAGGTCACTACTGATTGCCTTGATGCTGGGACGCGTGATATTTTCAGATGTATCAAATTGCCGAGAATTCGGCTACGCCGAACTTTATGAATATGACGCTATTTGTTCGTTTTATGGCTAAATTTGAGGAAAAAAACAGGGGTTCATCTCACCCCTCGCCCTCGTTATGCCGTGAGGGACATCAGACGTCGCGTTACGTTCGTCGCACATGACTGGATTGCGGTTGGTGGTTTTCAAATATGATACTCTGATGGTATATTTGCATGTGGTGAAAGGCAACCCTAGACCGCGGCGATTGTCAATCATCTCCAAGCGTCAGTCGGTGGTTTGCTGATTTCTGCTGTCAAGTTCACAAGGCGGTACTTCGCGTCTGATAATTCTCATCACATTACGGTTGAGGGTGAAGCTCAAGCGTCCAAGGGCGCTGAACCGGGAGCGGGGGGAAGAATCCCCAACTTGAGACGCGTTTAACATTTACCGAGTTTAACTTGAGACGAGCTTAACATGAGCATTGGATAAAATAATCCACTTTAAAATGGCTCTTGCCCCTCCTCTCGGCATTAGGACAGTTCATGTTCGTGAGTGTCCGTACTGGTGTCCGCAAAGGACAGTTCCCCTACGTGAGTTCCTGTACTGTCGTGTCCACACGATCAATATTCATATGTGGGACCCCGTCCAATTGAACCTGCCCCATCCGGCAGGCTTGTGAGACCTCGAGAACTTACTATTTCTACTGCGGTTCCAAGCCCTGATTTCTTCGCTCAAACTCCATTAAGCTTGTTTTTGATTATTTTCCTACCAATGTTTTTTTTAAGTACCAGCAATCTTTATTCAAAGAAAATATCCTACGCTGGGACACCCAAAACCCGCATAGCGTGCCGCACCTATAGTTATCGACGATTATATCTCCACTGGTTGCCAAGGGGTGCGGCTGATCCACAAGTTATCTGCCGGTAACGGTCTAGCTCCCGATTCTGTGCCTGCAGCATGTGAGCCCTTTTGTCTACCTCTTTGCCTTCACTCGTCCAGCACCACATATTCGTGCCTTATACACATTTTCCCACGTGGAACTGTGTCCGGATGGACCGACTGGAAGCCGTGCAACAGGCATTTAGTGAAGAAACTGTCATCTCAACAACTACTCCCAGGACCATTGTAGAAGAACTAGTGAACAAAATCAATGTGTTCACGTGTGCTTTCTCCTTTGCAGAATGGACGACGAAAAGATGACATGATACGACACGTGTTGGCCGTGTTGGTGGCCGTCGCTGCTTCAGTGGACCTAGCCGACGGTAAGTTGCCTGACCAGTGCACGCTCTCCGTTCTGGGCCGCCGGGAATTCGTCCATATCAGAGTCCTGTTCGGCAGACGTTCTGTAGTGTGTAGCGTCTCTGTGACCTGCACCATGTCGGCATCGGATGTCTTAGTAAGGCTTCCTTTACTCGCCACACATTGCACACTCTCTAGATCTGCCCACCGTCACGCCTTGCCTTATATGCCTCCTTCACTCGTCACACATTCTACACTCTCTAGATCTACCCACCGTGATGCATGCCATTTCGTACGTTGCTGATTTGCAGGGCGCTGTACCATGTGGGTGGAAGAGAGATACTTCCTAGTTTGCGTTGTTCTTAAATCGGAAGCGACATTCTTAGCCAAGCATCGGTAAGCTGCAAACCAACTGTTCCGCTCCGCCTAACAGGCCCTGGTTTACTAAATAAATTAATGCTAATTTGTTCGAAAGGTGCGTGAAGGTGACAAGTGTTTTTGTAGGGAAAAGTGTGCAATGGGTCGAACATAACCGTCCGCTCCCCTGAATGTAATCAAAATATGTTCTGGGTTTTCTTTTCCGGGCCAGATGGTTCCATGACAAGAGGAACTTGAATACAGCATGACTCCACCCCTCTCACACATCCACATCATGGGGGTGATCACACAGCACCAGTTCCACGGCAAAGCTGAGCTTAGCGCGCCGACGGTACAGCGGCTCGGCCACCTCGTTAGCGGCGCAGACACTGCCCTGTCAGCCGCCAGTTAACCCCATCAGCCGGGCCGAGGTGTAGCAGCATGGCCACCTCGTCAGCGGCGCAGACACTGCCCTGTCAGCCGCCAGTTAACCCCATCAGCCGGGCCGAGGTGTAGCAGCATGGCCACCTCGTCAGCGGCGCAGACACTGCCCTGTCAGCCGCCAGTTAACCCCATCAGCCGGGCCGAGGTGTAGCAGCATGGCCACCTCGTCAGCGGCGCAGACACCGCCCTGTCAGCTGCCAGCTAACCCCATCAGCCGGGCCAAGGTGCGGGGCCATCAATGGTGCAAATCAAGCCATGTCTTGCTAGAACAGGGGATGCCGAGATAGGCCGACACTACCACTGAGTTACAAGGTCGAGAAATTGCGAATCTCAATATATGGTGAGGAATAGGAAGTAACGCGAAAAGTAAGAGCATACGTCTGCAATCTATGCTGTAATTTCTGCATTATTGTCATTGAACATGTATTAAGATATTTGGTGCAGGCACCTATTTGCGTTTTTTTCTTTCGTGACTCATCCTATCCCAGTGCTACCCAGTATCTAAGTACTGGTGATCTGCTTCAATCTATTTTTTTTAATCAAATGTGGTGTCCGTGGATTATGTCCGCAATGTTCCACCATGCTTAGAACAGGAACGTGGATCCAGCTGGATGGCTTAGGGCCACAATCGACACCAAGCATAGCAGGTCTGGGGGGGGCGGTTGGAGCCGGTTGTGGTTACACACAATTTTGTCTATTGATGTTTGCAGAAACCTTACACTGTCTTGTTTGTTATCAACGATAGCTTAAAATTATTCAGATTTCGACCACTTACTGGAGCAGAGTAGATATGCCGCAGGCGACTAGCAATGGATACAACTGCCCGTCTCGCGAAATATTCGACTCGAATTTCGACCATTGATGGCAATTTTGCAGGATTATGCCCTACCCACCTACTGAGGATCCGTCAGTAGATCTTTTCATGCGTCAATCACGCTCACCGTGGTCATGGATCCTGGGAGGGGGGGGGGGGGTCATACTCCCACTACGAAGTGGCTAATTTGTCAGTAAAACTGTCATGATATCAGCGAGTTCTCAAAATCTAGCCACATTATATTGTATTATTGTAGCCGATAGTTTAGTGGCTTGCGTGCCAAGACCGCAAGTTCTCGGGTTCAGATCCAACCAGTTTCTTTGATGTTGGTTTCTCCGCGTCCATTTGGCGTCCATGGATAATGTTAATAATCCTTAGTGCTCCCAGGCGCATTTTGTTCCGGGAACTTAGTTTTCAGGTAGCATTTGCTGCAGATTCCTATAGCTATGCTAATCATAAGAATCCGAAAGAATTCAAGAGGTGTGCTAAATTCATCCCTTTTCAGGCCAGCTGAAAAGTAGTTTCTAGATCTGCCCTGGTCGGAATCTGCTACCGCAGTACGATGAAACAATAGAGAGGCCCTACTTCCTGGATCTAGCTGCATCTGGTTATACAACAACTGGATGCAAGAAAAAAATAACGCCGATTTCGGTTCTGATTGCTTATATCTCCGGAAGTAATAAATCATAATGGACGTGAATGCTGCACCACGTAATTCCAGTAACAATAAACATTTATCCACATGATCAAAGGAATTTCCGGGTCACATGCAAATGGGACATCTTTCGAGGGCAACCATGAGTCAACATTAACTACCACTCGGCTTATATACCGACGCTGATGCGTATATCAATATGGCGTATCACTACCAAGGGTTTCGCAGTTCCTCGAGTAAATGTAATTTAGGTCTGCCGAGAGAAAACGCTGCATCCCATTGGCTTTGCGGCAATCACCGTATATTGCCAGATGTTCCAACTCTGTCTGTTAATCGGTCCAGCTGCGGCTGTACGTTGTGTCGCCTCCTAACGAGCGGCGGCCGGCGCGGCTGCAGCGACACGTTGTGTCGCCTCCTAACGAGCGACGGCCGGCGCGGCTGCAGCGACACGTTGTGTCGCCTCCTAACGAGCGACGGCCGGCGCGGCTGCAGCGACACGTTGTGTCGCCTCCTAACGAGCGACGGCCGGCGCGGCTGCAGCGACACGTTGTGTCGCCTCCTAACGAGCGGCGGCCGGCGCGGCTGCAGCAGCACGTTGTGTCGCCTCCTAACGAGCGACGGCCGGCACGGCTGCAGCAGCACGTTGTGTCGCCTCCTAACGAGCGACGGCCGGCACGGCTGCAGCAGCACGTTGTGTCGCCTCCTAACGGGCGACGGCCGGCGCGGCTGCAGCAGCACGTTGTGTCGCCTCCTAACGGGCGGCGGCCGGCGCGGCTGCAGCGACACGTTGTGTCGCCTCCTAACGAGCGGCGGCCGGCGCGGCTGCAGTGGCCAGCGGACACACTCATCCGGTGGTGGTCTCTGTGTGGGTGCATAGCTGATGGGACGGTCGACGCCCGTGCCGAGCCGCAGACGACCATTATAGGGGCGTGACCGTGGTGAGTCAGCGCCCGCTCAGGCCGTCCACACCGAGACTGACAGACAGAGGAGCCAGCCCGACAGCGGTGGCCTGATCGGAGCCGGTCGGTACGGTTCACTGTCCCGCAGGGGGTGGGGGGGGGGGGAGCAGGGGAGGGGCGGCGCTTCCGCTCGTGTGGCGTACCCCGCCTAAACCGCAGCTGCGACGGGTGATAACGGGCGGGCAGGCCGATGGACTGACTGTTGCCGAACTTCTGATGTGTGGCACAAGCATCTGTTGAACTGACACTGGGAATTCCAGAATCGCTGCAGGTAACGCACAAATGTGTAATGAGGATCGGTTGTCATCGGAAAGGTTACATTTTGACAGCCATCCCGTAGTCGCAAATGTGTCTCAGTAATTGACGGTCTCCGGCGTTACTTCTTCAGAAATTGACGGTCTCCCGCGTTAGCTCTTCAGAAATTGACAGACTCCCGTGTCAATTCTTCAGAAATTGACGATCTCTCGCGTTAGTTCTTCAGAAATTGACGGTCTCTCGCGTTAGTTCTTCAGAACACAGTGATGACCTTTTCACCTTGATGTCGGACATAGTGCCAAGTAATGTCTGAGGTGAGACTGCAGCACAGGGAATAATAGTTTCCCTCTTGCCTGTTCTGTGTGCGTCAGTCTTCCTTGATCACATTAGCGAATTATAGAAAGATTGAAATCATCGCACACTGCTCCTGCTGGCTACTGAATACGTAAATTTTCAAAGTCACCAGCTTCGAGCCCACTACCTTCTGCTCATCCTGATTACTAGAGTGTTGGACTGAAGTGGGAAAACGTTCAGGTTTAAACCCACGTAAGATCAAGGTCAACAAGCTGGCACCTCACAGCTTGCATTGTGTATGGATGTCAACAGGGAACCGCTCTAAAAGTCAGGATGGCAAAATATAATGATTGCACACTGTACCATTTGCCATCCTCCACTGGCTAGTGGCCTAGCACATGCGCCATGTAGCATCCTTCACTGGCTTGTGACAGAGCACATGCTCCATGTGGCATATTCCACTGACTAGTGGTCTAGCACATGCTCCATGTGACATACTCCACTGGCTAGTGGTCAGCACATGCTCCATGTGGCGTCTGGCGGCACTGGTGAGCTGGTTGGTGGCACACCGCCATTAGCTGGCTGGTGGCACACCGCCATTAGCTGGCTGGCGGCACGCTGGCTGGTGGCACATTGCCATTAGCTGGCTGGTGGCACACCGCCATTAGCTGGCTGGTGGCACATTGCTATTAGCTGGCTGGTGGCACACCGCCATTAGCTGGCTGGCGGCACACCGCCATTAGCTGGCTGGCGGACACGCCATTAGTGGCTTGACACCGCCATTAGCTGACTGGTGGCGCACCGCCATTAGCTGGCTGGTGGCACACCGCCATTAGCTGGCTGGTGGCACACCGCCATTAGCTGGCTGGTGGCACACCGCCATTAGCTGGCTGGCGGCACACCGCCATTAGCTGGCTGGCGGCACACCGCCATTAGCTGGCTGGTGGCACATTGCCATTAGCTGGCTGGCGGCACACCGCCATTAGCTGGCTGGTGGCACACCGCCATTAGCTGGCTGGTGGCACACCGCCATTAGCTGGCTGGTGGCACACCGCCATTAGCTGGCTGGTGGCACACCGTCATTAGCTGGCTGGTGGCACACCGCCATTAGCTGGCTGGTGGCACATTAGCCACCGCCATTAGCTGGCTGGTGGCACACCGTCATTAGCTGGCTGGTGGACACATTGCCATTAGCTGGCTGGTGGCACACCGTCATTAGCTGGCTGGCGGCACACCGCCATTAGCTGGCTGGCGGCACACCGCCATTAGCTGGCTGGTGGCACATTGCCATTAGCTGGCTGGCGGCACACCGTCGTTAGCTGGCTGGCGGCACATTGCCATTAGCTGGCTGGTGGCACATTGCCATTAGCTGGCTGGTGGCACACCGCCATTAGCTGGCTGGTGGCACACCGCCATTAGCTGGCTGGCGGCACACCGCCATTAGCTGGCTGGTGGCACACCGCCATTAGCTGGCTGGTGGCACACCGTCATTAGCTGGCTGGCGGCACACCGCCATTAGCTGTCTGGCGGCACACCGCCATTAGCTGGCTGGTGGCACACCGTCATTAGCTGGCTGGTGGCACACCGTCATTAGCTGGCTGGCGGCACATTGCCATTAGCTGGCTGGTGGCACATCGCCATTAGCTGGCTGGTGGCACACCGCCATTAGCTGGCTGGTGGCACATTGCCATTAGCTGGCTGGTGGCACACCGCCATTAGCTGGCTGGTGGCACATTGCCATTAGCTGGCTGGTGGCACACCGCCATTAGCTGGCTGGTGGCACACCGCCATTAGCTGGCTGGTGGCACACCGCCATTAGCTGGCTGGTGGCACACCGCCATTAGCTGGCTGGTGGCACACCGCCATTAGCTGGCTGGCGGCACATTGCCATTAGCTGGCTGGTGGCACATTGCCACTAGCTGGCTGGCGGCACACCGTCGTTAGCTGGCTGGCGGCACATTGCCATTAGCTGGCTGGTGGCACATTGCCATTAGCTGGCTGGTGGCACATTGCCATTAGCTGGCTGGCGGCACACCGCCATTAGCTGGCTGGTGGCACATTGCCATTAGCTGGCTGGTGGCACATTGCCATTAGCTGGCTGGTGGCACATTGCCACTAGCTGGCTGGCGGCACACCGTCGTTAGCTGGCTGGCGGCACTGGTCGGCTGGCTGGCGGCACTTGTCAGCTGGCTGGCGTGTGCCTGGCTTCACGGAAGAAATCGATGTGATTTTACACCGCACGATCACTGGAATAGAAGTAGTGTTGGGTGTGACCGAGTGGTCAAATGGCCTGACCCACCCGCGGACGGCAGCCATACCGTAGTGAACAACTCTGATCCAGGCGTCTTCGAGACTTTTCTGGCCAGATACACACCGCCATGAGAACTCGGGCAAACATTGCTTTTGTGGTAGTCTGCCTACTCAACGATGATGGCTTCTATTTCCAGTCACCTATCATTGAAATCGTTTCGCTTGGGCATTCCAGCGAATGATCTGAACAAAGCGAGTGCGATCTGAACAAAGCGAGAGCGATCTGAACAAACCACCATTTGCTAACGAGCGAAGCGCAACTCACGTGCGTCGAATTTTATTGTTTGCAAAACGCACCAAGCAACTCGGTGATTCCTCGCCTTCCTCTTGAATCGTTATCAACGAAATAGTGCATCACCCATAATGTGTGTCGACAGCGCAATGTTTCGGCGGAACACTGACGTACGAGAAGACGGTGGGCCGCACGTTCCGGCCTGCTGGCAGCGAGGGCCGGGACCTGCTCGTCAACACAAACTCTCCCGTACTGCGCGACTGCACAGCCATCTGCAGCCAAGCCACCTACTGCAACGGCTTCGTGCTCGGTAAGTATGGGTACAGCCGCTGCAACGGCTTCGTGCTCGGTAAGTATGGGTACAGCTGCTGAAACGGCGTCGTGCTCGGTAAGTATGGGTACAGCCGCTGCAACGGCTTCGTGCTCGGTAAGTATGGATACACTTGAAGCCGTTCCAGCGGCTGCTGGAATGACTTCGTGCTCGGTAAGTATGAATGCAGTCGCTGGAACGGCTTCCCGCTCATTAGATGTAGCTGTTTGGACGGTGCTTGCAGCTGCTCCAGATGATTTGTTTTCGACAAGTATAGCTACTGCAACAACTGCCTGTAACAACTGCAACATTGAAGATTATTTGCGAGTTTTTTTCGTGCTGAACGTCTAAATGTTCGGTTTCCGACCGCAACCTATTCAAAGTCCTAGATCCACGTCTGCGCTCAACAGACAGTCATGCAATATTTACCTTCTCAGTAAGTGGCTGCAACGGTTTGGTACTCGGGAAGTACGCAGGCCTGCGTGCATCTAACATCTCGCCAGTGATATTGCAGGTCAAAATCTGCCTGCACCAGAACTTCAGTCTCTTGAGCTCGACAACTCACAAATGTACGAACTCACGTCTTCTTTGTGCAGGTTCTTGGCGCTGTTGGGTGCGCCTTGCTTGTGCCGACTTCCGACAAATCTATAATTATAAATATGAATTTATAAATACATATAAATGCAGGACATTTGGATTGACATACTGATCTTAAGTTTCAAAATTCAAGAGCGTTTTCTTACTGGTCCTTCCCCATTACTATTTTGCGTCGCTGGGCATGGATATCATTATTGTCTGAACAGCATGATATGCTGACCTCAGTTGTTATAATATCTGACATAAATACAATATTTCACCACTTAAATTCAGCAGTGACCTCTAGGTCTAATGAAGAATCTGGATGTTATTGTCCATGATCAAACCTATTCAGAATTGGTTATCGCGATTGCGCATCAGACTGTGCATTTTATTCAAGTTTAAATATGACCAACACAAGCTTCCATAACGGTGTACAACATTTCCCAATTGTTTTTCATTTATAAAGTATCAGTGTGTACCGCAGTAGTGCATCACATCTAAATTATCGGTGCGTACTGTAGTAGTGCATCATATCTAAATTATCGGTGTGTAATGTTGTTGTGCATCATATCTAAAGTTTCGGTGTGTATTATAGTAGTGCATCACATGTAACGTCTTGGCGCGTACTATAGTAGTGCATCGCATCTAAAGTCTCGATGTGTACTGTAGTAGTGCATCACATCTAAAGTCTCGGTGTGTACTGTAGTAGTGTATCATATCTAAATTATCGATGTGTAATATAGTAGAGCATGATATCTAAAGTATTGGTGTGTACTATAATAGTGCATCATATCTAAGGTCTCGGTGTGCACTGCAGTAGTGCATCACATCTAACGTCTTGGTGTGTGCTATAGTAGTGCATCACATCTAAAGTCTCGGTGTGTACTGTAATAGTGCATCACATCTAAAGTCTCAGTATGTACTGTAGTAGTGCATCACATCTAAAGTTTCTGAGTGTACTGCAGTAGTGCATCATATCTAAAGTCTCGGTGTGTACTGCAATAGTGCATCACATCTAAAGTCTCGGAGTGTACTGCAGTAGTGCATCACATCCAAAGTCTCGGAGTGTACTGCAGTAGTGCATCACATATAAAGTATCGGAGTGTACTGTAGTAGTGCATCACATCTAAAGTCTCTGTGTGTGCTGTAGTAGTGCACCACAGTGTTTTGTATCTGCACCGTTAGGAGCCAATACAATACATCGATTTAACTCGGTGGTGCAGATGTAAAACAAATTGATAAGCAGCTAACATTAAGGTTCCAGTAATTAACCACACACAGACTAACCGGAAATATATCTTGTCATGAACCATGGGATCCGAAGGACTATCCTATTTAAATTGCTCCGGCATCCTGATACGACATTCTTATTTTTCTTGTCACGTATTTGTGAGCTAAGATTGTTCGTTTTCGTGAACAACATTTTGTTAAATCATTTTTTTCATAACAATGATTCCAAAGAACCATAAGCAAGCTGCAAAATATACATTTCATGGTGTAATAATAGATGTAATAATATGCTGAACTACACAGACAAACACGTAGAGTTTCCTTGAGGGTGGCGCCACGAGTACATCATAGAGGCCTCGAATGGAGCAGGTTCCAAACCATATCTCCATACACATATGACCATATATCCATATGAGTATCCATATCCACACGATCCATCCATATCCACATCCGTATCCACATCCATCCGTATCCACGATCGTATCCGTATCCATATCCATATGATCCATCGGTATCCACATCCATACACATACAACCATATATCCATATGAGGTTTTGGGTACCAGAATGTTTTCAAGGGTCACCCACAGGCAGTGTCTTGGAGTTAGGTTAAATTGGAACAAGTTACTAAATTCCGTGTATCAGTAAGTGTGTATTGGCTTAGTAGCTTCACACCCAGGAACCGTGCATCAGAACCTAGTCCAGGAGCCGCCGCGTATCAGTAAGTGTGTATCAATTTAGTAGTTTCACACCCAGGAGCCGCGTATGAGTAAGTATGCATTGGTTTAGTAGCTTCACATCCAGGAGCCGTATATCAGTAAATATGTATTGGTTTAGTAGCTTCATACCCAGGACCGTGTACCAGAACCTAGTCCAGGAGCCGTGTATCCGAACATAGTCCGCGGTGATCATAATGGTGAAAGATTGACGATAGTACAACTTCCGTCCATACTCCTGATTGCATAATAGCCATTAATGAAATTCATAAAAACAAGTCTTCATGAATGGCAGACGTCGCACTAAGTTTATTCATCTGATATTTTCCATGGCTGCGTCGCAAAGCGTGGACATTAATTTTAACCACCATAATTTGTATAACAGTCCCCCACTAATGACCAGATCAAACAAGAAACAATTATTTGGGAATTAATTGCAGATGCCACATTCAAGTGTTCTTCCTCTGAAATTTTTTTTGTCTGCCTCATAATAGCGTGAAAATATATTGTTTCCACCCCAAATTTTGAGAAATATCTCACCAGTGACAACAGCAGTTGGGTATTACCCATGAAGCCATGCTGCTGTGTCAGTTTTTATCTGATCTTTCGAGTGTACAGCGAGCCCGTGTTAAACGAACCGTACTTTTAAAAAACGGTAGCAGTTAGAAGCAGGTAGTGGCAGATACCTACCAGAACAACTCATTTCTTCAACACCAGAATCGAAGTCACCAGGAAGCGGCAGGAAGGCACCGAACTAAACAAGAACAATTTCGTCAACCAGCACCAGTTATTTCAGTATATGGCAGGCTTACCTACAAGGGGGCCGCGGTAGCTCAGTTGGTAGAGCGCCGGACTTTTGATCGCAAGATTGTGGGTTCGAATCTCACAACCGACGGCATTTACCGAGTCCACCCGCGACCAATCTGCGTGAGAGGTTGGCGACGCTACATGACCTAGCGGTTGAATGCGTCGTAAAAGAACCCAAGGCTTACCTACGACATCGATGATTTCCCGATGTACACCAGATCACTGACTTATCTAAGGAACCGAGCAACGAGCACGAATTGATATAGTAAAGGGCGTGGCCACCAGGTTAGAAAGGAATAATGCACAAGTAGGCGAACACACTCTGTATTCAAGTTGTAAATGAGTCAGCGAAATGCGAGTGAAGCGATGGTAAATTGTTTAAATACGTCTTTTCACCTTTATTAATAAAATGCCATTTAACAAGGTAAACTCAAAAGACGAAGCTCTGCGAACATGTTAGCGAACAAGAATATTCCCTGGATATTTTACCTGGAGCAAGGTTCCTGCGCGCTAATGATGCGGCCTCGGTGGCCGGAAGCTGGTTAAAGCAGACGAGCGTCACTAACTGCACAGCTTTGGCACACTTATATCGCCTTTGACTGGGCCACGACTGCATATATTTTCGTGATCTATCAGTTCTGTCGGGTGCTTACGTGACACATGACGTATGAAGTGTGACGCCCCTGACGCCCCTCTCCGGATGACAGCCCTTCACATCTTACATGCTCATCTTACAGATCTTACATGAAAAATGGCAGCTCGCGACGCCATTTTCCTCTCTCCTGTTTGCAAACACTTTTCAAAGAATATAGGCTTCGTTGCAGCGGAACCCTCCTGGCGGAACCACTACCCCTGATCACGAGCTGACTGGTGGCGGGTCGTGAGAACCTAAAGGTCATCCGGCACAGCTAGAAAACAAACTCATCCAGAGAATCCGAGAAAATTGAGAATCGATTTTCCTTCTACAACACCCTGCGACATATCAATGCTTAACACGCGCACTGGAGGGGGGCGAAATCCGCCCACCCCTCCGGTTTTTCGCAAATAACTGCAGGTTTTACCGTTGGACATACGCGATTTTCGGTGTACCTGCTTATAATTGAACGGCGCGTCGTTTAAAGTAAGAAAAATGGAAATCGACCGAACATTTTTCAAGTTAGGGGCCGCTAAATTCAAAAATGTTATAGCGCCAGACCACAAAAATCGGCGCTGATGCGCTTCCAGTATACTGACAAAAGGGAAGTGTTCTAGGCAACACTAGCGACTTGTTTGATGCATATTGATATGCTGTATAGTTTCAAGGTCATGTTAGGTCACCAAGGTCAAGTCAGGTCAAGTTCATGACAGGTTAATGGAACCAAACTTGATCAACTGGAATGTTGCCATAAATGCACTACTGGTTGGCATTTGTACTGTTTGTCATTGCGTTTCCATACTTTATTCATGTACTTCACTCCCTTCTTCACGAAGCCGATTGCTCCGAGCTGCCCGACGGAGCAGCCGGTCGGGCGGCCGGTTCCGGTAATTGGAACAGGTAACTGACCTGATAAAGTGGTGCTATATAGGTGACCTGAGGTCAAATGTCGGGTCTAGCATCTGCATTGCATCATAAGTAATCTCCAAAACATCATTGATACCCATTTTTGAGCATTTAAACACAATCATAGCGATCCATAACGATGACAAGCCAAGCCACGCAAAACAGGACAATTTTGCCAATCTGACCTTATTTGACCTTGAAGATATTGACCTAAGGTCACAAAAATTGCACACAATAGAGTTCACTACCGTACCCATCCACCTTGCGAATTTCGTTTCTCCAGCTTTACTAGGAGCCGAGATCTTAGGGGGGCGGAATCCGCCCCCCCTCCAGTGCGCGTAGTTCTCAGAGGCCCTCCAGGGCGCGTGTTAAAGCACACATTGACAATTTCGTATGTTTACGGCTCTTGACGATCGTGCGTGACTGGCGCGATGGTTTAGGAGTTACACATGGAATGGAGTTAATTCCAATTTATCTGCAATGAAGTGGAGTCATTCCAACTCCGATGGGACGTGCGTACAAAGAACCCTACTTTGAGTACAAAGAAGTCGCTCAGGAATCACTCAACTCCAGTTAACTCAACTCCAACACACTGCCCACAAGAGGAGACCATCCGTGATGAATAGCCCTTTTTATCATAAGGTCCTCGAGTTTCTAAGGAGAACAAGCTTCCATTTTGCTCCCTTAACACGCGCACCAAAGGGCCTTTGACATAGCGCGCACGGGAGGCGGAGGGGGGGGGGGGGATTCGACCCCATCGCCTAAGATCTAGGAAGGTAGGTAGGGCACACAATTTTGGATGGTAAATGACGGCTGTAGTGAACCCGCTGCCATATACATTTCATGGTCCGAGGACCATGCCTCCAGGGTCAAATGAGGTGGAAATCGACAGGCACAACGGGCCTCCGCGCCGACGCGCCGACGGAACCTTCGTGACCTGGAACGGTCGGCGGCCGGGCGGCAGTCGGCCGAATTTGCATCTCCGTAGTTCTTATAGTTGCCAACGGATTAAAAACACATTTGCGTAGGATACACTTGTCAAGTTATAGCATAGTCACGAGATTGCATTACAATATCCCTGCGCGCTTATGAGACATCGTTCAAAAATAGGAGGGGTAGGTGGATTACGTCCCCCCCCCCCCCTCCTCCAATGCGCGTCTGAAGCTCGCCTATGAAATTATACCACACTGGACATCCTGACGCCATACAGGTAACTGACTGTAAAGACTGTAATTTTGCTGTCAACCAAAGGTATAGTTAATTCCATTATGTATGAACACCTTTTAACATGATACGTTACTGCTGCTGAAGTATTATCACGTGCAGTGTTTTGCTGAGCATGATTTTATGTAAGAAAACAGAGTAAAATAACTTGATTTTCATATTGCAACACAAAAAGCACAAAAAAAACAACTCAAACAAGCAACACAACTCTAAAATGAGCCGGGGTCTGAAAAATGTGTCGGACCCCTAACAAACATTGGCCGGAGCCCTAAGACACATCCGTAATGGGTAAAAAAACAAACACCCAACTGGACCCTCGGCTCGGTAACCAAACTGGGAGCATATTTAACCAAAGAGATGAGGCGCATCAAAGCTCAGCGTGTATTCGGATTTCTTAGCAACCGGAAAATGTGAAAAGAAGAGAACTAATCATCGAGTTAAATTAATTGAATTTTCCCAGCGAACACCCGTGCGAAGTATTCCACAAGTCAAATATGTCACAAGATATCATGTGACAGCAATTAGGAACACGTGGGAAAGGCCTAGCAGAAACCGGAGAATCGAACTAAGTGTGGCGAATGCGCCGAATACGCAAGGCGGTTGTACATTTGCACGAACGTTGCCGTTTCGGCGACCAGGCTGAATTAACTGGAATGTCTGAAATTAGTAAATTTTACATTTTTTAGTGATTTGTACAGGATTTCAGCAGTGCAAGGTGGCTTATCAAGGGATACCAAAAGAAAAACCTTCGAGCGGTATGGGAGAGTTAGAGTTGAAATCCGGGGACTCAGAAACGACTGTTGTAGTTTGGGCCCCTGCACAGAATCACTAAGTATTTTATTAAAAAGGCACCTTTAAAAAATAGGGTCTAAATCCGGGGGCATTTAAAACATTGGGGTAGGTGCGCTCCCTCCAAATCCGTTCCTCCTCCCCCCCCCCCCCTATCGCAAATCCTAGGCATGCCACTAGCTAGTGTATGATGAGAACCGAAGATTGGGTGGTATTCGATGACAGTTACGAAAACCGTAGTCAATCATAAACAGAAATAGAGGTTATCAGAGAGCACATCCTTGCTCCTCAGAAGCCTTGCTCCTCAGCAGTGGCGTCGCCACGAATTACTTCCAGGGGGGGGGGGCAATGTTGAAAGGGGGCCTCCTGCACCCCGAAGGAGGGCTTCCTATTGTTTGTTAGGCTCTTGGTATGGTTCAAGAATGGGAAACATGATTTCATATTGATGTCTTGTTTGTTCTTGGCGTGGTGCATCATTTATGCAAAATGCAATAGCAATAATCTTCTTTTTTTCCGCTGAGAACTGGGCCATACCAGGGTATAAATAAGTAAATGTGGATAAATACCTAAGGGCCAAAACAAACCAATGTCTTAATGCTTTCTCGACCAGAAGAATCTTCCCGCTGGCCTCCAGATTCCAGCGAGCTGGCGGGGCTGGAGCTGATCATACCTTAAAGATATCTCCCATTGATCTACCCACTTCTATGTCCACCAAGTCTAACTGAATATAGCTAGATTCATCACTACTGCAAGTCATTCCCACCAGCTTGATGTCATAAGCAAGCTTAAACGATCATTTATCGGTCCTGAGACGACAATTTCGCGAAGGTGACAACGAGAAGTGGATTGAATTGGTTTTATGATCGCCATCTTAGGGATTTATTTATTTTTATAACATTTGGTGGTGGCTGCAAGGCACCTGGAACACAAGCAAACATAATAAATCCTCAGCGAATAAATTCACAGCAAGAACAACAGTGCATAAATGGCAATGCAACAATGTAACAATGGAAATGCATAAATAATGCAAAACCTTCAAATTCCACGCCGTCACGCCCATGGTTTTCGCTGTGCAGCACCGTTTTGTAAATGACGTCGTTGAGAAGGTATTGAAGCTGGGAAGCTCCAATCATGCAGGCTGTAATTACAGAAGACTAGTTTGTAGGAAGAAAATGCATTTAAAAACATCATTTCTCCCATTTTGTATGGGGCATCGGTGTTATTTTATATGCTTGTGAGGGGGAATTTTCCCCCTCAATGCTGGCTTTGCCACATGGGCGTATGTTTCTGAAAATTATTTGGAGACCAGTGGCGTAGCTATATTTGCGTCAAGAGGGAGGAGGAAAACGTATTTGGAGGGGTCTACCTACCCCATTAAAAACTCCTCGGATTTCGACCACTATTTTGTCAAAGGGGACAATTTTAATTAAGTAGTGTCCAACTGCATTATCCTAGGGAGGGCCCTAGTCTACCACTGTCGTTTCTGATTCGTCGGATTTCAACCCTAACTCTCCCACCCTGTTCGAATGTTTTCTGTTTGATATCCCTTTAAGTCACCTCACACTGCTGAAATTACACCTATGCAAATCACTTTAAAATGTAAAATTTCCCAATTTCAGACATTCCAGTTCATAGCGCCCGGTCGCCACGACGCCAACGTTCGTGAACATGCACACCCATCTTGCGCATTCGGCGCATTCGCCACACTTCGTGCGATGCCACGGTTTCTGCTAGGCCTCCTACGTTTTGCTAATTGCTGCCACATGATAGACTTGCGCCGTACTTGACGGGATGCAATGCTTCGTATGGACGTTCGCTGCGAAAATTCGATTAGTTAAATTATATCATTAGTTCCCGAATTCCAACATTTTATGGTGGTTAAGAAATGCGGATAACCGCTGAGCTTTGATGCACCTCATAGCTTTGATTAAATATGCTCCTAGATTGGCTACCGAACCGAGGCCCTGTCTCAGTGTTCTTTTTTGGACCCGTTTCATCTTTCTTCATCTATGGATGTGCCTTAGGGCTCCAATCCATTTTTGTTAGGGGCCCAACACATTTTCGAAACGCCTGCTCGTTTTAGGGTTTTGTTGCTTTTTTGTGCAGAGGATTTTTTTAAAGGTGTCGGGGCGCTTTCAAATATCCCGATGTGTTTATTTAGTGCTCGATCTTTTTGTTCGTTTTGGGACCATGTTGCTTTTTGCGGCCCCAGACTCTTTTTCAGGCCGTTGTGTGGTCGCATGGCCCCTGTGTGCCTTGAGAGCTTCCGGTGTAATTCTTTTAGGGCTCTCGGTATGTTTATTTAGGGTTGCAACGCATGTTTTAAGGCCCTGTCGTTTTTGCGAGACTGTGAGCTTTGGAGGGCCAGTTGCACTTTCGTCCCCCGTTGTGCTCTTAGGGACCTACTGTGCTTATTTGGGGCTTCTGACGCACATTTGTGGGGCCCCAGTGCAATTTTGGGGCTTCGGTGCGATTTGTATGGGTCCCAGGGCGACTTACCGCGCCCAGGCGCGTGGTTCCCAGGAAACTGGCGTTTCCTGGGCCCAACGCGATTTTTGTGGATTTCTTCTGAATTTTCTTTTAAAGTCCGAATTCCGTCCTGATTTTTTCGAGCCCCTGTCGCCATGTTTTTGCATCTCACCTGGATTTTTTTCGAGCTCCGGTATGTTTTTTATGGGCCGTACCCGATTTGTGAAGGCATCTGATGACATGTTGGTGTCGAGCCATTTTCCGGGGGCCGCGGTAGCTCAGTTCGGTGGGGCGGCTTGATGTGTTGAATCAGCCGCGGCGTTTACCGAGTCCACCTGCGACCAATCGGGAGAGGTTGGCGACGCTATATGACCTAGCGGTTGAATGCGTCGTAAACCCCAAGGCTCTCAGAGCCGTTTTCCTGACCCGGACAGTTATTTTTGAAATCCCTCCTTATTTTGGAAGGCTTCAGCTTGATTTTTTTGGGATACCAATGCGACTTTTGGGATCACACTGTGCTTATGTGGGGCCCTAGACGCCAATTTTTGGGAGCCCCGACGTGAATGTTTGATGCCCAGACCAAATTTTTGGGACTACCGATGGGAATTGTGGGTCCAGAGCGCGATATTTGGTGGAACCGGTTCGAGTTTGCGTGGCGCGTTGTACTTAGCTGTGACCCCAAAGTGATCTTGGCGGTTCTTGTGCAGATTTTCGGGCCTCGGAACGAGTTTTCTGGGCCCGCCGTATTTACTTGGAGCCCCCTGCGCGAATTCTGGTGGACCGACGCGAATTTGTGTGGCCCCAGTGCGACTTTTTGGGACCCCGGTACGATTATTGGGAGCTTATCCCTCTTAGGAGGGAGGGGACATTTGCCCCTTTGATATGCCACTGCGGCCACCGAAGGAGTTTTTTTTTTCAGCCGATGGCACCTTTCGGAGTGCAAAAGCTCTCCAGGTAATATTTTCCGGACCTGTTCTTAATTTGCCGGTGCTGTGGTCGATTCGATCGAGTCTCGGTGTGAACTTTTTGGGCATCGAGTTCTATCTTTTTAAAGGTCCTTATTGCGGGCATCTTGAGGGCATATACCAGTCTTGAGGGCATCATCAATTTTGGAAACATCACCTCCTTCATACCTGCTACCACTCCAATATTAAGAGCCTCCTCTCATTTCCTGGGAACTCCTTCCGGTCTTCGGGGCCTCATTCGGTCCTGGAAACCTCCTATTCCGTCTTGAGAGACTCCTCCCGAGTCCGGCATGGGCCTCCTTTTCTCTTCTAGATGCCTTCTTTTTCAAATTAGGGGCCTCCTCTCACGTCTTGGGGGCCTCATGCTCTGCGTTTTGATTCGATCTTTGCTCATTTTAAGGGTGGCCTCTTATCTCCTGGTGGACTCCTCTTCTCTCCCAGGTTCCTCCTCTTCCAAATTACAAGCAATCTTTCCTATCTCAGTTGCCTTGTCATTTTCTGGGGACCTTCTTACCCGTCTTGGAGCCTTCTCTCTCGCCTGGGAGCCATCCCTGTTATCCAATGGCATTTCTTTATTATTTTATGGGCCTCCTCATTCATCATGGGGTCTCATTTCCAATCTTATGTTATCCTCTTCCGAATTAGGTACCTCCTGCCACGTTTCTGGATCATCCTTTTCTATCTTGGCGGAACATTACCCGTTTTGGGGCCTGTTTTTGCGTCTCCGAAACCTGATTTCATATCCACTGGCTTTCTCTTCCGTCTTAGGGCCTCCTCTCATTTTCTGGGACCTCCCTTCCCGTATTGGGGTCTCCTTTGCAATCCTGGGGGCCTCCTTTGCAATCCCGGGGGCTTCCTTTGCAATCCTGGGGGCCTCCGTGCCAATTGTTGGCACTCTCTTGATTTCTGGGGCCTCCTTTCCTCTAGGTGACTCCTTTTTTCAAATTAGGGGCCTCTTCTCACGTCTTGGGCGCCTCCTCGCCTGTGTTTTGAGCCTCATTGTCATCTTAGCAGGGTGTTTTTGTGTCATAGTCCCAAATCTTCTCTCCTTGGATCCTCCTCTTCCAAAATATGGGCCTCATCTGGCTGGTCTCAGTGGCCTTCTCTCATTCCTGTGGAGACCTTCTTACCAATCTTGGGTCTCCCTCTTGCGTCCGGAGAAATATCTCCTATAATTCCTTATTTTCTATTGTAGAAATATCTCCTCTTCCATTTTGGGGGGCCTCGTTTTCCAAATTAAGAATATCCTGTCACCCATCGGAAGCCTTCTTTTCTGACCTGGGTGGCTTCCTGCCCGACTCGGTGGCATCCTTTTCGTTCTGGGGGCCTCCTCCCAATCTCTGTCCTACGTCTCTTATTAGGACCTGGTTAGATTTCCCGGGAGCCTCGTTGCCAGTCTTGGAGCCTCCTTGATAGCATGATCTTCTGTCTCGTCGGCCTCCTTTCTCACCTTTTTTTCCTGTGCATTTCCGGATGGGGCTTCCTCAAATTTCAGGGGGCGGCGCCCCCACCCCCAGTCTCACGACAGGAGGGGCGACGCCCCTGCTCCTGAGAGGAACAGACAAAATTAAAATCACACACGTGATAAGCGAAATGAGGCGCTTGTCAAGTGTTAAATGTATGCTGCTCCGCTAGACGGTGGTGCTGAGCGGCACAGCATACCTACCCAGCAAGCGCGCCGTCTTTGCGGATCTCTGACCGACAAAACCGAAGGGAAAGCGACAGGGCGGCGTATCATATCTTACAAAGTTCACAACTTCTAACGTTCATGCTTTCCCAATTGGAAGTTCACTTCCAAAAGTTAGAAGGCAACTTCCAAAACACCCAGGATAGGAAACGCTCATATTTTCCAAGTTGAGAATTTCCGACTTGGAAGTTGGAAGCTTCCAAATTGGAAGCTAAGTTCTCCAAAATTTTAATGGAAGCGAACTTCCAAAACACCTCGGATAAGAACCGACCAAACGTGGCCTAACCTAATCTAACCTAACTTAACCTAGCTTAAGCTAACCTTATCTTCCGATTTTTGGAAGGCAGCTTCCAATTTTTGGAAGTTAACTTCCAATTTGGCAGCTAACGTCCAAGTTTTGGAAATTGACTTCCAATTTGGAAATTATGAATTTTTGAAAATATGAACGTATCCTATGCAGGCTGTTTTGGAAGTTCATTTCCATTTTTTGGAAGTTAACTTCCAGTTTGGAAATAATGAACGTTGGAAATTGTGAACTTTGGAAAATATTAACGCCTTCCAGCAACACAGCAAACCAACACGGCCAACTGTACGTTCTCCTGCGATATTCGCAGGACGTCTAATTACTTAAGCAGCAAGAAAACAGCGTAAAATAACCTTTTGCGCATATTATAACAAAATAGAACCGAATTAGCGCTGCATGTATTTCGGCAACGGGCCTTCGTCAACAGTAACCACTGTGTTTAACAAACCAAAATAACACACGCCAAGTGTACCTCGTGACTAAGCACAGTGATCCACTTTCATTCTAACATTGCATAAATATATGCATGCCTGCTAAATACATACACATGCGGAACATCAGACCACATCAAGATGTGCACCATTCCTTCACATTCAGATCAGATCACGATTCAGCATACCATTAACATCAGTCAATCCCTTGGAGGTACAGGCGGCTTATCCGTCACATAGTGGCCAATCAGTGCTTTGTGAGTGTGTGGTGTGTGGTGGTACTTGGTAGTGAAAGGGGTGGTATGTACACGATACTTCATAGTGAAAGGGGTGGTATGTATGCGGTACTTGGAAGTGAAAGGGGTAGATGTACACGGTATTTCACACGGGCGCGCGTGTAGGTGTATGTAAGAGAGAGAGAGAGAGAGAGAGAGGGAGAGAGATAGAGAGAGAGAGAGAGAGAGAGAGAGAGAGAGAGAGAGAGAGAGAGAGAGAGAGAGAGAGAGAGAGAGAGAGAGAGAGAGAGAGAGAGAGAGAGAGAGAGAGAGAGAGAGAGAGAGAGAGGAGAGATAGGGGGGGGGGGAGATCCTCTGTTTGTATATCGCATACGCCTCACAAGCAATCATTTCTACATGCAATGTGCCCACCATTGCAGATGTTCGTGATACCTTTCTCATACATGTGTGGTACATACCTTTGTCACTGTGACCTCAAATTCTAAAACGTCCATGGATGCTCATTATCCATACCGAACACTGCAATTTAATCAGTACTATAACCTCAAACGCTAAGATGTATATGGGTACTGTTTCTCGATACCGAACACTGCAATGCAATCAGTATTGCGACAGCGAATTTGTTAGCCAACGAGAATTCACCTTTGCCGAAAACACTAGTATGCCTCGTCGAGCATCCGACTTCCTTAGATATTTGCTTCAACTCGCTCCTTCTGGTAGAATGGCACACAAACCCGCGTTATTATCTAAATCGAGTAAAATATATGCTGGCTATAAAGCCTTCTTTGAATGGAGGCACGGGACTTAATAAAAGCAATTACTCTTGTCTGTATCCGCATCTGTCATGCAAGACTTGCTGATGTCCACTTGGCAGACAATACTTCACCTTCCACATGTGGCCGATGTACCTCGTACTATTCCTCGTTCTCTATTCAAATGCACTCCGTACACACATTCTTCAAATAGGTAAATCGTATAAGCAAATCATATATCATTCCTCAATAAGCTTCTCATTAAATATGCAAATAATAATGAGGTTAAATTACGTGAGAGACTATTATTGGTGACTCGCATCCATGTCTTCTGAAAATACCCTACGATGCTTGCAAAACATACAAATATGTTTCTCGTCATAGAGAGTGGAGTTTTCCCCAGCATAGAAACGGGTGGTTTCTTCGCATTGTACGTCCGAACGTGTTTTCTCTGTTAGGGTCCATGACATGGAATACAACTGAAGCTAAACAATGCTGGGCGATGACTTCCAAACAAAAACAACAGGTGAGTTTCCCATACGCCTGGCAAACATCTGCGTTTTCCACGTATGACGTTTGGTCAGTGCCCAGTTTTCCGATGGGTTTCTAACACCTTGACTCGTCACCCTAGTTGCTACGTTCCTGTACGCTTCTGCTTTCTCGTGTGTGTTCATCATGAATGAACAGAGTTGGGTAGATACCATCTTAACCGACCTCTTTATGGTCAGTGTCCAACCCAGCTGAACTTCAGACGCCGATGAACCTGTGAATTGCACCGAACGACCTGGTGCGACATGAGTTGGGTAAATATAAACCCATGCGAATATGCCAGAGCTATTGCCTGACCCGAAAAAAAACATATACTTTGAAATAGCTTCGTTCCTTTCATTATGGCAGGGCCATGGCTACATGCAGTTAACTTACAGTCATAAGCATCAACTTCGTGCCGCTATTCGCGTGATATAGACATAGTAAACAGCAATATTTGACATGGTCTTGAGGCTATCATTATCATTATTATTTGTCAGCGAAGCATTGCACACACAAGAGTGACCTTTCAGGCATGCAGTCATGCACATGAAAAGGGATAATGTGATGATAATCACGCTACAATCACAACACTATGCTAATATAGCAAATGATGGCAACTTCTAGTTGTATCTAGTGCCGTGGACGTAATAGGGGCATCGCGCCTCCCGTAAAGCTCGCATTGGTAGCAGCATCGAGCTCGTTTACACCTAAATAATTACAATATGTGAGATGCTTGCTGAGCCACGGTAGCTCTAACCAACTGAAGCGCCCGGGTGGCTCAGTTGGCTAGAGCGCCGGCCTGCGCTGGGCTTCCCTGTCCTGGCAAGGCAGGGTTCGAGTCGCTTTGCGCGTTCGCATTTAGCTCCCGGCTGGGAGGGTCAGTTGGCAACTGGCCCGATAAAGCCTGGGACGAGCTACCGGGACGGGTGTAATGGAAAATGTGACATCCATTGACAGCACGTTAAACCCCCGGTCAAAATTCTGCCGTTGAACTAGAATTAATCGATTGGGTGGTGGGGCCAGGGTTCACGCAACAAGCTCTGCTTGGCAATAGGATCCTGCTTCATAAAGTTACCCCAGCAAGAATTCGGACTATTTTTTTTTTTTTTTTTAATGTTATGTCATGTTCGTTGTCATTTTCATAATTATTTCTGAGGTATTTATTATTTACGCTCGCTGACATAGTCCACGTCTAAATAGGCTGTACTGATTCTTCTTTCATTCTACTAATGCATGCAATGTCACTATTGTTTGTGCCTGCCAAGATGACTACAATGTCACATTTGCCAGCCCTGGCTCTTTAAGAAAGGCTAAATCATGTAAAGTTGACAGGACCTACAGTATGAATTATGTAAGCTACGTATCTTCCTCGGGCATCAGCGGGGCTCACTGCGCATGAAGTCGGCATCAACGTCGCCCGTATAATGGGGAGGGGAGGAAGAGCTGAAACATTTCAAGCTCGAATCGGTCCAGGGTACTACTAGACGCAAAATAGTAACATGTCAATATAATTTGGCAAAGGACCCCCCCCCCCTACCCCACTCCACCTCAATATATACAATTTTCCACACCTGAACACGCCCCCACGCCACCCCCAGCTGTCTTGAAAACGGTTCTTTATCAAACTCCACTTGCCGACGAAGGATAATTAATCAACACAAATTTATCAAATCCACATATATGCCACCCACTGTGCAATACGTCACCTCATGGACGGTCCGCTAATGAAGGCACTTAACACGCGCACTGGAGGGGGGGGGCGAAATCCGCCCACCCCTCCGGTTTTTCGTAAATAACTGCAGATTTTACCGGTCGATATACGCGATTATCTGCGTACCTGCTTAGAAATGACCGGCACGTCGTTTAAAGCAAGAAAAATGGAAATCGGCCGAAAAAATTTCAAGTTAGTAGCCGCTAAAGTCAAACAATTTTCTTGCGCCAGATCACAAAAATCGGCGCTGATGCGCTTCCCGTATATTCGCAGAAGGGAAGTGTTCTAGGAAACACTAGCGACTTGTTTGATGCATATTGATATGCTGTATAGTTTCAAGGTCATGTTAGGTCACCAAGGTCAAGTCAGGTCAAGTTCATGACAGGTTAATGGAACCAAACTTGATCAACTGGAATGTTGCCATAAATGCACTACTGGTTGGCATTTGTACTGTTTGTCATTGCGTTTCCATACTTTATTCATGTACTTCACTCCTTTCTTCACGAAGCCGATTGCTCCGAGCTGCCCGACGGAGCAGTCGGGTGGGCGGCCCGGTTTCGGTAACTGGAACAGGTAACTGACCTGATAAAGTGGTGCTATATAGGTGACCTGAGGTCAAATGTTGGGTCCAGCATCTGCATTGCATCATTGGTAATGTCCAAAACATCATTGATGCCCATTTTGGAGCATTTCAATACAATCACAGCGATCCATAACGATGACAAGCCAAGCCACGCAATACCAGAAAATGTTTGCCAATTTAACCTCATTTTACCTTAAAGATATTGACCTAAGGTCATGCAATTTGCACACAATATAACTCACTACCGTACCCATCCACCCTGCGAATTTCGTTCCTCTAGCTTCACTAGGAGCCGATATCTTAGGGGGGGCGGAATCCGTCCCCCCCCCTCCAGTGCGCGTAATTTTCAGAGGCCCTCCAGGGCGCGTGTTAAGGCTAAGTTCAGCTGGAAAGTGCTTAATATATTATTTTCGTATAAAACTATGCTTTTATCGCTTTGAAAATATCAAAGCTGAAAGAATGGATGCAAATATGCATGGCTGACTGATAATTAGAGTGAAAATTTAACTTCACCTTTTCATCTGGAATTTAAACAGCTCTATCACTGGTCTGCAGTAGCAATCCTCTGGCACATGTCTTCATATATTTCGCTTCCGTTTCATAACAAGCGCAGGGTGTGCTGCCTTTTTTTAGTGCAGTCCATTGTACTCTCAATGGAAATGGCTATGTGGCGGTCACTTTCGAGCTACATTTGGCATGCTTCACACAAAAAGTTTCCATTGAATCGTGAAATTAAGGGAATGTGCGGTATTCTGGGACAGGAGCTAGTTACCAACCTACCTACATAGGAAGGAAGGTGGCAAATGCTAGAACTGAAAGTCCAACGCAGAATCCTGTTCAGAACCAGTGAGATCTTTCTGGGCTTTGATGTAATACTTAATCAGCTCTGAAATTTCCATTCACTAGTGCATCCAGGAGGGACATCTCACCCCCGCCCTCCACAAATGGCCTGAATTTGGAACAAAATTGGTCTTCAATCTAAAATTATGCTAAACCTAGTAGCATTTAATGGGAAAATGTTGCTCTGAACTCATGCTTTTGTTCATACTAAGCTTTCCAACTCCAAGCAATTTGAAAATTTGTGAGAATTAGTTTTTTTCCTGGCCCTACCAAGCGGCTCAAAGCCAATATTCTGGATCTGCACAGTGATCCAGGATCTCATCTCATTGACTTCATACAATTTGGGCAATTATATAGAAAGATGCCTCTTGGCCACTTTTTGTTTCAAGATATGTTTCCTGGTGTTTTCTGATGTTATTTGAATAAATGTGATCTCAATTTCTTTGGGAATTGAAGACGTTTTTAGATATCAGCATTTAAAGGTTTTCTTGTATCTTAATAGCAGTCATTTCACCAAGAAAAGAACCTCACTTTCATTCAAATAACATAAAAAAAACACCAGAAAACATCTTTGTGACAATGCAGATTCCATCTATCCCCCTCACCTCAGCAATATATGGGAAAATGTGCAGAAAAATGGGGTTTGGGTGGGCAGTATATGTTGAAGTATAATGTAGTATTACAACAACAAAAACTTAACCCAGCCTATCCTAGCCTAATCAAGTAATGTTATATTACCTAAACCTACTGATGTTGGATCGCTTAATATCACTACGTCACTGAAGGAGTGCACATCATTTTCAGTATCAATGCTAAGTGGCATGATTTTAAATCATGCAAATCTTACACATATGTTAGTTTCAAAACAAATGGTGGGCAAAGAAGCTACAAGGTATGCTTCCACATGTCCCATCCATGTATGTTTTTTTCTGATTTGCACTCAGGGGCTTCTGTATGAGTATCAGACATTCATAGTCTTTGTTCGGACAAAGTACTTTGTCACACAGTGGCGCCCCTCCAGACAAAGCGCTCCCATGACAACTTCTGAATCCACCCTTCAACCCAAGTATGTGCCTGACCATTCCTAATCTTTGGACATTGGAATGTTTGCATTCATGTTTGCATAGCATTCCATAGCATATTTTTCATTATGTCTATGAATGGAGTTGAAAAGAAATGGATCTATTTGAAACACGTACCAACTTGATGGATGTCAAGAAGACCATTTCCAATAATTTAACCTTACTAACTTTGCTTTTGTGGTGTGAATAAGTTGAATTTCCCTATCTTTCCCCAGGTGAGGCCTTAGGCGCAAACAAAAGGTCTCGAGAAAATGATTCTAAGCTCTGGAAGGTGATTTTTTGGGAACACAAACTAAAAACAGCTATCGAGTTTTCGGAACCAAGAAATAAGGTTGGCAAAATCCGAGGACATGCTTTTTTGAGCGGGGTGTGTGCAGTCGTAATTTTTCTCCCTCACCCCCATTTGGGTGCCTCGGACCGCCCCTGTGTAACCTGCAAGCAAGATGGCAAGAGGTCACCTCTGACAACTTATTTGTTTGTTTGCTTGTTTATTGGATGGTTCTCGACGCACTTTATGCACGATCACGGCTAATGGCGCCGCCCACACTGTTTCGCCGGTTGTGACGACTTAAATTACACAAATCGAGCTCAGTTCCACGTGGACGTTAGCGATCTTATTCTGAGATGTTTAATGTTGCAGGTGTAGTCGGTTGCTCAGACAGTTTGGCTGCGTCACGGTAGCATCTAGCTGGCCATGTTGGCATCTAGCTGGCCATGTTGGCCTGTGGCTCTTTTCAGACTATATGGACCGCGAGATCATTGTGTTTTTCAGATAACACGGAGGACCGCGATACGTTTTCTCAGATTACGCGGAGGGCCGCTGTGTTTTCTCGGACTATGGGGAGGGCCGCTGTTTTTCAGATTATGCGGAGGGCCGATGCGTGTCATACAACGTGGATTCGACGGGACGAGAGAGTGACCTGATAGACCGCCAGGGCAGCAGCTACTACCAAGAGATCTGCCTGCGCGGAGGTGGGTAGCGTTATCAAGCATTCGGCACCCTCACATACCGCATCCATAAGTGGCGAACGACGCACAGTTGCAGTGCATTGTGTGGTATAAGCTAAAAAAATGTTGTCTCTTTTGGAAGCAATAGCTTTTCGCCAGTGTTTATTTGCACTAAAGCAATACATCAAGAGCAACCTGAGAGGTAATTCAGAGCATGCGTTTTCCATCTTTGCATAGTCGTGCACCGATGCCTATCATGCCGACATCATTATAACTGTGAGAGTTGTACCTACGCTGCTTTGGAAGCCTGTCATCTGTGCCCGTCAGTGGCTGACGACTTTGACGAGATGTGCGGCGACGGCCGACTGTGGGCGTTCGAGCGGGTGCTCGGCGCATCACTGGAGGGCTTTGACACCAAGGAGGTGGCGTCCATGCAGAGCCGAGTCGACTGCGAGCGCGCCTGTCTCATGGAGACCGAGTTCAACTGCAGGTAAGCATCGCCCGCTACACAGAGATGGGCGAGCGCGCCTGTCTCATGGAGACCGAGTTCAACTGCAGGTCAGTGTCGCCCGCTACACAGGGCTGGTCGGCAGGCGTCGCCTGCTACACAGAGCTGGTCGGCATGTGTCGCCTGCTACACAGAGCTGGTCGGCATATGTCGCCTGCTACACGGAGCTGGTCGGCAGGTGTCGCCTGCTACACAGAGCTGGTCGGCATGTGTCGCCTGCTACACGGAGCTGGTCGGCAGGTGTCGTCTTCTACACAGAGATGGTCGGCAGGTGTCGCCTGCTACACAGAGCTGGTCGGCAGGCGTCGCCTGCTACACAGGGCTGGTCGGCAGGTGTCGCCTGCTACACAGAGCTGGTCGGAAGGTGTCGCTTGCTACACAGAGATGGTCGGCAGGTGTCGCCTGCTACACAGAGCTGGTCGGCAGGTGTCGCTTGCTACACAGAGCTGGTCGGCAGGTGTCCCCTGCTACACAGAGCTGGTCGGCAGGTGTCGCCTGCTACACAGAGATGGTCGACAGGTGTCGCCTGCTACACAGAGCTGGTCGGCAGGTGTCGCCTGCTACACAGAGCTGGTCGGCAGGTGTCGCCTGCTACACAGAGATGGTCGACAGGTGTCGCCTGCTACACATAGCTGGTCGGAAGGTGTCGCCTGCTACACAGAGATGGTCGGCAGGTGTCGCCTGCTACACAGAGATGGTCGGCAGGTGTCGTCTTCTACACAGAGATGGTCGGCAGGTGTCGCCTGCTACGCAGAGCTGGTCGGCAGGTGTCGCCTGCTACACAGAGCTGGTCGGCAGGTGTCGACTGGTGTATCGCTCTGTGACCACAGCCGACAGGCTTATGCTGATTTGCATCATCCACAGAGAAACCAGATGAGCGAAGTGTCCATGACACTCTCTGCGGGTGGTCTTCAGCGATAGTTAACTTAACATAACAGTGAACGTATTTCACATCGTTGTTTTCGGGAGGGAGGGTATTTCTTAGCTATTAGAGCATATATTTTCGATCGCTTAGCTTCCATGTATCTAAATACCAGTAAAGACTAACGAGTAGATGCTGTTTAACGTACTTCCACACGTCTTATTGGAATGGGCATCGAACTTTGCATGTGCGGTCGGAGCCTTCACATCCTTTACATCCTTTACATGCCTTACATCCCTTTCAGCTGCATTGCCTCATAATGTGACATGCCTCCATGTCTCCATGTTCGGCGCCTCTGACATGCCTCCATGTTCGGCGCCAAGTCCATGCTGCATCATGTTCATTGTCGCTGTTCCGAGGACTCTTCATTGTTACCATTCATATATTGTAACCTCAACCGTGATCTGGCCAGCGTTGGAATAAAGTCCGCGGGTAAAGGTATGGGTAGGATAAAGATAAGGCAAAGATCGTCGGTCATGTCTCCATAAACCATGCATCCAGGTACCCTTGCTTTCACTCGCATGGACTCAGCTGATGCCTACTCTGTTTTAGCTGTTGCTGTAATATCTGTTTCAGTAAAGAACTCGTATGCTTCGCCATGCATAAGAGTGACGTGGTCGCAGGGGGATGGCACTGACCTATAACCTATGTTCAGGTCAGCCGACTACGACAGCGTGGAGCGGATGTGTCGCCTGAGTCGAGAGGACAGGCGAACTCAGCCGCAGGCGTTCCGACTCGGTCGCAGCACCACCGAGTACCTGGAGAACCAGTGTGTCAAGCGTGAGTGCTGATTATAACAACTGGGTACCTGATGCTTGATAACACTACCGGGTGCCTGGAGAACCAGTGTGTCAAGCGTGAATGCTGATTGCAACAACTGGGTGCCTGATACTTGATGAGCTCATCCTATGCCAAAAAAAAATCCGTTGGTAAATATAGTAACTGCGGTGGTGCAATTTCGACCGACCGGCCAGCTGCCCGGCCGCCGAGCTGTAAAAATCACAAAGGTTCGGTGGCGCGGCGGCACGATGTCGTGGCAAATTTCGACCTCATTTGACCCTGGCGGAATTAGTGTAGGGTCATAAAATTTATTCTGGAGTGAGTTCACTACAGCCCTAATCTATCCCCCAAATTTTGTGTTCCTAGCTTCAGTAGTTGCCGAGATCTTCGGAGGAGCCGTATTCGCCCTCCCACCTCCGATCTGGTGCGAGTTATGTGAGAGGCCATTCGTGGCGCTGCTAACATGAAACTTAAGGTGTAAGTTCCTAAGTGCGTTTTAGAGTCATGCTTTGCAGCATTACTGGACCCTTCCAACAATTTGTTTGCGGCTCTGCTCCTGGTGTTCGGTGAAACTGAGCGACCCCTCCGCCGCTGCAGCCTCCCACCATTATAAGTCGGTGCGCCCTGCCGTCCAGTGCGTGTTAGAATCCCTGTCGTGCCTTGACGGAGCTGTGCTGGGCGAGCTGGGCGACTGGTGCCGCGGCGGGCAGCACGTGGCGCGCGGCTGCCGTGTGATGCCAGAGCGACGGCGGTGTGTTGCAGAGCTGCCCGACTGTCGGTTCGAGCCGCCGCAGCGCGACGTGATGGTGCTGACGCCCGACTTCCTCGACTTCGCCAGCACGGTGGCCGCCTGCGAGCTGGCCTGCACCGAGGAGACGCGCTTCGTTTGTCGCATGTACACGTTCGACCGGCTCAAGAGCCGCTGCTACCTGAGCGGCGACGACGCCGTCAGTCTGGGCCGCGTCACCCTGCCCAGCAAGGAGGGCGCCATCACCAGCCAGCGAATGTGCACGCTGGGTCAGTTCCCGGCGTGTAGCCGTGGCGCACACTGGGCCAGTTCCAGGTGTGCGTTGATGGCGCGGTGTAGCCGTGGCGCACACTGGGCCAGTTCCAGGTCTGAGTTGATGGCGCACTATAGCCGAGGTGCACATTGGGCCAGTTCCAAGTGTACCTTGATGGCGCGGTGTACCCATGGTGCACATTGGACCAACTATCTCCGAAGGTACAGCTGGCACTACGTGATAAATCGGTGATTGTGTTTACTATGGACACACAGAATGACAGGATGACACCATAAGTTATATTTTTGCGTGCATTCATGGCGCGGACACAATTGCACTTGAGCATCCTTTATTCATAGTTTCTTATTCGTCTCGCTAATAACACTTGCAATGATTGGAAAGCAGGCTTCAGTTGTATAGCCTGCTATGCGAAGCTCAGGTCACAATGAACCGACCCAGAGGAAGTTGAATGCCTCCATATGTCACCAGAATCCTGCGATGACGGCCTTCTCACCTATGAGAAGGTCACCGGCCACATTCTGCGGGGAGCCAATCAAGAGCCATTTCCACTGCCGCCCTCAGCTGACCAAGGCATCACATCTCCGTGTCGCTCACAGTGTGACGAGGTAAGAGGAGCCTTATCTACTTCCGATGCTGTGTTTTTTTTACAAACACACCTACATAAATTCATATATATATATATATATATATATATATATGACCGTTAGTTGTGGTGCTCAGCTCCAGGTTTTAGAGATCAACCACTTCCAGACGCAGTCTTTGACCTCCCAAAGCACTGGGCTACACTATTTCTAGCTGTTCTGCTGCTGACCGGGTTTGTTGGCGCGCGCGGAATATGTTGACTGGTTGCGGGGGCATGAAGCTGTGTTCTCGCTGTGCTGTTTCCTCTTGCGATCGTTGGTGTTCACACCCTGCCCTGACCTGCTGGTGCTGCCCGGTGTCGACATCCCGCCCTGACCTGCTGGTGCTGCCCGGTGTTGACACCCCACCCTGACCTGCTGGTGCTGCCCGGTGTGGGCACCCCCCGCCTGGTTGCCGGTCGACCCTGACCTGCTGGTGCTGCCCGGTGTCGACACCGCCTGACCTGCTGGTGCTGCCCGGTGTGGACACCCCGCCCTGACCTGTGGTGTCGACACCGCGCCCTGACCTGCTGGTGCTGCGGTGCCGACACCCCGCCTGACTGCTGGTGCTGCCCGTGTCCAACCGCCCGACCGCTGGTGCCGGTCTGTCTGCCCGGTAGTCGGGTACAGACTGTCCGTCGCTGGTAATCGACTACTTCAGCCAGCGCTGCTACCGGCTCGACCGCAACACCCAGGGACGTGTGCAGGACCTGCAACCGCGCGAGGGCTTCAACTACTTCGAGAAGATCTGCCTCAACGGTGAGACTGCTCCACTGTCGGAGGAGGCCGGTCACGTCCGGTCACGTCCGGTCATGTCAGGTCACGACGCAAACCGACGGCGCCGGAACTGCCGACACCGTGTCACGATTGTCACCCGACACCGTCCACACGGGTCATCAGGCTCAAAATTCGGTATGCACGCACTACAGACACGAGTGCGCACTGTGTGTAGACGGCGTGTGTGATACAGACACGAGTGCGCACTGTGTGTAGACGGCGTGTGTGATACAGACACGAGTGCGCACTGTGTGTAGACGGCGTGTGTGATACAGACACGAGTGCGCACTGTGTGTAGACGGCGGTAGTGGTCATACAGACACGAGTGTCACTGTGTGTAGACGGCGTGTGTGATACAGACACGAGTGCGCACTGTGTTTAGAGGGGTGTGATACAGACACGAGTGCGCACTGTGTGTAGACGGCGTGTGTGATACAGACACGAGTGCGCACTGTTGTAGACGGCGTGTGAGGTACAGACACGAGTGCGCACTTGTGTAGACGGCGGTGTGATAAGACAGGCGTCACTGTGTGTACACGGCCGTGTCATAAAGACACGAGTGCGCACTGTTGTAGACGGCGTGTCGTGATACAGACACGAGTGCGCACGGTGTGTACACGGCGTGTAACGGTCACGAGCGCAAACCGACGGCGCCGGAACTGCCGACACCGTGTACACGGGTGTGTGATAGTCACCCGAGCACTCTGTCCTACACGGCGTGTGTCATACAGGCATGCGCACTCTGTGTAGACGGCTGTGACTACAGACACGAGTGCGCACTCTGTGTAGACGGCGTGTGTGATACAGACACGAGTGCGCACTGTGTGTAGACGGCGTGTGTGATACCCGCCTGCGCTGCAGATTGCGGACCCGCGCACTTGCGTAATGTGGAAACACGCCAGAGTACACACACAGCCGCATACACCCCTGCATAGCGGTCGGCGTGCAAGATACGCGTGTGGTGCATCGGCGCTCGTTTGCTCGTACATGAGCCGCTGGGTGTCAGCGACCAATTTTGTGGGCAGGAATAGTTGTGGCAGGTCGAGACTTCCGAGCGACCGGACGTTGTCAATACCCGCCCTGTCCGGATGTCGGGTGCTAATGATTGGCCGACACCCGAGCCTCCGCCGAGCACGCCCCAAATCAATTACCACTTCACTGGTGGTGATGGGCGGCCCCTCCGGGACTCTAGCCCGCAGACCTCCCCTCCTCTATGGAACGGTCTCTCCTTTATGGATCTGCCCCTCTTCTATAGACGGGCCCTCCCGGACTGCGGTCCATATGCCGGCCCCTCCCGGACTACGGTCTATGGTCAGGTTTTCCCGCATTGCGGTCTATGTACCGACCCCTTCTCTACAGACCGGTCCCCCCCACACTGCGGTCTATAGACCGGTCCCTCCTCTATAGGCCGGTCCCTCCTCTATAGACCGGCTCCCCCTCTATTGACCGGCCCCTCGTCTATAGACCGGTCCTTCCCGCACTGCGGTCTACGGACCGGCCCATCCCATAGTGCGGTCTTTGGACCGACCTCTCCCACAGTGTGGCCTACGGACCGGCCCCTCCCATACTGCCGTCGACGGACCGGCCCTTCCTCTATGGACCGGCCCCTCTATGGACCGGCCCCTCCTCTATGGACCGGCCCCTCCCACAGTGCGGTCTTTGGACCGACCCCTCCCACAGTGCGGTCTTTCAACCGGCCCCTCCCGCACTGCGGTCTACGGACCGGCTCCTCCTCTATGGACCGGCCCATCCTCTATGGACCGGCCCCTCATCTATGGACCGGCCCCTCCCATACTGCGGTCTATAGACCGGTCCCTCCTCTATAGGCCGGTCCCTCCTCTATAGACCGGCTCCCCTCTATTGACCGGCCCCTCGTCTATAGACCGGTCCTTCCCGCACTGCGGTCTACGGACCGGCCCATCCCACAGTGCGGTCTTTGGACCGACCTCTCCCACAGTGTGGCCTACGGACCGGCCCCTCCCACACTGCCGTCGACGGACCGGCCCTTCCTCTATGGACCGGCCCCTCCCATACTGCAGTCTATGGACCGACCCATCCTCTATAGTGGAGATTACGCTGGTAGTCTGCCGAATTGCGGACTGATGTGGATGACTTTACTAGACCCTTGGCTCTTTTGTTTGTTTTTTGCTTGTTTTTTTTTTTGCTGATTTCATTTGTTTGGACAGCCTTTTTATTTTCTGATCACTGTATCTTTTCTTCTGCAAGCAACTATGAACATTTCTTCCACGAGGACCATGACCACATCCGGTAAAGACTTGTATCGGTCGGGGAAAGGTACTAATGGCTGCTCAGACTGCTGCTGAGCGAACTCTTCTCTCCCAATCTCCCAATCTCCCAGCACCTCTTGTATCGGTCGGGGAAAGATGTTAATGGCTGTTCGGACTGCTGCTGAGCTGACTTTTATCTCCCAATCTCCCACCACCTCTTGTATCAGCCGGGACAAGGTGTTAATGGCTACCGTTGGGACTGGTGCCGAGCTGACTTCTCCCCAGCACGGCCACCGCCCGATCTGCCGCGTGATTGACACGTCCCGCTGCCACCGCGGCATAATTACCCAGCCGATGGCCCGTGTAGTTATTACCCGTGTAAATGACGGCCAGACAACGCGCAGCCTCTCACCGGCCGGATATTGGCGGCCGCTCCGGAAACACGCCGGCCTGGCAAATGGCCGACACGCCTCTGTGGCGGGCGGCGTGTCGCTCGCGTTCGGTCGTATACATGACTGGTGAAACAGCGTGCCCAACCGCCTGTCAATCAGGCGTCACTATCGGCTGTTGGTGTGTGTTCATGTGCAGTCCACGAATATGACGTGTTTTCGAACAGTGCAGGTATCGATTTATCAGGAAATTATCGACAAGTAAGAAATAGTCTTTGTCGCTCGGGTTGTGTATCTGGCTATTAACCAATATATCTGCTGATCGGACGCCGCGCCTGTCCGGACAGTCGGCGTGAGATGACTGGTGGGTCGTTGCCGCATTCAGTTGACATTCCCAGAGCTAGATCAGTTTCTGCTGCACTCTCGAGCATTTCGCACAGAACAATGGCCTGGTGATATGCGGACGCATGTTGCCGATGGGGCAGGCCCCAGCTCCGACCAGTTCATCTGTTGGTTGTCAGCTGTTGGTTTCGTGGTCTTCTCATGGTGCGCATTGTCCGTGCCTGTGCGCATTTTCCAACAGAAATTACTGCTCTTCGTAGCAGATTTGCGGGGCGCCGGGCTGGTGGCAGAGCTCAGCGGGCAGCTGACGAACGCCTTGGTGGTTGGCCAGCGGGCCGGAGTGGACCGGTGTGCGTTGTGTGCTGGTCAGCGGCGTCAGATAGCGAGGGTGTGGCGGCCAGTGGCACCCCACGTCCGCCCAGCTGGATGACCACGTCGTCACGGTGCGTCACGGACCACGTGACAATGCCCGGATGTTGCCGCTCTCTGCGTGACCATACCGCGATGCGGACCGCTGTGTATGGGTGGACGACGGGAGGACCGACGGCACGGTGTTGGAACATCGGACATGCAACACAAACGCAGTCGGAGGAATTCGGAGATTCGCCGCGTATGCTTCAGTAGCTTCGTGTAGACCTTGAAACCAACATCCGACCTCTCAGTCCGAGTCGATCGACACGATATTGACTTCGAGCTTAGTGCGAACACTTCCTAGTTACTGTCATATCCTGGTCAGGGCCGGATGATAAATGTCTATCCGAAATCAGACTTACGCCAACGACCTCCTGCCCTCGGAAGAGATGCATTAGCCGACTGCTCCACCTAGGTGTCCATTGTTCATAGTGACGTTTTGCAATGATTGGTGCCAGAGCATAGTGCATATCAACGCAGTTCCTGTGGATGAAGATTAAAATAGGCTTCACGACCTTACTCGAACACAATGATGTGCCAAATTGTGCTACCCAATTATGGCCGCCACTTCCACTCGCGCCCTATTTCACAACTGCGTCCGGTTTTGTGTTGTGAAGTTTAGTGCCGTATGAAACCCGCTGTTGTGAACATAACTTCCATGCATTATTTTTTCCATGAATTTGTTGAGCTTTAATTTGGCTTTCCGAAATGATTCCCAAAGCGGTAGACGTGTCCCTCTCCCAATTCTCTCCTGGTGTATTTACAACACTAGCGGAGCGCTTCTCAAGTTCTCCTATAATTATAGGTGATGGTTTTACACCTGTGATGCTTCCCACATAGTACTTGTTCTATATATTATCATCGGCCAAAAGTTAAGTTTACTTGCTCGCAAGTCGAGGCATTGCTTGATGACGATGCACAAGCACCATCTGTTACATATATAATCACGTAAAATTACCTTCAATTACTTTGAATATACAAGACATCACGGGGATATTTGAACGACTATATAACTCCGAACTGGCAAAACAATAAATAATCATTTTCCGTGAGCATATAGCTGCCAGTTGGTGCATGCCACCGGGCGCACTTCTGGCTGATCGGAATGATATTTGTCGCTCGGATCGTCGAATCCCCGGATGGTTGGATCGTCAGTGTGTCGGATCGTAATGCATGGTTCGAGCGAGTCATCCCACATTAACTCCGCCGGCGACCTACTTTTGTGGCGCGAGTGGTTCGTCCGTACACTTTGTCACGGTGGCGGCCAGCCGGTGGCGGTCACTGACGGCCAGCCGGCGGCGGTCACTGGCGGCAGCCGGCGGCGGTCACTGGGCCAGCCGGGGGGATGGGGAGCCGGCGGCGGTATGGGCCGCCGGCGGCGGCACTGGGGCCAGCCGGTCGGTCACGGCGGCGCCGGCGGCGGTGGGCCAGCCGGCGGCGGTCACTGGCGGCCAGCCGGCGGCGGTCACTGGCGGCCAGCCGGCGGCGGTCACTGGCGGCCAGCCGGCGGCGGTCACTGGCGGCCAGCCGGCGGCGGTCACTGGCAGCCAGCCGGCGGCGGTCACTGGCGGCCAGCCGGCGGCGGTCACTGGCGGCCAGCCGGCGGCCGTCGAACTCATGAGAATAATTGGCACGATAGAATACTCCCAGCTGGGCTCATCGGCTAATGGGTTGTTCGTTACAGTGCATTTTTGCGTTGAGCGGGCATTGAACGGGCACATGAGTCATGTACCCTACTGCCTAGCACCATGTATCACCCTGTCTAGCACCATGTGCGAGCCTGCCTGATCCCATGTGACTCCTGTCTAACACGGATACCACCCCGCCTAGCACCATGTTCCACCCTACCTTAAACACCATGTAGCACCCTACCTAATCCCATGTACCGCCCGGCCTAACACATGATGAAAATCCCGCCCTGCCTGACATCTCTGTGACTCTAAATTTAGCTTATTGTGTTCTATCAAATGGAACGCCTAGGAACTATTTGACCCTGTTGTCTGGTTCCCATGTCTGTCGGCCGTGTGGTGCGTATCTAACACTGTTGCCTGTTTCCGTGGTCAGGCGCCCGGAGACGTGTACTTGACCATGCTGCCTGTTTCCGTGGTCAGGCGCCCGGAGACGTGTACTTGACCATGCTGCCTGTTTCCGTGGTCAGGCGGCCGGAGGCGAGTACTTGACCATGTTGCCTGTTTCTGAATCAGGCGCCCGGAGACGAGTACTTGACCATGTTGCTGTTTCCGTGGTTAGGCGCCCGGATACGTGTACTTGACCATGCTGCCTGTTTCTGGATCAGGCGCCCGGAGACGAGTACTTGACCATGTTGCCTGTTTCCGTGGTCAGGCGCCCGGAGACGTGTACTTGACCATGCTGCCTGTTTCCGTGGTCAGGCGCCCGGAGACGTGTACTTGACCATGCTGCCTGTTTCCGTGGTCAGGCGCCCGGAGACGTGTACTTGACCATGTTGCCTGTTTCTGAGATCAGGCGCCCGGAGGCGAGTACTTGACTATGCTGCCTGTTTCGTGGTTAGGCGCCCGGATACGTGTACTTGACCATGTTGCCTGTTTCTGAGATCAGGCGCCCGGAGACGTGTATTGACCATGCTGCCTGTTTCTGAGATCAGGCGCCCGGAGACGTGTACTTGACCATGCTGCCTGTTTCCGTGGTCAGGCGCCCGGAGACGTGTACTTGACTATGCTGCCTGTTTCCGTGGTCAGGCGCCCGGATACGTGTACTTGACCATGCTGCTGGTTTCCCAGGTCAGGCGGCCAGAAGGTGTCGCGACAAGACGTGGGCGTTTGAGCGCGTGCCGGGACGGCAGCTGCGAGGCCACGTGGACCGCACTCTGCGCCAGGTGCCCAACCGCAAGGACTGCCAGAACGCCTGCCTCGCCGACAACTGCAGGTGGGGCGGGCGGGGCCACGTCAGAGGCAGTCACCAAACAGCTGTGGCCATGTCAGAGGCAGTACTGAGACGGCTGCGGAAATGTCAGAAGCCGTACTGAGACGGCTGAGGTCATGCTAGGGATGATGCTGAGACGGCTGTTGTGATGCCAGGAATGGTACTGACAGGAACACGGCTATTTCGAAGAGTGAAAGAACATGACTGCGAGTAAGGAATAGCAAGTATCTACCGACAAGCGTGCACGCGTCCATGTGAGATGGTTTTTTGGCATGGCAGGATAAGGTGGAATAGACAATAGATATTGAAATAATACTGAGAAAAACGGTGTCCAATTAGACGTATTTAGTCCACGCTGAGCCATCATTTATCACACAATCCGTGATTTCAATTCGTATGGGATACATGAAGAGAAAAATATAGTAAAAATACAAACGAACGGTTCTAGCATCACCATAGCAAATACTTCTTACGTCATTGACATAATCATGTCATTGACAAATCATTTCGTAAATCATGGACATAATATTTGTTAGATGTGTGATGAAGTGAAATGAAAAAACGTCCATGCCACGTGAAGCATTACCGAGTAGGTTATCATCACCGTTCTCTCCTCATCTTCTAATAACCAATTTTAGCAGGCAGCAACTGAGAACTGCTTAACGCAGAGCTGTTCACCACGCCTCTTCATTGGATGTGTGACTCGTCTTTGTCGTCTGACCTATTTGTGTATCCGCACATCTGTGCATCTGTGTATCTGTGTCTTTGTCTGTGCGCATAGGCTCACTAAAGAAGGAGGCGAACCTCCTCTCAGGGAAGAAAAACAATAGCTTTCCACAGTGGTAAAATAACAAGTAGAAGATACCTCGAACATGAAAAGAAAGCCCCGAAATCTGAGCTGTCTTTCAACTTGCCGAGAGTTAGTTATAATCAGACACTTTTCTCAGCGAAATCATGGTCGTCTACTGGTTGCCCCTTTCTCCATAGAAAAATTCCAAGCGCACCTCTGTCTGTGTATATATATATGCTGATGTACCTACGGATGTGTGTCTGCGAATGAATATATATATATATATATATATATATATATATATATATATATATATATATATGTGTGTGTGTGTGTGTGTGTGTGTGTGTGTGTGTGTGTGTGTGTGTCTTGTATGCATGTGTCCCTGCAGTACGTGTAGCAGGCACTCGTCTAACACTAAATGCTGGGACCGCCACCCCACAGTCACCTCGTGGCCCTGGCGCCCGCAGCCACCGGACCTTACCCGTGGCTTTAGCATTATTGTGGGGGCCGGAGTCAGTTGGACGGTCACTGACGATGGTCCGCGCAATAGCCACTGGACATGCGCGCCCCTCCAATCCTCACTCAAGATATCTCGGGAGAACCCCTGATGTGGAACAGCCTGTTCCTGTATGACTGCACGCCGTGTTTGTGGCCAGGTCGGCCACCTATGACGCCGAGAACCTGGAGTGTCGCCTCAGCCGGGCCAGTCGGCGCCAGTTCCCTGACGACTACACCGAAGCCACGCACGGTGTCGAGTACCTCGAGAACCAGTGTATCGAAGGTCAGTGGTCCAGACTCTGGCCGTACCCGACACCCGCCTGCGGTGTCGGGTACCTCGAGAGCCAGTGTGTCGAAGATCAGTGGTCCAGACCCTGGCCGTACCTCACACCCGCCTGCGGTGTCGGGTACCTCGACAACCAGTATATGGAAGGCTTCGATTCACTCTCGCGTTGACAGTTGTTTGTGACTGACCCGTGACTGGTGCGGTAGTCGATGCACATGAGCTTCGTCCTACGACGCACACCGCACCACTCCGCATCCCACATGATGACAACGCTCCTAAGGTTAGGCTGGATTAAGATTAGGATGGGTTAGGTTTGATCGGTCCGTGGGAATTTTCGGCTCAACTTGTGACGATCTATAGGAGAAAACCATCGCACGAATCAGAAGTCGGCAGTGTTGCAGTAACTCCATCAGACGTCGGCAGTGTTGCAGTAACTCCAGCTGTCACAGCGTGTTGCAGTAACTCCAGCTGTCACAGCGTGTTGCAGTAACTCCATCAGACGTCGGCAGTGTTGCAGTAACTCCAGCTGTCACAGCGTGTTGTGAACATTTGTGAAGGAGTGAAACTAAGACTGTGCTTGAAAATGGGCTCTGTGAAACTGCATGGTGAATATCTTATAGACTCACTGAATGTTCCCGTACACAGCCAAATATACACATGTATATATATATATGGAGGGGATGGGTGGTGTATGTGCTTGTGTGTGTGCTTGTATCATATGCTACTGTCAGTGACCTATGTTCTCTCGAACTGCATCGGCAGCCGACACCCGGTGCGATTTTTCATCTACCACCGACAAATACCCGCGCTTCATCGATCTCACCATCCCACGAGTGGAGAGGGTCGCTGACTGCAAGCGACGCTGCAACAACAACCGCGACTTCGTGTGCCGCTCGTTCGCGCTCTACACCACGTCCAGCCAGTGCCTGCTCAGTGGAGATGACGGATGTAAGTGTGCTCTCGCAACTGTTGCCGGGCAACCAACTCACCTGCACTGTGCCTGCCAAGTTTACGTGGAATTTATTTTGTCATATCAGATTTTATCAGGCCGTATTTTATCGTCCTACGTTTATGCTTTATACATTTGCGTGCCTCATTCATTTTGTGGCATTGTGATTGTTGGGCTGTCACCATTCGTGATGTGCAGATTGTCGATGTCAGTCTCTGTTGGTGTCCGCCTCCGTGATCAAGCATTATGGAAGATATAATTATTTGCATCTAAAGGTTTCATCTGAATAATGCCGTACTACATTTCGCTGATAGAAGTTCAACATTCATTATCAGTTAAAACTTTGGCAGCGCTGGCGGCTCAGATGAACATGCGCTACTGGCTTCTTTGTTGCTGAGTGCGTCCCATTGCCAGTGTCGGCAGGAGAGAACGCCTACATATCGCGAGCTGGCACCGACTTCTACCAACGAGACTGCACCCGGGACGGCGGCGGCCGGCCAGACGGTGACCGAAGACCAGACGGTGGCCGAAGACCAGACGGCGGCCGAAGGCCAGACGGTGACCGAAGGCCAGACGGTGGCCGAAGACCAGACGGTGACCGAAGGCCAGACGGCGGCCGAAGACCAGACGGCGGCCGACGGCCAGACGGTGACCGAAGACCAGACGGTGACCGAAGACCAGACGGCGGCCGAAGACCAGACGGCGGCCGAAGGCCAGACGGCGGCCGACGGCCAGACGGTGACCGAAGACCAGACGGTGACCGAAGACCAGACGGTGACCGAAGGCCAGACGGCGGCCGAAGGCCAGACGGCGGCCGACGGCCAGACGGCGGCCGAAGACCAGACGGAGGTGGAAGGCCAGACGGCGGCAGAAGGCCAGATGATGGTGGAAGGCCGCACGGTGGCGACCGGCACGACAGAGGTGCGAGGTGGCGCCGAGACTCGGCCAGCCGGCCGCCGTTCCACAGTCTGCGGACTCTGTTTGTGCTGAATAGGCCCGACCTGCGCCCACGTGTGTCTGTCACGCCCGTGGCTCTGCCGTCCGGCGGTGGTCAGCACCGACCGAAGCTGACCCTGACCATGCACCAATACGAGCCCCAGCCTGCCGCCCTGCCCACCCTCCTCGACAGGCTTTCTCATCCCGCCACTGCTGCTCGGTCCAAACCGCCGTCAAACACCCAGCCGTTCCCAGGGATGACTCAGACTGGGCCACACGACACGGGTGCGTCACCGAGTGAGCCGGACAGCGAGTCCGAGCATAGCGAGGTCGGATCCAGTCTGGAGAACAGTAAGCCAGCAGCCTTGTTCAGCAAACTCTGGCTGCTCGGCCTACAAACGTATCTACTCTGGCACTGTGGCTGTTGGGACCTGAAGGCTGCTCACCTTCCATAACTTTTAACACTGACAACACTGGCTCATGTATTCTATATCATATACATAAATATTCTTGTATATGTGTTTGTGAGAGTATTTCTTTTCCTTTAGTGCCTCGCTTCAATTTCGCGCTTCCTTTCTCTCTCCCTTTGATATATTTTTATATCCCTCTCCTCTTTCTCCTCTCCCTCTCCCTCTCCCTCTCCCTCTCCCTCTCCCTCTCCCTCTCCCTCTCCCTCTCCCTCTCCCTCTCCATCTCCCTCTCCCTCTCCCTCTCCCTCTCTCTCTCCTCTCCCTCTCCCTCTCCCTCTCCCTCTCCCTCCCTCTCCCTCTCCCTCTCCCTCTCCCTCTCCCTCTCCCTCTCCCTCTTCCTCTTCCTCTTCCCATTGGTGGTGATGATCGGTTTTCTCTGAATACCATTTTCGAAGCATCCAGCCTGCTTATTGTCATATAACATGCTCAATAAATCACTTATGACGTGCATATGACTTGTAGTGTTTAGCTTATCACTAGCATCGGCACATGATCCTATCTCATCACGAAATCAATCCTGAAACACATCTCATGTCTAGAACTCAACTCTCTTCTGTCTTCTCTTGGTGTGAAGACTGCAAAACTACTGCTTAGTGAAAGCAGTTCATCTGAATTGTCTTTGGATTTTGTTTTGCTGGCTTCTTTCTACTGACATTTAATATGCTGGCTTGGGACTTCTATCTTGCCTTGCATCGCAATTTGAAGCTCAGACTATTTCAGGTTGATGTGTAGCTCAGTCTTTGGCAACGTCAAATGTGTTTGCAGATGTAAAAGCTATTTATTGAAAGACGTTCCAAACTTATTATATTTAGATGGATGATTAAACTATTGGGCTTGGTTCACCATTCGTAAGATTAGCCTTCATGAAGTCTGTAACGATTTCGTATTTCGCCGTTCCATTGGATGCCCATTGTGGACGGTTGTTAGCGTCCTAACAAAGGGGTGCCGCCATGCTTCATGGTGAACACCGCCGCGCTACCACCGCTCACCCGCGCCGGTTTTGCCGCCTGCACTGCAGACCGAGACGACTGCGGCCATTACGAACTTATCACGGGTGTCGAGATGCGCCAGATCCGCGCCACCGAGCTCGTCTCCGACCTCGACAATCCCGGCATCATGGAGGAGTGCATCAGGGCGTGAGTGGAGCCAGACGGCATTGTCCAGCACTGTCACCAGGGCGTGAGTGGAGCCAGTCGGCATTGTCCAGACTGCCACCAGGGCGTGAGTGGAGCCAGACGGCATTGTCCAACACTGTCACCAGGGCGTGAGTGGAGCCAGACGGCATTGTCCAGACTGCCATCAGGGCGTGAGTGGAGCCAGACGGCATTGTCCAGACTGCCATCAGGGCGTGAGTGGAGCCAGACGTGGAGCCAGACGGCATTGTCCAGCACTGTCATCAGGGCGTGAGTGGAGCCAGTCGGCATTGTCCAGCACTGTCACCAGGGCGTGAGTGGAGCCAGACGGCATTGTCCAGCACTGTCACCAGGGCGTGAGTGGAGCCAGACGGCATTGTCCAGCACTGCCATCAGGGCGTGAGTGGAGCCAGACGGCATTGTCCAGCACTGCCACCAGGGCGTGAGTGGAGCCAGACGGCATTGTCCAGCACTGCCATCAGAGCGTAAGTGGAACCAGACGGCATTGTCCAACACTGCCATCAGGGCGTGAGTGGAGCCAGACGGCATTGTCCAGCACTGCCATCAGAGCGTGAGTGGAGCCAGACGGCATTGTCCAGCACTGCCATCAGGGCATGAGTGGAGCCAGACGGCATTGTCCAACACTGCCATCAGGGCGTGAGTGGAGCCAGACGGCATTGTCCAACAATGCTATCAGAACGTGAGTGGAGCTAGATGGCATTGCCAAACACTGCATACAATGAATAGAATATGCTGTGCAAGCTGACCTCCAGCAAACATGCGGCGTGTGGTCAGTGGTCAGTGTGGTGAATGCGTTCAGTAGTCAGTGTGGCCAGTGTGGTCGGTGGTCAATGTGGTCAGTGTGGTCAGTGTGGTCAGTGTGACCAGTGTGGCCAGTGTGGTCAGTGTGGTCCGTGTGGTCAGTGTGGCCAGTGTGGTCAGTGTGGCCAGTGTGGTCAGTGTGGTCAGTGTGGTCAGTGTGGCCAGTGGCCAATGGTCAGTGGCCAGTGCGGTCAGCTTAGCCAGTGGTTAGTGGTCAGTTTTCAGTGTGGCCAGTTGTGAGTATGGCCAGTGGTCAGTGGTCAGTGTGGCCAGTTGTCAGTGGTCAGTGTGGCCAGTAGTCAGTTGTCAGTGTGGCCAGTTGGCAGTGGTCAGTGGTCAGTGTGGCCAGTGGTCAGTGGTCAGTGGTCGGTTTTCAATGTGGCCAGTGGTCAGTGGTCGGTTTTCAATGTGGCCAGCGGTCAGTGGTCAGTGGTCGGTTTTCAATGTGGCCAGTTGTGAGTATGGCCAGTGGTCAGTGGTCAGTGTGGCCAGTGTGGTCAGTGTGGCCAGTGGTCAGTGGTCAGTGGTCAGTGTGGCCGGTGGTCAGTGGTCAGTGGTCGGTTTTCAATGTGGCCAGTGGTCAGTGGTCAGTGGTCAGTGTGGCCAGCGGTCAGTGGTCAGTGGTCGGTTTTCAATGTGGCCAGTGGTCAGTGGTCAGTGTGGTCAGTGTGGTCAGTGTGGTCAGTGTGGTCAGTGTGGTCAGTGTGGTCAGTGTGGTCAGTGTGGTCAGTGTGGTCAGTGTGGCCAGTGTGGTCAGTGTGGCCAGTGTGGTCAGTGTGGCCAGTGTACTCAGTGTGGCCAGTTGGCAGTGGTCAGTGGTCGGTTTTCAATGTGGCCAGTGGTCAGTGGTCAGTATGACCAGTTGGCAGTGGTCAGTTGTCAGTGTGGCCAGTTGGCAGTGGTCAGTGGTCAGTGTGGAAGTGGTGAGTTGTCAGTGTGGCCAGTTGGCAGTGATCAGTGGTCAGTGGTTGGTTTTCAATGTGGCCAGTGGTCAGTGGTCAGTGGTCAGTGTGGCCGGTGGTCAGTGGTCAGTGGTTGGTTTTCAATGTGGCCAGTTGTGAGTATGGCCAGTGGTCAATGGTCAGCGTGGCCAGTGGTCAGTGGTCAGTGTGGTCAGTGGTCAGTGGTCAGTGGTCGGTTTTCAGTGTGGCCAGTGTGGTCAATGGTCAGTGTGGCCAGTGGTCAGTGGTCAGTGTGGCCAGTGGTCAGTGGTCAGTGTGGCCAGTGGTCAGTGGTCAGTGGTCGGTTTTCAGTGTGGCCAGTGTGGTCAAGTGATCTGACCCGCCCTCGGACGGGCATGTCTCGTTTTCCTCTGCTTCTTGATGTGTCCTGTGTGTCCACCTCAGTTGCCTGACTCGATTCGTTACCGGCTCTGACGGTCTGACCGTCGCACCGTCTCGATACGCTACCGTATCTGATGATCTGACTGTCGGACCGCCTCGATACGCCACCGTGTATCGGGTATCCGTGTATCCGTACCGTGTATCGTGTCTGACCGTCGGACGGTGACAGGTGTTCACGGTCGGTGCATCGGGTATCCGTGTATCCGTACCGTGTATCGTGTCTGACCGTCGGACGGTGCCAGGTGTTCACGGTCGCGGCGGTGCTCCGCCTTTAACCTGGAGCACCAGGGCGGCGACCGCCGGTCGGGCGAGACACGCTGTTCGGCCATCGAGCTGCGCGAGAACGTGGAGGTCGACTCGCAAGACCTCACTGACACGCCCGGCGTCAGCTTCATGCAGAAGATCTGCCCCAATAGTGAGTCAGCCGGTCGCCGCTAGATGGATCCACCTGCGTCAACTGTCGCCGCTAGATGGGTCCACCTGTATCAGAGCTGTCGCCGCTAGATGGGTCCACCTGTAGCAGCTGTCGCCGCTAGATGGATCCACCTGTGTCAACTGTCGCCGCTAGAAGGGTCCACCTGTATCATTAGAATATGCATGCAACTTCGAAACTGCCTTCTTGTCATACGTGCTTTCCTGCACGTTTTCCTTCAGAATGTACGCAAAGGCTAAGTATGAATTAACGTGTTAAATAATAACTACCTGTACTCTGCCTTCTTCATTGAAACAAGAACAATTATTATTATATTATATAATATATATATATATATATATATATATATATATATATATATATATATATATATATATATATGGAAATTCGTGTCAGAAATTTTCCGAGATGTAAAGTAACGTCACTGGCCGATTTTTTTGCAGCTCCCCGCTTACCGACAAGCGGTGCCATCGTAGTGCTGTACTGCAGCACTCAGCCGCTTCCATCTCAGCTCGTCCCTCATGCGCAGGTCGCGACTGCGGGAAACTGTACACCTTCGAGCGCGTGGTGAACGCCGAGCTGTCGGTGCGCGAGGATCGCGTAGTCAGCGGCGTCACCAAGCTGCAGTGTCAGGAAGAGTGTTTGCAGGAGACCAGGTTTGACTGCAGGTCAGTCTTTTCAGTTGTTAGTCGTGTCAACGCTGCACGTCTTCCAGGAGATGTTATGCTGTTTGTTTCAGTGCAATGCTTTCCTTCCTGACACCGGCACTGTGACACCCAGCACAGTGACACTGGCACTGTGACACCCAACACAGTGACACTGGCACTGTGACACCCAACACAGTGACACTGGCTGGACACAAAAGTGACACTGGCACTGTGAACACAGTGACACTGGCACTGTGACACCAACACAGTGACACTGGCACTGTGAACCAACACAGTGACACTGGTCACTGTGACACCCAACACAGTGACACTGGCACTGTGACACCACACAGTGACACTGGCACTGTGACACCCAACACAGTGACACTGACGTGACACAGTGACACTGGCACTGTGACACCCAACACAGTGACACTGGCACTGTGACACCCAGCACAGTGACACTGGCACTGTGACACCCAACACAGTGGCACTGGTACTGTAACATCGAAGACAGTGACGCTGGCACTGTGACACCCAACACAGTGACACTGGCACTGTGACACCCAACACAGTGACACTGGCACTGTGACACCCAGCACAGTGACACTGGCACTTGAACCACACAGTGACACTGGCACTGTGACACCCAACACAGTGACACTGGCACTGTGACACCCAACACAGTGACACTGGCACTGTGACACTGGCACTGTGACACCCAACACAGTGACACTGGCACTGTGACACCCAACACAGTGACACTGGCACTGTGACACCCAACACAGTGACACTGGCACTGTGACACCCAACACAGTGACACTGGCACTGTGACACCCAACACAGTGACACTGGCACTGTAAAGCGACACTGGTACTGTGACACCCAGCACAGTGACACTGGCACTGTGACACCCAACACAGTGACACTGGCACTGTGACACCCAGCACAGTGACACTGGCACTGTGACACCCAACACAGTGACACTGACACTGTGACACCTAACAGTGACACTGACACTGTGACACCCAGCACAGTGACACTGGCACTGTGACACACACAGTGACACTGACACTGTGACACCCAGCACAGTGACACTGGCACTGTGACACCCAACACAGTGACACTGACACTGTGACACCCACAGTGACACTGGCACTGTGACACCCAGCACAGTGACACTTGACACCCAGCACAGTGACACTGACACTGTGACACCCAGCACAGTGACACTGACACTGTGACACCCAGCACAGTGACACTGGCACTGTGACACCCAACACAGTGACACTGACACTGTGACACCCAGCACAGTAACACTGACACTGTGACACCCAGCACAGTGACACCGGCACTGTGACACCCAGACAGTAACACTGACACTGTGACACCCAGCACAGTGACACTGGCACTGTGACACCCAACACAGTGACACCGGCACTGTGACACCCAGCACAGTGACACTGGCACTGTGACACCCAGCACAGTGACACTGGCACTGTGACACCCAACACAGTGACACTGGCACTGTGACACCCAGCACAGTGACACTGGCACTGTGACACCCAACACAGTGACACTGGCACTGTGACACCCAACACAGTGACACTGACACTGTGACACCCAGCACAGTGACACTGACACTGTGACCCAGCACAGTGACACTGACACTGTGACACCCAGCACAGTGACACTGGCACTGTGACACCCAACACAGTGACACTGGCACTGTGACACCCAGCACAGTGACACCGGCACTGTGACACCCAGCACAGTGACACTGGCACTGTGACACCCAGCACAGTGACGCTGGCACTGTGACACCCAACACAGTGACACCGGCACTGTGACACCCAGCACAGTAACACTGGCACTGTGACACCCAGCACAGTGACACCGGCAGCACAGTGACACTGACACTGTGACACCCAGCACAGTGACACTGACACTGTGACACCCAGCACAGTGACACTGACACTGTGACACAGTGACACTGACACTGTGACAGTGACACTTGACACCCAGCACAGTGACACTGGCACTGTGACACCCAACACAGTAACACTGAATTGCACAGTGATGGCACTGTGACACCCAGCACAGTGACACTGGCACTGTGACACCCAACACAGTGGCACTGGCACTGTGACACCCAGCACAGTGACACTGGCACTAGTGACACTGACACTGTGACACCCAACACAGTGACACTGGCACTGTGACACCCAGCACAGTAACACTGGCACTGTGACACCCAACACAGTGACACTGGCACTGTGACACCCAACACAGTGACACTGGCACTGTGACACCCAGCACAGTGACACTGGCACTGTGACACCCAACACAGTGGCACTGGTACTGTAACATCGAAGACAGTGACGCTGGCACTGTGACACTCCACATGGTGACATTGGTACTGTGATATCAAACACAGTGAAACTGACACTGTGACACCAAACACAGTGACACTGGTACTGTAGCATCGAAGACAGTGACGCTGGCACTGTGACACCCAACGCTGTGACACCAAACGCTGTGACACCTAACGCTGTGACACTGGCACTGTGACACCCTACACCGTGACATTGGCACTGTGAAAGTGATATTTTGACACTAGCACCTAGCATTGCCACTCTCACTGTGATGGTGACACTCTAATACTTGCCTTGTGATATTAAAACGGCGAAATTTATATTGTGGCACTTTACCGTGACACTGACACTGTGGCACTGGTATTGTGACGGTGACACTGACCCCGCGGTGCTGGTACTGTGACACTGACGTCAGTTGGTGGAGCTCACAGTGAGTGGCCGAGGTTCCACTCCGCAGGCCAGTGCAGTGACATAGCACACTGTCCACAGGTCTCCAGGTCTACACCGCATGGGTACCGCGGCAGAACCTAACACGGCATACTGAGCCCAGGTCTGCCACGTACGGGTACCGCGGCAGAACATGACACGGCATACTGACCCCATGTCTGTCCGTACGGGTACGGCGGCAGAACCTGACACGGCTTACTGTCCCCAGGTCAGTACCGTGGCAGAACCTAACACGACACACTGTCCCCAGATCTGCCACGTACGAGTACCGCAGCAGAACCTGCATGCTGAGCCGAGAAAATCGCCAGAGCGCACCGCGCGCTCTCCGGCGCACCAACGGCAAGGACTACTTGGAGAACCAGTGCGCCAGAGGTAGGCGTCAGGAGGAGACCTGCCGTGTCGCGGCGGCGGCGGGGATGATCATCGGCCAGCCGCTGGGACGGGTGTCGCCTCTGCACAGCGTTGCACCGCCCGATATGTATGAATCGATGCATTAGAAGCGGATATCAGGCTCAGGATAGGCGTGCTCTGCAGGCATGTGCGTCTGCAGCGCAGTAGCCACGGAGGAGCAGTAACCACAGGGGCGCAGTAGCCACAGAGGCGCAGTAGCCACCGAGGCGCAGTAACCACAGAGGCGCAGTAGCCCGATAGGCGCAGTAGCCACAGAGGAGCAGTAGCCACAGAGGCGCAGTAGCCACAGAGGCGCAGTAGCCACAGAGGCGCAGTAGCCAAAGGCGCAGTAGCCATAGAGGCGCAGTAGCCAAATAGGCGCAGTAGCCACAGAGGCGCAGTAGCCAATGAGGCGCCTAGCCGTCCGGCCAAATAACAGCAGAGTCAAAATGAGTTATGTTTGACCAATGGTCATGTTGTGTCATGTTCGCTCAGCCGGCATTGACCGGGATCCTCAGCCACACACCATTGATCTGGGGGGGGGGGGGGTGAATGTTGTGCCTGCTTATCTCAAGCACTTCTGGGCCGATTGCAAAATTAAAACGACAATTGATAGCCTCGTGTCATGCGGTATCAGAGAACATCAGGAAGTGTGTCTTCTGTGCGCATTAAGACCTGCCGTGATGCCGAGCCGCCCAGGCGCCGCGGCGGCTCGCCAGGTCGGTGCCACTCTTTGCCGGCGTGGTATGCACTGCAGTACATTTCAAGTCGTAACTCAGTCGGTTTTATTGACAATTGATTGATTTTGGTACAGACATTCTTTGGAGACATTTCTTGGACAGATTGTTTCGTAATTTGCTTCGAAATTGTGAATCGAAGGGTAAAAATTGAGAGAATGTCATTCTATCGATATTTTTACTTTGGCATGGCAATATTTCAACGTGAAATATTAATACGCTCACCGGAGGGGGAGGAATCCGACCACCTCTCCTGTTTTTCGACGATATGTCATACACGGGCATGGAGATTATAATGCAATCTTGTGACTGTGTGCAAATTGATGTACGCATCCTATGCAACACGACAATTTGTTTAATCCGATGTTAAATGTAGGCACTACGGGGTGCAAAGTCGACTGGCCGGCCTCCTGTCGGTCGTCCGACCGACTAGCGTTCAAGGTCACAAAGGTTTCGTCGGCGCGGTCGCACAGCGGCGCGTTGTGCCGGCCGATCCCGACATCATTTGACCTTGGAGGCAGTGACCTAGGGTCATCAAATTTTCACTGAAGAGAGTTCACTACAGTTGTTATATCCTCTCCAAATGTTGTGCTTCTTGCTTCAGCTGTTATTGCAAGATATTACGGGGTTGGCGGCAAGTCCACCCTTCCCCCTCCGATTCACGTTGTGAGAGGCCCACCGGCGCTCGTGTTAACCCGCGCCGTCTTCCCCGTCAGATCCCCACACCCTGTTTGGGGGTGGGGCATTATATGCCCCCTCTAAAATCCAAACTAAGCGTTGCACGATAACGAAAGTGGTGTCATGTGGAAGCGTTCGACGAGTAGGGCCTGAAACCACCACCAAAATTTAATCCCCTCAAAAAGTGACGTCACTAGGTGTCTATGGCATCACGACTGAGGTCATGTTTGGGCTCTGGAGAGTTCATGTTCGGGTAGACTTTAAAACGAAAATAATTTTGAATCCGAAAAGGGAGGCGAAATTGAGCATAGCCCCAAAATGTTCGCAACCCAAAAATCAAGATATGCATTTATGTGGAACTTTCAATATTTTGGGTGAAAAAGATTCGAGTTTTTAATTTCCCTGGCATTTCTTTTTCTAATGGGAAGGGCGCACCGGGAAAACGTTGTTTTAAGTGAACTTTAGTTCATATAAGAGCTTACTTTAGCCAGAATCTTCGATTTTAGCCCCAATGGGCAAATATGCAGAACGAATAAATCATAAAAACGGGATTTTGATTTTTTTCAGAAAACAAAATATATAAAAAAATGTGTCAGGTGCACTTTGTTGCATCCCTAAAGATCAGCAAACGTTGAAAGTTTCCTTCAAATATCTCTATCCGCTAAAGCGTGACGACTGATTTAACTTTTTTGGAGGTGACCTCACTTGACCTTGAACGGCGCGCTGCCGCGAGCCGTTTCTTCAGTGTCCGTGGATAACCTTAGGTGGATGGAAAATTAGCCCTTTTTATTTTTAAAAGTCGGCAAGCATGATGTCAGTCCGACGTCACTCACGCCTGGCCTATTATGACTTTACTATTATTTCGTCTGCAAGACGTGTAGAATTGATCACATGACAGTTTTTGAAGATTTCGTGGAGATATCTCAACGCATTTTCATGGCATCGTAAATATTCTACAGGGTGAGCGGACAGATTTGACCCCCGGTCAATGTCGGGCTAAGTGTAATCCTAATGTTTGCTGGAGTGGGTGTGTCAAACATATTCGTGGTTAACAGAGCTACCTCTGAGGATGCTGACCCCAGCACTCGGTCTGGAAGCTTCAGTTCAACAGCAGAATTTACAGCGAGAGCTTAGCGTGTTGTGAATGCTCGAACTGTGCCGCCACGTCCCTTGCCTTGCCGAGTCAGCTGCCATCTGATCGGCTCAGTCTGAGCCATGCGCTCTGCCAACCGAGCCGTCGGTATGGTGCTGCTTTCCTGTTCGGGATGACACTGTTTTGCTGTTCGGCATGACGCTGTTCTACTCGGCAGATTCGTCTCGCTTTATATGCTTACCTTATATGCTCTCTTTCCAAATTAAGCCGCGTTTCACTCTTTCTTTCTTCTGCAAATTTTCACCTTTGTTTCCTTGATTTTGTTTCCTTGACTTTCCTTGATTTTGTACCCCTTTTACATGCAGAAGAGGAGAAAAATTGGATAGATAGTTCGAAGATGGCAGCCGTAAAAGCAAGGGCAATACTATCCCTAATAATTCTGTACAATCCGCTCTGTTTCAAGTGTCACCAAAATAGTTTTGATGATTAGCTCTTTTGCTCTCTCCATGGCACCTTTTTGACCACGCATTTTCACGCCCTTGAATTACCCCAGTTTTCATCGCGCCATTGTTCGGATCGGTGACTGCTTTCTTTTGCATGAGATGTGCGCTAGCAAGCTTTTCCAACTTGCATTATGATCATTATATCATGATGCTATAACATCACTGTGTTATTAAGCTAAGTTGCTTTGTGTTGACGTCCTCCATGACGTACGGTTGTAGTGCTCGCTCCGAATCAAACGACAAAGCCTTGCGCCCATTCATTCGATCATTCTGAAACAGTTACAGGCGTGTCGGAGTGTCAGTGAGTAACACAGCCGCTGCGGTTTTGGCAGAGTTCCGGGAGTGTTCGTACCGGAACCAGGCGAGGGATTCGTTCCTGGTCTACACGGCCAAGGCGGTTCGCGAATTCAGCGACGCGAGATGTCGCGAGGCGTGCGACAATGAGCGTGACTTCAACTGCGCCTCCTACTCGTTCCTCTCCACGGTCAGTCTGCTGGCATGGCACGTGCCAGTGGCGTCAGTCAGCAATGTCAGTCAGCCAGGTCGGTTACTTGCGTGAACACGATCAGATCTTCTGGACTCAGTCGTCAGGCGGCTAATTTATAAATAAAGTAATTTAAAGGTAATAATGTGGAATAATGTGAAGAGAGGCATTTCTTCATTTTATTCGTTCCTAAATACCGTTTGATGTTGGGTTGATGTAGATTTTGTAGACATTGTTTCGTTCATACAGCGTAAGCGAATGTGGTCATTTCACTTTTGCATACTACAGACGAACATACCTTGTTACTGCAAAAAGGTAACCTCGGTGCACAGCACACATAATGCAGAGATAAGCAGGCGTAGAGCGGGCACCGACAGTTGGGAGAAAGTTCCACTGATGCCAAACGCCTGAAGCTGTACACTGTAATGGTGGAAATCAATTTAAGTTGGGGGATTTTTCACAGAGAAAATGATAAAAAGAAACAGGTGAGAGACATTCTAGGTCAATATGTGCGCAATTGGTCAATGGCATCAGGTCAGATAGATTATCATGCATATTCTGCACAATGTCATTGTATATATAATGCTATTATTCGTGATGTCGTATCTCAATTCGGTTTCAGAGCCGCCTAAGTCGTGCGATATGACATTGGATAGCCAACCAATGACCTGAGATGACCTGACCTCGTATGAACTGAACAATTTTTTTAATCTGATTTAACCTTCTTTTGAATTCATATTCAACCATTGAACACTTAGGCGAAGGTTGAAATGATTGTTTTATCAGTCAATGCATTGTCCCAACGTGACCTTAGGTGAGGTCACGAGGCCAGAAGCTGGACAGTCTAAAAACATTCTCCAGTATCATATCAGTTCTTCTTACAACACAATTAGTGTTCCAAGCCATTCTACAAGACAAATGTCATGCTACTGGGTTCACCTATTATGACCTTCAACGGAATCAGTATGACATAAAGTGAAGAATATTATTAAATATGAGCTCTAGGCTATGCTGGTTTGCCAATTACATTTTCCCATGTGTTTCTAACGTGCGTAGTTTGGAAGCTGGGTTTCAAGCCTGATTCCGACCCGACCTAAACTACTTCGCTTTGACCATTCTTATTATGATCAACATAAACACATTCACATAATGGTAATTATTGAAAACCAATACGGAACGAAATCAAACTTTGCCATTTTAACCATCTCCAATTATTTAATTCGAGGCCCGTAAGCTGATTTAGTGTGACCTTTGGTGACCTCATTATCCGTCAAAAGTGGAAGTATATGGTATGTTTCGGACTCTCTATATCTAGAGCTTTTTTACTAAGTTTTGCTTTTTATCATAGCTTACATAGATCGGAAGTTAGAAGAGGCTTTCAATACTCTCTCCCCCCACCCCCACCCCCACCCACCTCGGCTTGTTGAAGGTGGATTTGTCGGCCGGCCCGGCGAGGGTTAAAATTCAGCAATATTTGGGGAAAAGACTCGAGACCCCAGCCTCCAGATCACACCGAAAAACAATATTTCCAAGAACTGCTCTATTATTGTAAAACAGCAAATTTTCCTGGTTATCTATGAACATGCAAATGTTCAGTAATGCATATTTTCGGGTTACAGTCGCCCACTATAAGACTGACTGAACGAATGGTGGAACCTTGTCTTATTTTACGACACATTGAAACGCTAAGCGACATAACGTCGCCAACTTGTGACGCCATTTGCTCGCGGACGGAATCGGTAATTCCGCCTGTGGTGGGATTCGAACCCACGATCTTGCGATCAAGAATCCATCGCCCTACGACTGAGCTAACTCGACCTTCAACCTCCAACCCCCAACTCCCTAGCTCGACCCTGTATTGGGGTCCGTCGGCTGTCTGTGGTGGGACCCGTCGGCTGTCTGTCATGGGACCCGCCGGCTGTCTGTCGTGGGGCCCGCCGGCTGTCTGTCGTGGGGCCCGCCGGCTGTCTGTCGTGGGGCCCGCCGGCTGTCTGTCGTGTGGCCCGCCAGTTGTCTGTCGTGGGACCCGTCGGCTGTCTTTCGTGGGGCCCACAGACTGTTTGTCTCATCCTGTCTGCCGTAGCGTGTACCCGCTGACAGTGAGTGTACCTCGACAGAGCCGGAGCCGCCAGGCGTCCTGTCTGCTGTCGGGTGTGCGGGCGGCCGATCTGGACCGGTCCGGTGTGCAGTACATGGATGGCGCCATGTACGCCGAGCGAGTCTGCCAGCAGCGGTCGTCTGGGCGGCCGGGCTCTGGCTCGTCACCAGGTGATTGCGGTAGCGACACTATGCTCTGTTCTGTGTCGGCCATATTGCGAAGGATGCTTCAGTGCAGCTGCACACGCTGTACTGACAATACGACGAAGCTGCACACGCTGTACTGGCGTTATGGTGCGGGGAAAATGGATCGGGTGGGGAGGCAGATTTGGAAAGGCCACCTATCCCGCTTAAAAAAATATTCCATGGATTTCGTCCACTATTTTTCAAAGGGTTGCTTTTTTAATATACGTTAGGCGTCAGACGCAATGTTAATGCGGACATCGGGGGATCTCCAGAAAAGAAAGAAAACAGGTAGGTTCCTGATGCCATTCAAGGACTCTAAAATATGCGCCCGCGACAAGCGCGCCCGGATGTTCACTAGTGTGTGCGCGAAGAATATAGTTACAATTTATGAGGCTCTTTCTCCATAAAATATGATGCGAAGTGCATTTATGAAAGTTAGCCTGCCTTCAGACGTCAATTTCATTGCCACTTACAGTGATATATTGCGCATATTGTTACTTTGCGTATTGACTTATGGAACTATTTTCAACCATAGCCGGCGGGCCCCGCGGCGCGCGGCCCGTCCCCGACCACACGACATTCATAATATGGTGGGATGCGCTTGGGCCGCGGACATCCCCTGAATGTTAATGGGCCCCAACGCCAAAGTTACAGGTATTTTTTCATATTTGAAGCGAAATGCGCCTGCCATGAGTTCCGCCACCACTGGAGTTGAGCCCGACAGGTTTTCTCGATATTGTTTCAGAACATTACGATTATGGGCGTTGAATGGAAAGAATGCATCTAAAACCGTGAATTTCACCTACACCATTTTGGCATGGCAGAGTCGATATTGCTTAGTATTGTTGAAGGGTGGAACTTTACTTTGTGTCGTGCCACCGCTCGGCGGCCCTACGGATCCTCTGGGTAGCAACCGTCGGCGCTTGACGTGCATCGAGCCATGCCAGAACCTCAATAATTCCGGAAGGCTTCATGTTAAAAGGTAAAAAATGGCAGGGTTAGATATCGTTGAAAGTAGTCGAGTATGAAGGCAGCTGATTTCATGTCGGTTTACTTGAGACTATTGAAAATTAATTCGCTTATATAGAACATCTGATATGCAATTAATAGGAATACAATATGATAATTAGAGACCGAATTCCTGAAATTGAGTGCAAAGGTCAAAGGGTTAAATATCCATAAAAGTAGTCGAGTGTGGTATCAGAAGGCAACTGATTTTATGTCAGTTTATTTGAGACCATTTTAAATTAATTCGATAATGTAGAACATCTGATATGCAATTTAAAGGAATACAATGTGATAATTAGAGACACAAATCCTGGAATTGAGTGCAAAAATGACAGGGTTAGATATCTATAAAAGTAGTCGAGTATGGCATCAGAAGGCAGCTGACTTTATGCCGGTTTATTTGAGGCCATTGGAAATTAATTCGGTAATGTAGAACATCTGATGTACAATTAAAAGAAATACAATATGATAATTCGAAACAGAAATCATGAAGTTGAGTACAAAAATGACATTGTTAGATATATATAAAAGAAGTCGAGTATGGCATCAGAAGGTAGCTGTTTTTATGTCGTTTTATTTGAGACCATTGGAAATAAATTCACTAATGTAGAACATTTGATATACAATTTAAAGGAATACAATGTGATAATTCGAGACACAAATCCTGAAATTGAGTGCAAAAATAACAGGGTTAGATATCTATAAAAGTAGTCGAGTATGACCACTGGCGGATCTAGCTCACGTTCAACGTCTCGTACAACCACGTCAACGTTCGTGCACGTGTACACACTGGTGGATCCGATTTTGTCAACTCTTGCTGTAAGCAGAACTTGATCAGCATGGAACCCTCGATGTGTGTCAGAATCTATTATGCTACTATATTGGCTTCCAAACAATTATAAAAATTACCTTTAAAATCGGAGATTCTTACATTCCGACGCTATTTTTTAACCTCGGCAAAGGTTACTGCATTTTAATTTAGTTTACTTCCGTTGGTTTCGGGGGGAGACACTATGCCCCCCCCTTTTAAGCGCTTCGGGGGGGGGGGGCATGGCCGGAATGGCCCCTCCCTGGATCCGCTTGTGAGATGACATTAGAAGGCAACTAATTTATGCCGGTTTATTTGAGACCGTTCGGAATTAGTTCGGTAATGTAGAAGATCTGATATACAATTTAAAGGAATACAACGCGATAACTTGGGACACAAATTCTGGAATTGAGTGCAAAAGTGACAGGGTTCAACCCAAGGCTACAGAACACATGTAGAACGCTCCGCTTCCCAAAAAGGGAGACGCTTGAGCCGACCCTCAATTATATAGCCTTGAGCCGACCAATCAGCGTTTGACGACCTCCGCCGATCGTGGCAATAGTAAAGGCCGTAGGGCAAAATTTGTGGAAGCTATTATTCATATATTGTTCCATTCTTCGTGCTAATTTTCTACAAAGGCATTCTTGCTATTTTAATCTTGATCTTTAATACTACTTTATCACAATGTCACCGCTAACGGGAAAACAATTGATATTTGTGTGGATGTCACCGGTTTCGCCGCACTAAAAACAAAATATTTGTTTACCATTGTCACGATCGACGGATGTCGTCAAACGCTGATTGGTCGGCTCAAGCGTCTCCCCTTTTTGATTGGACTAAAATGCTGGGGCGCACCCCTGGTTCAACCTTCATGGAAGTTACCCAAAATGGTATACAAATGTAGCACGTTCGATATTCGTTTAGTTAAGAACATTGGAAATTACCAGCACATCGCACAGAAGATGTATGATACGTTTTTATTACAAAATGTTGAGTGGCCAATTGCTCCAATTTCAATTTGAGGGCAAAGTGACAGGGTTAAATGATTTGATAATAAAACGAACTACACATCATAAGAGAGCTTGTTTCAATGTTGTTCAAATTTGACCATTAGAAATTACTTGCACCTCCTCTAGAAACTAGAATATAGCATTAATCATAGCAAGCCCACTCTGGTGGTGTTCCTTCACAAACCCACCACCAGAGCGGCGCCACCGGTATTATGTCCGCTCATGACGCCTAACGAGTAATTAGTGGCCAACCTAACGGTCATGTGGAGGGGCCAAATATACCACCGTCGTTTCGGAGTCACCGGATTTTAACACTAGCTCTCCCAACCTGTTAGAAGGTTTGTCATTTCATATCTCTTCGTAATTAACGCCACACTGCTGAAATTACACCTGTACAAATCACTTTAAGCTGTAAAAGTTTCCAATTTCAGACAGTCCAGTCCGTAACACCCGATCGCCACCAAGCCAACGTTCGTACACGTGTGCACCCGCCTTGCGCATTCGGCGCATTTGCCACACTTCGTGTGATTCTACGATTTCTTCTTGGCCTCCTGCGTTTTGCTATTTGTCATCACGTGATATTCTTGCACATCATTTGACGTCATGCAATGCTTTACGTGGGGGTCCGCAGGGAAAATTTGATTAATTCAAATCAATGATTAGTTCTATTCTTCCCATATTTTCTGGTGGTTAAGAAATCCGGATAACCGCTAAGCTTTGATCCACCTCATCTGTTTGGTTAAATATACCCTCAGATTGGTACTGCACCGAGACCCTAGCCCGGTATTATTTGGACCCGTGGCGTGTTCTTCGTCTACTGGTGTGTTTAGGGATCAAGTCAATTTTTGTTAGGGGTCCGGCACATTTGTGAAACCCGGGCGCTTTTTAGGTATTTCTTGCTTATGTGTACACCAACGATTTGTTTTAGTTACCGGCAGGTTTTCGAAAACCCAGATGTGTGCTTAGTGCCCAGTCTTTTTTATCTTTTTTTAGGACCATGTCGCTTTTTGCGGGCCTCAGTCTGTTTATTGAGGCCCTCATACGGTATCATTTCCCCCGATATGTTTTGTTGATCTCCGGTATGCATTTAGAGCTCCCGGTGTGTTTATATAGGGCTGCAACGCATGCTTTAAGGTTCTGTCGCTTTTTGCGAGACTCGGTGCGCTTTGGAGGGCTCGGTGCATTTTCGGGCTCGCGTTGTGCTTTTATGGTTCTGCTGTGTTCATTTGGGGCTCCTTGCGCACATTTGTGGGGCCCCAGCCCAATTTTGGGGGCTGAGATGCGATTTATCGGGGTCCCGGTGCGGCTTTTCGGGTCCAGGCGCGTAGTTCCTGGGATCCGAAGCCAGTTTTCGGGGCTCGACGCGATTTTTGGGACCTCCTGAATTTGTTTAAGTCGGGATCCCGGCCTGAATTTTGTTTCGGCCCTGCCGCCATGTTTTATGTCCGGCTACGATTTTCTTAGCTCTAGTACGTTTTTCGTGGCTGTACTCGTTTTCCGAAGACATCCGGTGCTATGTTTAGGGCTCCAGAGCGTATATGCTGGCTCGGATGTATATTTTTCGGAATCCCGCCTTATTTTGAAGGGCTTCGGCTAGATTTTTCGGGTCCCGATACGATTTTGGGGCCAGGCCGTGCTTCTTTGGGACCCTCGATGTCAATTTGTGGGAGCCCCGACGGGAATTTCGGATGCCCCGACCGACATTTTTACGACTACCAACAATAATTTTGGGTCCAGAGCGCGATATTTTGGGGGCCATCGCGAGTTCGCGGTGCGCGTTGTACTGAGCTGTGGCCCCAGCGCGATTTTGGCTGGCCCCGCTGCAAATTTTCTGGACACGGTGCGGGTATTCTGGGTCCCGCTGTACTTGGTTGGAGGCCCTTACACGAATTCTGGGGGGCCCGAGGCGAATTTTTGGGGCCCCAGTGCGATTTGTGAGGACCCCAGCGCGATTCCTGGGAGCCCACCCTCCTCAGGAGTAAGGGGCATTTGCCCCTTTGGTACGCCACTGCGGCCGTTCAGCGATTTTTTTTTAGCAGATGGCACCCTTCAGAGTAGAAAGGCCCTTCGGATATTTTTCTTTCGGGACCTGTTCCGAATTTCACGTTGCCCGGGCTGATTAGATCGAGTTTCAGTGTGCTTTTTTGGGGGTCGGGTTCTATTTTTGAAAGCCCCTGCGCGATGTTTTTGGGCCCCGGTGCGATTCTTCGGGCTCCGGTGCAATTTTTTGTGTGTCCGACATGCTTCTTTTCCAGACCCGAAGGATTTTGTGGGTCATTGACGCGATTTTTTAGACCACAGAGTAACATTCCAAGTAAAATTTATTTTGGTGGGCTAGCTGCGATGTTCGGGCCCTAGCGCGACCTTTTCGCCCCCCAGTGTGACCTTTTCGCCCCCCAGTGTGACCTTTTCGCCCCCCAGTGTGATTTTTAAGGGCTGTGACGCGATGTTGTGGGTCCCAGTGCATTTTTGGGGGCACCGGCCTCATTTGTTAGGATCCCAAGTGCGAGTTTAAGAGAGTTCGGCTCGTAGAGGCCCAGAACGTCTGGGGGGTTTTGGCGCGATTGTTGGGGCCACAGTGTGTTTTCCATATGCGAATTGTTTTTTTGCTGCCTCGGCTTCATTTTTTTTGGAGGGGGGCATGATACTTTTGGTGCCCCGGCGCGACCTGTTGAACACCTAGTGTGATTTTCTTGGGCCTGGGCCCGACTTTTTGGGACCTCCAGGCTCAGCGTGATGTTCATTGGCCCCGGCCCAACCTCTCAGAGCCCCATAGTGATTGTCAACGACCCTGGCGGAACGTTTTTGGCCCAGCGTGATTTTCAGGGGCCAATGTGTGAACTTTTGAAGCCCACAGCGTGATTTGAAGGGGCTCCTGTCCGACTTTGTGGGGGCCCCAGCGCGATTTCAGAAGCCCCGGTCCGACCTCTTGGGCTCCCAGCGTGATTTTCCGGCCTGGCTGTCCGTGGTCACCCAGTGTGTGGGTGGTAACACGTACGGCGGCCTGGCTGTTCGTGGCCACCCGGTATGTGGGTGGTAACACGTGCGGCGGCCTGGCTGTCCGTGGCCACCCGGTATGTGGGTGGTAACACGTACGGCGGCCTGGCTATCCGTGGTCACCCGGTATGTGGGTGGTAACACGTGCGGCGGCCTGGCTGTCCGTGGTCACCCGGTGTGTGGGTGGTAACACGTGCGGCGGCCTGGCTGTCCGTGGTCACCCGGTGTGTGGGTGGTAACACGTACGGCGGCCTGGCTGTCCGTGGTCACCCGGTGTGTGGGTGGTAACACGTGCGGCGGCCTGGCTGTCCGTGGCCACCCGGTGTGTGGGTGGTAACACGTGCGGCGGCCGCCAGACTCCACCGGACTCCCGGACAGCCGTCCAGACGGCTTCCCGGACTCAGGTGACCGACCCGGCTCTGGTGGCCGACCCGACTCAGGTAGCGTGACACGGTGACCTTCCGCCGCACTCGTCCTCCGTGACCGTGACCTGGTGCTCTGGTGGTCTGGTGGTTGGTGTTAGTGATCTTGTGGTCGGTGATGGTGATCTGGTAGTCGGTGTTGGTGATATGATGGTCGGTGTTGGTGATCTGGTGGTCGGTGCTGGTGATCTTGTGATCTGATGATCGGTGCTGATGATCTGGTGGTCGGTGTTAGTGATCTGGTGGTCGGTGCTGATGATCTGGTTGTCGGTGTAAGTGATCTGGTGGTCGGTGCTGGTGATCTGGTGGTCGGTGCTGGTGATCTGGTGGCCAGTGCTTGTGACCAGGTGGTCGGTGTTGGTGATCTCGTCGGTGTTGGTGACCAGGTGGTCGGTGTTGGTGATCTCGTCGGTGCTGGTGACCAGGTGGTCGGTGTTAGTGGTCTGATGAGCCATGGCGAAGTGGTTGGTGCTGTGTTTATGTGTGGACTTGGACTTCACGACGCTGTTGGCAGCTCGGAACAGACAGGATTGACACCAAGGTGCCAAGTTGCTCGGGAACGTCTAGCAAGTTTGACAGCACATCTGAAACAAGTGCGGGTGGTCAGTGCTCGCGTTTCAGCTAACTCATGTGTGCTGTTCACCCGTGTCTAAGGCGACACTGGCGGCGGTGCCGACGATAACGAGGTAGATACGGGCGCGCCTCACTCGCCCGACCTGCGTCGCTGTCGCGCCACGCTCACATTCGAGAAGGTGCTCAACATGGAGTACGCCGCCGGCCGTCCATACGAGATCCAGACGAGGAGTGGCGACCGAGGAATCACCGTGGCCTGCCTGCTCCAGGTCAGTGGTGGCGGCACACACAGTGGTCCTGCTCCAGGTCAGTGGTGGCGGCACACACAGTGGTCCTGCTCCAGGTCAGTGATGGCGGCATACACAGTGGACCTGCTCCAGGTCAGTGGGGGCGGCACACACACACAGTGGTCCTGCTCCAGGTCAGTGGTGGCGGCATACACAGTGGACCTGCTCCAGGTCAGTGGTGCGGCACACATATTGGTTCTGCTCCTGGTCAGTGGTGGCGGCATACACAGTGGACCTGCTCCAGGTCAGTGGGGGCGGCACACACACACAGTGGTCCTGCTCCAGGTCAGTGATGGCGGCATACACAGTGGACCTGCTCCAGGTCAGTGGTGCGGCACACATATTGGTTCTGCTCCTGGTCAGTGGTGGCGGAGACTGCTCCGGTCAGTGGGGGGCACACACTCAGTGATGGCGGCATACACAGTGGACCTGCTCCAGGTCAGTGGGGGCGGCACACACACACAGTGGTCCTGCTCCAGGTCAGTGGTGGCGGCATACACAGTGGACCTGCTCCAGGTCAGTGGTGGCGACACACACATTGGACCTGCTCCAGGTCAGTGGTGCCGCACACATATTGGTTCTGCTCCAGGTCAGTGGTGGCGGCATACACAGTGGACCTGCTCCAGGTCAGTGGTGGCGGCATACACAGTGGACCTGCTCCAGGTCAGTGGTGGCGGCACACACATTGAACCTGCTCCAGGTCAGTAATGGCGGCACACACATTGGTCCGGGCAAGATGGTCATGTTGCATTCAAATGAGCACTATGTGGTACTGTACTGAGCAATGTTGATGATCTTGTGATCTTAACGCTTAACATTATGCTAATTATAATCGAAAGAGATAAATCAAGTTCACATTTAACTGTACATTTCATCGGTGTACCCTTGTTAGCAGTACGTTGACAAAGACAAGCTGTCGAAATATATAGTTTAATTTTGGCATTATTGATCGCTTTCAATTACAATACGCTGAAGCTCAAACGTGCTAATAATTTAAGACCTAAATATGTGCATACCCTGAAAATGCGATTGTTGTTTTAGGCGTTACGCATAATACTGTTTCGTCTACGTGTTTATGCATGGTTCAGTTAGGATGTTCCTTCCTCAAGCATGAAAGACTCGAAACTAAAATCCACATTGCACCAATTCGGTGGGATCCAGTTTGCATTGATCTGCTGACGGGGTTGTGGGTGCTATATAGCTGATGCAGCTGATGCACTTATGTGCTCTGAACACTAACTAGGCGGTTTGCAATACAACGCCATGCACCATGGAGCTGGTCTTCACTCCCCAATATCGCTACTAAAACTTCTGGATAACTTCTGCATCCTTAAATAGAAGGATCTTGTTTCTCACAGACTCAAATGCAAAGTTTCAAGAAGACGGCGAAAACCATCAATCATGATCGGTATTGTGTAGGGGGAGTTATTTTTTAGGCGTGCCGGACCATAAAGGTCATTTGCGCCGTCTTTAAAGCGAGCGGTATTATGCATCTCTTCTTTGTCATATAAGGATGCCAGGACCCCTCGGCCATCGTTGCACTATTTGTCAGTGAAAAAGACGAAGCCAGACATGTCGCCTGCCTGTGTGATAGCTATTTACAACCTTGACAATGCTCACCTAAACAAGCGACCTTACCTGCGTGCGGTCATTGATGGCTTATGCCTCCTCAGTGTGAGCGGAATCGTCGCTGTCTGGGCACCAGTCTCGAGTTTAGCGAGCGTGGCGAGCGATGCTATGGTCTGGAAAACTCGGCCGGACAAGATGGCCGCGCCCTCTCTGAAACCGACGGGTTCGCCTATTTCGAGAAGGTCTGCATTGAAGGTAGGTGCGGGCGTGACTTGGGCGGCTGTGGTGCAGCTGGGTAACCCCAGCGGCGCTGCTGGTGTCGTGATATGGGCGGCTGTTGTACAGCTGGGTAATACCAGCGGCGCTGCTGGTGTCGTGACTTGGGCGGCTGTTGTGCAGCTGGGTAACGCCAGCGGCGCTGCTGGTCTCGTGATATGGGCGGCTGTTGTGCAGCTTGGTAACGCCAGCGGCGTTGCTGGTGTCGTGATATGGGCGGCTGTTGTACAGCTGGGTAACTCCAGCGGCGCTGCTGGTGTCGTGATATGGGCGGCTGTTGTGCAGCTGGGTAACGCCAGCGACGCTGCTGGTGTCGTGATATGGGCGGCTGTTGTACAGCTGGGTAACGCCAGCGGCGCTGCTGGTGTCGTGATATGGGCGGCTGTTGTGCAGCTGGGTAACCCCAGCGGCGCTGCTGGTGTCGTGCTATGGGCGGCTGTTGTGCTGCTGGGTAACCCCAGCGGCGCTGCTGGTGTCGTGATACGGGCGGCTGTTGTGCAGCTGGGTAACGCCAGCGGCGCTGCTGGTGTCGTGATATGGGCGGCTGTTGTGCAGCTGGTGTCGTGATATGGGCGGCTGTTGTGCAGCTAGGTAACGCCAGCGGCGCTGCTGGTGTCGTGATATGGGCGGCTGTTGTGCAGCTGGGTAACGCCAGCGGCGCTGCTGGTGTCGTGATATGGGCGGCTGTTGTGCAGCTGGGTAACGCCAGCGGCGCTGCTGGTGTCGTGATATGGGCGGCTGTTGTGCAGCTGGGTAACGCCAGCGGCGCTGCTGGTGTCGTGATATGGGCGGCTGTTGTGCAGCTGGGTAACGCCAGCGGCGCTGCTGGTGTCGTGATATGGGCGGCTGTTGTACAGCTGGGTAACGCCAGCGGCGCTGCTGGTGTCGTGATATGGGCGGCTGTTGTGCAGCTGGGTAACCCCAGCGGCGCTGCTGGTGTCGTGATATGGGCGGCTGTTGTGCAGCTGGGTAACGCCAGCGGCGCTGCTGGTGTCGTGATATGGGCGGCTGTTGTGCAGCTGGGTAACGCCAGCGGCGCTGCTGGTGTCGTGATATGGGCGGCTGTTGTGCAGCTGGGTAACGCCAGCGGCGCTGCTGGTGTCGTGATATGGGCGGCTGTTGTGCAGCTGGGTACGCTAGTTAACGCCAGCGGCGCTGCTGTGTGTGATATGGGCGGCTTTTGCAGCTTGTCTGATATGGGCGGCTGTTGTGCAGCTAGGTAACGCCAGCGGCGCTGCTGGTGTCGTGATATGGGCGGCTGTTGTGCAGCTGGGTAACGCCAGCGGCGCTGCTGGTGTCGTGATATGGGCGGCTGTTGTGCAGCTGGGTAACGCCAGCGGCGCTGCTGGTGTCGTGATACGGGCGGCTGTTGTGCAGCTGGGTAACGCCAGGGCTGCTGGTGTCGTGATACGGGCGGCTGTTGTGCAGCTGGGTAACGCCAGCGGCGCTGCTGGTGTCGTGATATGGGCGGCTGTTGTGCAGCTGGGTAACGCCAGCGGCGCTGCTGGTGTCGTGATATGGGCGGCTGTTGTACAGCTGGGTAACGCCAGCGGCGCTGCTGGTGTCGTGATATGGGCGGCTGTTGTGCAGCTGGGTAACGCCAGCGGCGCTGCTGGTGTCGTGATATGGGCGGCTGTTGTGCAGCTGGGTAACGCCAGCGGCGCTGCTGGTGTCGTGATATGGGCGGCTGTTGTGCAGCTGGGTAACGCCAGCGGCGCTGCTGGTGTCGTGATATGGGCGTGCTGCATTCGAGTCCTGCAGACACACTGCAGCTGCTCTTCGGTATCACTGATCGCAATCAGTTGCTCTTCGGTATCACTACGCGTTTGTATCATCGAAATATGCAACGCTTCTTAACCTGGTATGCGATGTTTTCGCTTGCATCTCCTCCTAACTCTACTGTGCTGCAACTTACGCCCGCCGCAGTACCTAGCCGAAGTGTAGGAGCGATTTCTAACCTAAAATATCTGGAACAATTTTGGAGCTGTTTTTGTACAACCAACGTCAAAGCGTTAATATTAATTTCTTGTGTGCGTGGAGCAGTATCACCACCCGTCACGTGCGCTGTTTCATCTTTCACTTCCACTGCAGATCAGTTGAGTTTTGTATCTCACTGTCCGTCTGACATTCCACAGAGAGGACCTGTGGCAAAGGATGGACGTTCGAGCGCGCTCCGAACTACATGCTGGAGGGTCATGATGACCTGGTACAGCCACGTGTGGGCACTAAGGAGCTGTGTGAGACACTGTGTCTTCGGAACGTCCGTATGCCCTGCAGGCAAGTGTGGCTAACGGCAAGGTATGGTATGTCAGTGTTGACGTATCTGGACGCCCATGGCCAGCCGAGGAGACCATGCAGTACTGCCACGGTGACGTCACAGTTACACCGTATGGCCTCCGATTTGATGTCCTGATGGTGACCTGACGGTGACCTCGGCCGTTTCCGACAGGTCGGCCGAGTACAACTACCGAGAGCAAATCTGCCGCCTATCCACCCAGACTCGGCGAACTCAGCCGGACGCATTTGTCTACCAGCGTGGCGTCGATTATCTGGAGAACCAGTGCGCTCCTGGTACGCTTCAGACCATAAAGCAATCTCACTGTACTCGCCATCATTTTGTATATGTCTTACGTGTGCATTGTTTCTGTGCAAACATTTTCGACTTGCGCATGCGCATTATGTGCTCTGGGTGTCCCCTGGAAGGACGATGCTGGTGACGACGTGTCGTTGCAAACCCGCAGGGGACGAGTGGTCTAGGGGTAAGATGCTCGTCTCGCAATCGAAAGATTGTGGGTTCGAATCTCACCTGTCGCTACTCTTCGCCCGCGACCAATCGGCGTGAGAGATTGGCGACGCTATATGACTCAACGGTCGACGTGTCGTAAAACCAATAACCAACGTTGCAGACCCGCCCAACTGCGAGTACCGCGATGTTGAGAGTCGCATGCTGCCGTACGTGGATCGCATGTTCCAGCGCGTCAACAACAAAGAGGACTGTATGCGCTACTGCGACGTGGAGCGGGACTTCAAGTGAGTGGCATGGCGGCAGCTGTGTGATACTGCGACGTGGAGCGGGACTTCAAGTGAGTGGCATGGCGGCAGCTGTGTGAGTGGGTGGGCAGGGACTGGGGCCGTCTCGACGTGGAGCGGGATTTCAAGTGAGTGGCATGGCGGCAGCTGTGTGATACTGCGACGTGGAGCGGGACTTCAAGTGAGTGGCATGGCGGCAGCTGTGTGATACTGCGACGTGGAGCGGGACTTCAAGTAAGTGGCATGGCGGCAGCTGTGTGATACTGCGACGTGGAGCGGGATTTCAAGTGAGTGGCATGGCGGCAGCTGTGTGATACTGCGACGTGGAGCGGGACTTCAAGTGAGTGGCATGGCGGCAGCTGTGTGAGTGGGTGGGCAGGGACTGGGGCCGTCTCGACGTGGAGCGGGACTTCAAGTGAGTGGCATGGCGGCAGCTGTGTGAGTGGGTGGGCAGGGACTGGGGCCGTTATGTAATGGCCACATCTGAATCACGAAGTAACGAGAGTCAAAGTAGGGACAAACCAAGTATGGTGTCCTAGAAGGAAACTTGTAGCTTGCTACCGAGAGGTGGGGATGTGCGGTGTTGCTTCGAGGGGTTACCTATATCTGTGATGATATTTGCGAAATTTCAGAGATGCTTAAAACTACTGCTTAGTTCGCTGGGAGTGCTCTATAAATGAATGTGACATCTAGCCGTTGTCCAGCAGTCATAAAACGTCCCACAAGGGTCGCGGCGCAATCTCATGTGCACTGATCTGGTCGTGCAGTTTGAGCGCGTTGTTGGCACGGCTGACCGAACAGACGGTTGAGCGCTGCCCCAAGTGAACTAAGGGACCTGGCTGTGTTTGTAATATTTTGACTGGCGAATGTGATGTAATCGGTGTTTCTGGAGAGTGCGTACTCCTGAGTGTGGTGCTCGGATTTAGCGACTCACGGTCTGGAGTAAGTGCAGTCTGTTTTTTTCTTCTTCATCTGCGTATAGTGTTGAGGTAACTCAAATTTAACCAAGTCAACGGAAGTTTCAATGAAAAGTAAACAACGTTCAAAAGCCTCCATGTGGTTGGACGGATCTGACGGTGGGCCAGAATGATGTTTACACCTCACCTTCTACGTTCACCACTGCGTAACCACTGATGAGTTATTCTCCGGCCGGGACTGGCATTGACCGTGTATGTTGCGCGCTCGCCAGATGTCGCAGCTACAACTTCAACGAGCGCCGCCGCGAGTGTACCATCAGCAGCGACGACACGGGCAGTCTGGGAGAGAGTGCGCTCGTCGCCGACGTGGAGAGCGTCTTCAGCGAGCGATCCGTCTGTCGTACCGGTAATGGGCTGGTGGCAGGCCGCCGAGTCGCCACACTGCCTGTCTCGACAACGGAACAGACGGGGCAGCGCAGCGTCCCCGTCAATCCGCAGCCGGAACAGACGGCCGACGACATTCGTGACATCCCCCTGCCGGAGCAGACGAGGGACGACATTCCCGTCATCCTTCTGCCGGAGCAGACGGACGACATTCCCGTCATCCCCCTGCTGGGACAGACGAGGGACGACATTCCCGTCATCCCCCTGCCGGAGCAGACGTGGGACGACATTCCCGTCATCCCCCTGCCGGAGCAGACGGACGACATTCCCGTCATCCCCCTGCCGGAGCAGACGAGGGACGACATTCCCGTCATCCCCCTGCCGGAGCAGACGGACGGCATTCCCGTCATCCCCCTGCCGGAGCAGACGGGGGACGAAATTTCCGTCATCCCCTGCCGGAGCAGACGAGGGACGACATTTCCGTCATCCCCCTGCCGGAGCAGACGAGGGACGACATTCCCTTCATCCCCCTGCCGGAGCAGACGGACGACATTCCCGTCATCCCCCTGCCGGAGCAGACGGACGACATTCCCGTCATCCCCCTGCCGGAGCAGACGAGGGACGACATTCCCGTCATCCCCCTGTCGGGACTGGCGGTGGACGACATTTCCGTCATCCTTCTGTCGGAGCAGACGAGGGAGCGTGGCTTCCCCGGCAATCAACAGCCGAAACAGACGGGGGACGACGTTCCCGTCATCCCCTTGCCGGAGCTGACGGTGGAGAGCGAAATCACCATCATTCCTTTGCAGTGGAAGCTCGAGAAGCATAACACCCCTGTCGTCCCTCTACCAGAACAGAGAGGTCACCACAGCGCGCCTGTTGCCACTCTTACTGGGCAGGCCGATAACTGGAGCAGTCCTGTCGTCCCTCTTACTGGGCAGGCCGATAACCGGAGCAGCCCTATCGTCACTCTTGCTGGGCAGGCCGATAACCGGAGCAGTCCTGTCGCCACTCTTACTGGGCAGGCCGATAACCGGAGCAGTCCTGTCGCCATTCTAACTGGGCAGACCGATAACCGGAGCAGTCCTGTCGCCACTCTTGCTGGGCAGGCCGATAACCGGAGCAGTCCTGTCGCCACTCTTACTGGGCAGGCCGATAACCGGAGCAGTCCTGTCGCCACTTTTGCTGGGCAGGCCGATAACCAGAGCAGTCCTGTCGCCACTCTTACTGGGCAGGCCAGCAGTGTGGCCGGCGCGGAAAGAAGACTCGTGAGCGGGGAGGAGAGACGGGGAGAGGCGAAGTACAGCCCTGGCGTACTTGGACACGCCAACGACATCATGGCACGTCTAAAAGGCACGCACCGCAGCTAGAATACGAAATAGTGTAACCTCGTTGGAATTACTTGGGGTATTGCAACTATAAATCTAAATGGCAATCGCACGACACAGCGGAGTAATTGCAATGGCATTAACCACTGTGTGGAATCAGAAACTTCAGCATATTTTGTACGATAATTGCTTAGTTGTTTTTTCTTGGTTGAATTATAGTTGAACTAGAAGCTCTACTAAGTTTGGCCAGCATCTGTGCTGGCTGCGGAGTTGTAACATGACCTGTAGCTTAGAACAGCATCGTAGCCACGTAGTGTAGCTGCTATTCCGTGTGCCATGTCGGAATATCTACATTATACTAGCTCCGAGCAGTAGATAACTTTCTAATTTTCGTCGAGCGCATCCGAAGGTTATTTGTGGGTAGCCGTACCATGCACGCGACCTAGCCACGTGATTAGCTGGAACCGTTTCGCAGTACAGTCTGCTGGGATCCGGATCTGCGCGGCACTTCTAGTTGAAGATTCCAAGCCTGCTCTGACTCAGCTACCGAGGCTCTGGCGTCTCTAGTCAGTCAAGCATGCTGTACTGCTGTACAGCCTCTCTCTCCCCCGTCTCTCCTGCTCTCTTCCACGGTCTCTTTCAGCGTCTGTTGTTCCATCTGCATGCCACCGGCACAATGCCGCCGGTACCATGCCACCGGTACTATGTCACCGGTACCATGCCACCGGTACCATGCCACTGGTACCATGCCACCGATGTCATGTCACCGGTACCATGCCACCGGTACCATGCCGCCGGTACCATGCCACCGATGTCATGTCACCGGTACCATGCCACCGGTACCATGCCACTGGTACCATGCCACCGATGTCATGTCACCGGTACCATGCCGCCGGTACCATGCCACCGGTACCATGCCACTGGTACCATGCCACCGATGTCATGTTACCGGTACCATGCCACCGGTACCATGCCGCCGGTACCATACCACCGGTACTATGTCACCGGTACCATGCCACCGATGTCATGTCACCGGTACCATGCCACTGGTACCATGCCACCAGTACCATGCCACCGATGTCATGTCACCGGTACCATGCCACCGGTACCATGCCGCCGGTACCATGCCACCGGTACTATGTCACCGGTACCATACCGCTGGTACCATGCCACCGGTACTATGTCACCGGTACCCTGCCGCCGATGTCATGTCACCGGTACCATGCCGCCGGTACCATGCAGGGGTCTGGCTCACCGTGTATGTTACTCGTAGTGCCAGTGCCTCAGACACAGTGAAGCTATACCACATTCTTCTTGTTTTTATCTTTCATGTCTTTCCTACAATTTGAATTTGGAAAACTGACTAAGACTGACTGACTGACTGACTGGATGATTGTGCATGGGCGCTAGCAATGGGTGTGTATTGATATGTGTGAATGTCTACGCACGTATCTTATTGTATTCAGAGTGCACTCATAAAGGGAGGAAAGTCGCAAAAATTGTCACGTAAAAAACTTTATTTTAAGGTTAACTTTGCGACGCTGTTCAGCTTCGCAGCTGCGTTATCTGCTGCCACCGACTAGCCAGAGCCGGCGCTCTTGTGACATCAGACTGTGCCGCAGTGCAAGTGGAGTGCAGCAAAAACGACATGGCCGTCACGTTCAGTTTCGGACGCAACTTCAACGGTCGCGTGTACGCCACCGGCAACGCGCAGGCCTGCTTCGACATGGGCAACGGCAGGCAGCAGGTGATGCTGTCCATCCCGCTGGGCAGTCGCTGTGGCACCGTCGAGGAGGTCAGTGCCACCGTCGAGGAGGTCAGTGCCACCGTCGAGGAGGTCAGTGCCACCGTCGAGGAGGTCAGTGCCACGCGGCCACCGTCGAGGAGGTCAGTGCCACGCGGCCACCGTCGAGGAGGTCAGTGCCACGTCGAGGAGGTCAGTGCCACGCGACCACCCGGCCGAGCAGCTGTTGGGCACTATATGTGGTTATATGCTTATGAAGTAATATATTGACAGACGATTAACCCGGCGTATCCTGAACAGGGCTTCCGCTAGGCTAATCCCAAAGCATATGAAGACAAGCAGATATGTACCAGCAGGTTGACCTAGCTTTTTAATAGATAGCTCGTCCAAATGGTTTCTTCTTCACAAGCTTCCATTGTACATCCTTGAGAAGTTCCAGGTAGAAATTGGGATTAACACTTCAGTCGTCCCAGCCAGATTCTCACATCCTTTCTCGAGGAGGGGATCATTAAAAGTCCGCCCCCCCCCCCCTCTAATATCCAAACTAAGCGTTGCACGAAAAAATAAAGTGGTGTCATCGGAAAGCGCTCGAGGAGTAGGGTCCGAAGCCACTCCCCACCCCTCCTCCCCAATTGTCATCCCTCAAAAAGTGACGTTTGTTTGTTTGTTTGTTTGTTTATTTATTTAACACACCATAGCACACATATATGATGGGCAATTTTGCGATTGGCACAAAAGACCAACTTGGTCTTAAGTCGAGGTGCCTCCCGCAACATTAGACGTCATTAGAAGGGTCTATGGGGTTGTAGCGCCTAGGTGCGTGGATAGGCTTGCAGGATCTGGGAAGCCACCAGGGAGACGTCGTTGCCAATTAACACCTGGGATGTGCACGGCCTGGCCGTACCACCCCCTCAGTGCGCGCACAGGTAAGTCGGTTGAGCGAAGTGGAAGGCTACTATGTCAGATGGCTATTGAGCACAGAACATTGCAGATGCGCGGAGAGACGAGGTGAAACGTACCTGGTTAAGTACGATAGGTGCACTGCCATCTTGCGGTATGAGGGTGAACTAACCGCGCGCACTACGTATGACTAGTTTATAACCGCCAGATGGCGGGCGCGCGCTCAGCTGTGGCTCCAAGTTCTCAGTTGGCGGTCGGATGCGCATCCGCTACAGGGTCACGACTGGCGTCATGTTTTTGGGCTCTAGGGTGTTCATTTAGGGTAGATTTTTAAAAAATTGGGAATCAAAAAGCAAGTCGAAATCGACCATGCCCCAAAAATAATTGCCCATCCAGAAATAAACATTTTAATTTTTGTAAAGTTTCAAAATTTTGAGTGTTCAATTTTCCTCAAGTTTAATTTTCTAACGGATAGAGCGCACCGGGAAACGTTTTAAGTCAAGTTTCACCCATAAAAAGTGTTTACGTTGCTCAGAATCTTCTATTTTAGCCCCAATGGGCAAATATGCACAACAAATACGTCATCGAAAACGAAAAATATTACAATTCCTCTGGTGCGTTTTGTTGCATCCCTAAAGAAAAGCAAACGCTCACAGTTTCATTCAAATATCCTTATCTGTTAAAGCGTAACAACTGGTTGAACTTTTTTTGTAGGTAACCTCACTTGACCTTGAATCACTCGGTGACCGTAGATGACCTAACCTGAAAATATTCACACAAGATGACACATTGATGTGGGAAAAGGTATGCCAAATTTCAGCGCGCTGCAGTGCACCGTTTGTTCACTATCTGCAGAAAACCTTAGGGGGGGGGCGAAAATGACCACCCCGAGAAGGGGCGGGCTAATAAATACAACTTGTATGGTTTGAGTTTCCTCGTTAGGTTAAACAATAATCAAACTATTTTAAACAGACAGAGGCGCAGCAAAGGGGGGTCGAGTTCCCTGCCCCCTAAGCAACACAAAATACACTAGATCAAAGAAGACATTTTTCGGCGCGCTGGAAACCATCTCTTTTTCATCATGTTTTTTTTTTGTCGAGCCCCCTCAAGAAAATCCTGGCTGCGCCTCCGTAAGTAGATGACCAGCAGTGCAGATATACATAAGAGATGACTCACATTGTGGGTAAGGTTGGTGGTGTAGCTTTAGCGCGTGCCATGCAAAAGACGACTAGCAGTGCACATATACAGACGAGATGACTCGCATTGTGGGTTAGGTTGGTGCTGTAGCTTCAGCACGTGCAATGCTCATGCCATGCTCGCATTGATGCTGTTCGAGATGTGAATATTAGATAAAGAAAAACTAAAAAGTGCTTACTCTAGCCAGAATCTTCGATTTTGATCTGGATAGCTCCGGTTGTGCTGATGTGTTCGATCTGGATAGCTCCGGTTGTGCTGATATGTTCGATCTGGATAGCTCCGGTTGTGCTGATATGTTCGATCTGGATAGCTCCGGTTGTGCTGATATGTTCGATCTGGATAGCTCCGGTTGTGCTGATATGTTCGATCTGGATAGCTCCGGTTGTGCTGATATGTTCGATCTGGATAGCTCCGGTTGTGCTGATGTGTTCCCTGACGTGACCTCGTGATCGCACGTCATCTGACCTCTACTGATGGCGCTGGTCAGGGCAGCGGCCGCTACGTGAACCACGTGGTGATCCAGCAGCATCCGACCATCATGCAGGACTCGGACCGCACCGTGCGTGTCGAGTGCACGTTCGACGCCAACGACCAGACGGTGACACTGGCTCCCACCGGCAACCGCTTCACGGAGGGGGGCGGCGTCGATGTCAAGTAAGACCGCGCGACAGAGAGTTCCGCTGCAGCTCGTGGTGGACAGCCAGGTGATGTGTAGTTTCTACACGAGGTGCGCCCCAGTACGCGGGTGTGATGTTTTCCGAAATTGAGGTGGCCGTCAAGTCTGTGAGGAAGACATTTCGTTGATCCGGACTAAAGTTGGGCGTACATATACATATATGACAAGGGACATTAAAAACTTGCGCTTGCTTTGTAATATCTGAGGAGAAATGTGTGTTATTGAAATATTGTTGGGAACCTGTTCCCTCCCATCGACAGTGCACCCGTGCATCGGCCAACGACTGTTGCCGTGCTGGGATGTGGGGACGTGAAGCCAAAGAGAAACCGCATCGATGTTCGTTTTATTCTCCTCCTATATCTTGAACACCTCGTTTGCTCTGTTGTCTGCTTTGTCCTCCTCTTTCCGGCGATCCCAGACATTCATTTCTTCATGGTAACATGGCTAACTTCAACTGTTCTGTTGCAGTGTGCCCTTTCGTCCCGTGGGTACTTCGGTGGTTACAAACACAGCGCCGACCCCTAGTGTTAGTCTCCGAATCCAAGGACGCCAAGGTCGTGACACGTCCGATGTCAGCCTGGGCGAGGAGCTGACCTTCATGATCGTAGCCGACCCGGGAAGTGCCTTCGGCATTCTCGGCAAGAGCGTGGAGGCTCGCACCGACAACGGAGAGCTGTTGCCGCTCATCGACGATCAGGGGTGAGCGGCCTGTGACCGGACGCTGCTGTGGTGGGACATGTAGCTCTCACTGGTGACCGGGGGTGAGCGGCCTGTGACCGGACGCTGCTGTGGTGGGACATGTAGCTCTCACTGGTTACCGGGGGTGAGCGGTCCGTGACCGGACGCCGCTGTGGTGGGACATGTAGCTCTCAGTGGTAACTGGGGGTGGGGACCTGCGACCGGATTATGCCAAGGTCAGTACATCACATCGGTGGAATTAGGGATGTACATACTCACTGCAATCTATGATTAATGTTTAGTACAGATTACGAAAGGGAATGCAGCTGCCACTCCTGCAAAGTTGTCGCGAGTTTTCACATTGATCATGTGAGCATTGCATGGAAAGAATGTAGGTACTCCACTTTTTCAGTGGTATGTTTTAAAAGTTCCGATGTCAGCTGTTGTGACAGTAATTCAGCTAGTTTGTGCGTGGGCGCTGCCACAGATATTGGATAGGGGGGGGGGGGGGGGGTGGACGAGAACGGTTTTTACATACATTTTAATCATGCTGCGCCATGGGCGTAATCTTCAATTTCATGGAGTTTCGGAGGCGCACCATGGAGACGCCCATGGCTTTATGATCAGTTCGTTCGAAATGTTGTTCAGGCAACTCATCCTAGTCATGATTTAATTTCTAGAAGGATAGGGTATTGCTTTTGTGATCCGTATTACAACAACTTGCCGTTAATGTGATCATGAGTGATTAAAATGGCGACCTAAGTAACACATATGCCTTGATGAACGCCTCGTATTTAATCACAACAGAAGTATTGACAGTTGCACGGGGATGCATTTACACTGCGATGTCAGTCGATGTTTAGTGCCGTGTAATGGGTGTCAGAACACTGTTTAGTGCCGTTCAGTGGGTGCCACGACACTGTTTAGTGTCGTGTACTGGGTGTCACGACACTGTTCAGTACCGTGTAGTGGGTGTTACGACACTGGTTAGTGCTGTGTACTGGTTGTCACGACACTGGTTAGTGCCGTGTACTGGGTGTCACGACACTCCTTAGTGCCGTGTTCTGGGTGTCACGACACTGTCTAGTGTCGTGTACTGGGTGTTGCGACATTTTTAAGTGCCATGTAGTAGGTGTCAGGACCCTGTTTATTACCGTGTAGTGGCTGTAACGACACTGTTTAGTGCCGTGTACTGGGTGTTGCGACACTGTCTAGTCCCTTGTACTGGGTGTTGCAACACTGTCTAGTGTCGTGTACTGGGTGTTGCGACACTGTTTAGTGTCGTGTACTGGGTGTCACGACACTGTTTAGTGCCGTGTAGTGGGTGTCACGACACTGTTTAGTGCCGTGTAGTGGGTGTTGCGACACTGTTTAGTGCCGTGTAGGGTGCACTGTTTAGTGCGTGTAGTTGTCAACACTGTTTAGTGCCGTGTAGTTTGCGAACTGTTTAGTGTAGTGTCACGACACTGTTTAGTGCCGTGTACTGGTTGTCGTGACACTGTTTAGTGCCGTGCACTTGGTGTCATGACATTGTTTAGTGCGTGTATGGTGCACACACTCTTTGTGCCGTGTTCTGGGTGTCACGACACTGTCTAGTGTCGTGTACTGACATTTTGTGTGTATAGGTGTCCTGTTTATTACGTGTAGGTGTTGCGACACTGTTTAGTGCCGTGTACTGGGTGTCACGACACTGTTTAGTGCCGTGTATTACGACACTGTTTAGTGCCTTGGGTGCCACGACACTGTTTAGTCCGTGTACTGGGTGTCACGACACTGTTTAATGTCGTGTAATGTGTGTCACGACACTGTTTAGTGTCGTGTAATTAGTGTCACGACACTGTTTAGTGTCGTGTACTTGGTATTACGAAACTGTTTAATGTCGTGTACTGGGTGTCACGACGCTGTTTAGTGCCGTGTACTGGGTGTCACGACACTGTTTAATGTCGTGTACTGGGTGTCACGACACTGTTTAGTGTCGTGTACTGGGTGTCACTACACTGTTTAGTGTCGTGTACTGGGTGTCACGACACTGTTTAGTGGCGTGTACTGGGTGTCACGACACTGTTTAGTGTCGTGTACTGGGTGTCACGACACTGTTTAGTGTCGTGTAATGGGTGTCACGACACTGTTTAGTGTCGTGTAATGGGTGTCATGACACTGTTTAGTGCTGTGTACTTGGTATTACGACACTGTTTAGTGTCGTGTAATGGGTGTCATGACACTGTTTAGTGTCGTGTAATGGGTGTCACGACACTGTTTAGTGTCGTGTACTGGGTGTCACGACATTGTTTAGTGCCGTGTACTGGGTGTCACGACACGGTTTAGTGGCATGTACTGTGTGTCACGACACTGTTTAGTGTCGTGTAATGGGTGTCAGGACACTGTTTAGTGTCATGTACTTGTTATTACGACACTGTTTAATGTCGTGTACTGGGTGTCACGACACTGTTTATTGCCGTGTACTGGGTGTTGCGACACTGTTTAGTGTCGTGTAATGGGTGTCAGGACACTGTTTAGTGTCATGTACTTGTTATTACGACACTGTTTAATGTCGTGTACTGGGTGTCACGACACTGTTTAGTGTCGTGTAATAGGTGTCACAACACTGTTTAGTGTCGTGTACTTGGTATTACGACACTGTTTAGTGCCGTGTACTGGGTGTCAGGACGCTGTTTAGTGCCATGACACTGTTTAGTGCCGTGTACTGGGTGTCACGACACTGTTTGTGGGTGTCCGAACTGTTTAATGGTGTACTGGGTGTCACGACACTGTTTAGTGCCGTGTACTTGGTATTACGACACTGTTTAGTGCCGTGTACTTGGTGTCACGACACTGTTTAGTGTCGTGTACTGGGTGTCACGACACTGTTTAGTGTCGTGTACTTGGTATTACGACACTGTTTAGTGCCGTGTACTGGGTGTCACGACACTGTTTAGTGCCGTGTACTGGGTGTCAGGACACTGCTTAGTGCCGTGTACTGGGTGTCATGACACTGTTTACTGTTGTGTACTGGGTGTCAGGACACTGTTTAGTGTCGTGTACTGGGTGTCAGGACACTGTTTAGTGTCGTGTACTGGGTGTCAGGACACTGTTTAGTGTCGTGTACTGGGTGTCACGACACCAGCACCTCACCCTGTTCCACCGCTCGGCACGCTGCAGGTGTCCGAGGGATGAGACCATCTTCCCAGCGCTGCGGATGGACCGCGACAACAAGAACCTGGTGGCCAGCTTCAAGGCCTTCAGGTTCCCCAGCACGTCGCGTGTCAACTTCTTTGCCACCGTGCAGTTCTGCCAAGACGAGTGCCCGCCGGTATGTGCTGTTGTTCCGGGACGTGTGCCCGCTGGTATGTGCAGTTGTTCCAGGACGTGAGCACACAGGTATGTGCTGTTGTGCCAGGACGAGTGCGCGCCGGTATGTGCAGTTCTACTAGGACGAGTACCCGCCGGTATTTACAGTTCTGCCAGATCGAGTGTCCACTGGTATGTGCAGTTCTACTAGGACGAGTACCCGCCGGTATTTACAGTTCTGCCAGACCGAGTGTCCACTGGTATGTGCAGTTCTACTAGGACGAGTACCCGCCGGTATTTACAGTTCTGCCAGACCGAGTGTCCACTGGTATGTGCAGTTCCGTCAGTCGTGTGCTTATTGTTGCGCATGGCTGATGGCACGAGAAGTCACATATCATGCAGGAGGGGAATTAAAAGTGTATCATATCTGAAAAAGCTGAGGTCGTCGCGATAGCCGTGTCAAAAAAGGCATCAGTATGTGTGTGACGAGTAGCGGTTAAGTAAGGGGTAGGTGAGTGAGTGGGGTTAGTGAGGTATCCATAGCTGACTAAGCTGACTAGTAACATGGTAGGTAAGCGAGCGGGGTGAGGGAGGCAGCCATAGCTCACTAAGCCGTCTAGTAAAGGGGTAGGCGAGCGAGTGGGATTAGTGAAGAATCCATAGCTGACTAAGCTGACTAGTAAGATCGTAGGCGAGCGGGTGGGGTCAGTGAAGCATCGATAGCTGACTAGGATAATTTTGAATGGAACGCCACCCATTTGTCCTCAATCTTAGACAAGTGGTTTATAAACGAGTGATTGCTCTATTATTCATCGGGATCGAACATAGCCCAAACGTTGTGGCTACCAAGGCCTGTGGCTATATAGGCAAAAATGATACTCTGAGTTGGTTTTCTAACTTAGAGCAACAGTACATAGAGCATATAATAGCATAGAAGAGAATATATGTGTTTTGAAAATGCGAAAGCCTATCACGTTAAAATTCGACAGGTGTTATAAGACACGATTTCTTTTTACAGCTACTGTAACGACCAAATGATCTTCGGCTTCCATATGATTGCTTTCTTATGTTTAGGATTCACCTGTACCTACAACCGACTACATGCTTCCTATCACAGAAAAGTGTCCACATGTGTGTCGCTGTCTGCCTACTCCGTACCGCATAGAGTGCGCTAGCTGTATCAGTGCGAACACCCACCGTCCGCCGGTGGTGTGGAGGTGCCACCGGCGCTGACACCACCCCACCACAGTATGAACACCCACCGTCCGCCGGTGGTGTGGAGGTGACACGGGCGCTGACAACAACACACCTCTGTGTGAACACCCACCGTCCGCCGGTGGTGTGGAGGTGACACGGGCGCTGACACCACCCCACCACAGTGTGAACACCCACCGTCCGCCGGTGGTGTGGAGCTGCCACAGGCGCTGACACCACCCCACCACAGTGTGAACACCCACCGTCCGCCGGTGGTGTGGAGCTGCCACAGGCGCTGACACCACCCCACCACAGTGTGAACACCCACCGTCCGCCGGTGGTGTGGAGGTGCCGCCGGCGCTGACACCACCCCACCACAGTGTGAACACCACCGTCCGCCGGTGGTGTGGAGCTGCCACAGGCGCTGACACCACCCCCACCACAGTGTGAACACCCACCGTCCGCCGGTGGTGTGGAGCTGCCACAGGCGCTGACACCACCCCACCACAGTGTGAACACCCACCGTCCGCCGGTGGTGTGGAGCTGCCACGGGCGCTGACACCATCCCACCACAGTGTGAACACCCACCGTCCGCCGGTGGTGTGGAGGTGCCGCCGGCGCTGACACCACCCCACCACAGTGTGAACACCCACCGTCCGCCGGTGGTGTGGAGCTGCCACAGGCGCTGACACCACCCCACCACAGTGTGAACACCCACCGTCCGCCGGTGGTGTGGAGCTGCCACAGGCGCTGACACCACCCCACCACAGTGTGAACACCCACCGTCCGCCGGTGGTGTGGAGGTGCCGCCGGCGCTGACACCACCCCACCACAGTGTGAACACCCACCGTCCGCCGGTGGTGTGGAGCTCCACAGGCGCTGACACCACCCCACCACAGTGTGAACACCCACCGTCCGCCGGTGGTGTGGAGCTGCCACAGGCGCTGACACCACCCCACCACAGTGTGAACACCCACCGTCCGCCGGTGGTGTGGAGGTGCCGCCGGCGCTGACACCACCCCACCACAGTGTGAACACCCACCGTCCGCCGGTGGTGTGGAGCTGCCACAGGCGCTGACACCACCCCACCACAGTGTGAACACCCACCGTCCGCCGGTGGTGTGGAGCTGCCACAGGCGCTGACACCACCCCACCACAGTGTGAACACCCACCGTCCGCCGGTGGTGTGGAGGTGCCGCCGGCGCTGACACCACCCCACCACAGTGTGAACACCCACCGTCCGCCGGTGGTGTGGAGGTGCCACAGGCGCTGACAGCACCCCACCACAGTGTGAACACCCACCGTCCGCCGGTGGTGTGGAGCTGCCACAGGCGCTGACACCACCCCACCACAGTGTGAACACCCACCGTCCGCCGGTGGTGTGGAGCTGCCACGGGCGCTGACACCACCCCACCACAGTGTGAACACCCACCGTCCGCCGGTGGTGTGGAGCTGCCACAGGCGCTGACACCACCCCACCGGCAGGCGCGCTGCGACGGTGGCAACTCGTACGGCCGCCGGCGCCGCCGCTCTCTGAACGACACGGCCGAGCCAGAACAAGCGGTCATCGCGCAGAGCACCGCCGGAGTACCCGAGGACCGGACCATCCGCCTGACCAGCCGCCTGCCGCCCACCACGCCCACGACCACGCCCAGCACGTCAGCCGCCACCACCCAGCACCTCGCCACCACCCAGCACCCTGCCACCACAGGTGAGCTCACAGGACGCTGGCGGGACGACGAGAGAGGATGGCAATACGGAGGAGAGGCAGAAAGAGAAGACGAGAGATCGGAAGGGCTGAATGGAAGCTTCGGGCTACCACTCTGCTATGTTAATCATAGTGTTAGCCAGCTAAGCATCGACTTTCAGCCACCTGGTACCGGCGTAGGAAGCGTCTTCTGATGTGATGTTAGCAGAAGCATTCAATTGTGTACGACTTAACGAGACGTTATTTTCTTCAGCAGGCTACACCAGTTCGCCGCCGGTGATGGCTGCTGTAACGGCCCTGCTGGAGAACATCTCCATCTCAGAGATGACGCCGTCCCCGTTGTTGCCGGAGCTGTCTCGACAGCGTCGACCTTACATAGGCGAGCAGGAGTCACAGCCGGCGGGAGAGCTGCTGGGGCCGGCAGGAGAGCCATTCGGGCCGGCGGGAGAGCTGCTGGAGCCGCCAGGAGAGCCATTCGAGCCGGCAGGAGAGCCCTTGGAGCCGGCAGGAGAGCCATTCGAGCCGGCGGGAGAGCCATGGACTGCAGCTGTCCTCCGCTCCCAGCCCGTCGCTGACGCTCAGAAGACCCCAGAGACGAGATTTGGCGTCGTGCCGAGGCACGAGACCGCTGCTCCGCCAGAATATCTGCTGCCAGTGGCGCTGCCTCTCACTGCCTCGGTCAGTCAGCTTACATCCCGCATCAGAAACAATACCGCCAGAGACGTGCATGTGCATTCTTCATGCCCTGGATGTGGACAAAAAGGACAAGACAAAAAGTGCATGTACACTCTTCATGTGGACAAAAAGCAAATTTTTAGGTTTCGTCTTTCAAAACATGAATATGGAATGTTGTGGATGCGATCGTTTACATTCCTGTACCTTCCTCGTGGGAGTATCAACGTACAACAGACCAGTTATGAGCTTATGCCAGCAAATACCTCTGCCAGCTAAATTTCGTACCATGTACTCAGTGTTTTTTAGACCTCGATTATAAAACCAGTCTTCCTAAAGTGTTTTTCGATAACTTTCGACTTACTAGTTGCAGGATGATGCGCTTCCTAAGACTTGCTGGCTCAATGCTTGATTTAATGAATCGCTTACTTTACCGCGGACACCTTTTTCGAAACTACTTTTATCATCGTAATTTCAAATGGTATTAACCCATGCTCTAATAACGCCGCCTTAGTACCATAAATGTTCCTTGTTCCTTGCGCCAGACTGAGTCGGACTGAGCAGGTCTCAGCCGGATTGAACGAGCCTGAGCCGGTCTGAATCGGTCTGAGCCGGCCGGACTGGGTCGATCTGAGCCGGCCTGAGCTGGCCTGTATCTGTCGGACTGAGCCGGCTGGTGTTCTGCCGACTGAGTTTGTCGGGCCACCGGCGCTGGTGTGACCTGGTCTGCCCTGGTGTACAGCTGGTGGTTGGTGTTCCGCCGACGCTGGTGTGACCTGGTCTGCCCTGGTGTACAGCTGGTGGTTGGTGTTCCGCTGACGCTGGTGTGACCTGGTCTGCCCTGGTGTACAGCTGGTGGTTGGTGTTCCGCTGACGCTGGTGTGACCTGGTCTGCCCTGGTGTACAGCTGGTGGTTGGTGTTCCGCCGACGCTGGTGTGACCTGGTCTGCCCTGGTGTACAGCTGGTGGTTGGTGTTCCGTTGACGCTGGTGTGACCTGGTTTGCCCTGGTGTACAGCTGGTGGTTGGTGTTCCACTGACGCTGGTGTGACCTGGTCTGCCCTGGTGTACAGCTGGTGGTTGGTGTTCCGTTGACGCTGGTGTGACCTGGTCTGCCCTGGTGTGCAGCTGGTGGTTGGTGTTCCACTGACGCTGGTGTGACCTGGTCTGCCCTGGTGTACAGCTGGTGGTTGGTGTTCCGTTGACGCTGGTGTGACCTGGTCTGCCCTGGTGTACAGCTGGTGGTTGGGCCGGACATACCCTCGGAGACCGTGCGCGTCTTGCTGGAAGACGGCGACGTCATCGTGGGGCAGAACCAGCGGCAGCACTACGACTCTGTGTTCGGACATGATTGGAGCGACCGCACCTTCACAGGTCAGCCTACTCTCTCATCACTCATGACACTAAACTCTCCTACTACACGCCACTAAACAGTGTCATCGTGTTTTATTCCAACTCGCACTCAAACGCTAAGAGTTAAGTTTAAGGCTGTTTACATTTGTCTGCGTCGTGTTTCTTTTTTACTGGGTCGGTCGTTATCGTTGCTGATGAGTGATGCTAGTAGCCCTTAAGGATGTCGATAGCCAGTTGGTCATTGCTGTATTTTGCATACACACACTTCTCGAAATACAATATCAAGTTGTTTTGGTACATTTTAATGCTTGAGGCCTATGGATGACCCCTGGAAGTGCTATTGACATAAGTGAATCCACCAGAGTACATAAGCTATCTGCCATTAACATGTGTTGTTGCCTCTTCACGAAGCTTATCACATTATGTTATCACAGGCCTGACCACAGACCTGGCCACAGACCTGACCATCAATCTGTCCACACACCTCACCATAGACCTGACCACCGATCTGTCCACATACCTCACCACAGACCTGACCACAGGCCTGTCACACAGACGGCAGACCTGACCACAGACCTTCACTCCGTTCCCTCCGACATCCGCCCCGTAATATCCGGTTCTCATTACGTCTGTCCCGTAACGGCCGCCTCCCTTGGCACCTGGCCGTGTACAGCCGGCCCACTATGACTTCCGCCAAATTCCGGTCGGACGTTCATGCGACGTCTGCTGATCACGTGCGCACTGTTACAGCCGGATCTGGCATGGCCGACCCGGACGCCATCTGTACGGCCCGCTCGACGGTGGCGGCCATCGCCTTCACCGTAGCGCTGCTGCAGTGCGGCCTGCTGCTGGCTGCCGTCGGCTTCTACCGGCTGAAGCGCAACGCGTGGCGCGCGCGGCTGCGTCCCGCCAGCACGCCGCCCGAGCACGGCGACGTGATCTACGCCACGCCGCAGGAGCTGGGCGTCGGCTACAGCCGGTTCGGCGCGCTGGTGCCGTCGCGCTGCGCCAAGTCGGACTACCCGGTGCCGCTGCCGCGCGGCGAGATGTGACCAGCCGAGAGCCGGCCCGCCGACACTGTGAGGAGGAGGTCAGCCGGGCCGGCCGATCCGGCGCCCACCGCGCGGGAATGCCGATTGATGACAACCAACCACGCACGACGTCACCGTTCAACGCTAGCTGTGTGACGTGTCTGTGCCTAGTCACTAAGTGCATGTGTGCTATGTTTATATTGGTGATGAAATGAAATCATCTGCCGCATGTGATGGCTGCGTTGTCCTCACGTGCAGGTCTTACCGAGCTGGTATTTTAGGCTAGGTGTTCATGCGCATCCCAGACGGTTTCATACAATCACAAACACGTCACTGTGACATGTGAACATTGCTCTTGTGATTATTATATTTTTAGTCAGTCAACGTTTATGTTCCTGGCATGATCCTACATGCGCCTTAATTAGTTATGATTCATGTGCGAAAGAGCAAACCATTCACATAATCTAATCGGGGAACATGCACGGGCTAATAGATAAATAGGTGGCAGATTTAAAATACTTCAGGTAGTTCGAAGTAGATTCGGCAGGTATCGCATGGGTATGCTATGTAAACTTCCAATTCACCGACATTTGCCAAAATGGCCACGGGAACGAAGTACCACAAAAGAAGTCCAAACCATCACCACCTCCACCCATCACTTGGTCTGCTAAAGAAGAGCATCTTTGTATGGCACGGCAGCACATCTCCACCGCCGCGATTTGTCGCCATGAGGCTGGCGTCGCCTCACTGACCTGATCTGGGGCCTGGGCTCGGCGCATTCAACATGCTCCAGGGGAACTGGGTCTCGCCCCAGGTCAGAACAGAATAGGCTAGGTGCACACTGGCGTATATGTGTGTGTGTGTGTGAGTGTTTCCACATGTGTATGGTAATGGGAAGCGCAGTGCATGACGACTCCTAGCCATTCGCTCATGTTTCGGTTGCGACGCTCCGGCAGCTATGTTTGGCCGACCAAGAGACAGCTACATATCACGACGCCGGCTGACGGCTGGGCCTGCGTGTGTGCCGAGGTGATGTGCGTCTCGTCACTACGCTCCCACCAGTGACCAGCACACCCTGGCCCGCACTCGTCGTGACATCCGCATCTCGCCTCCGGAAACAGGCTGGCCACGGCAGACCTTGGGAGCTTCCAACGCTGACTTTTTGTTACGCTCCGGTCGCTGAGCAAGTGAGCCGCACAATGCTGCGCGCTACCCGAGGATCGGAGCCTGCCACCCACCAGACCACACTCCACGGACGTGTCGCAGACTGAGTTGCTGGTGCCGTGTCTAATTAAGGAACTGATGTGATTCAGCGCACGAACCATGTTGCATCAGGCTCGTATTGATGCATTGCCGCACCACTACTAGCACCTGCTTCGCACGTGTGGCGGTGGAGATGCGCCAGCAGTCTCACGATATTGCGCATGGTTAACATATTTCGTAAATAAAAAGTTCAAATAAATGCCTATTCTCATCTGATTGGAGCGCTGCAAAATACCTAGATATCATGTATGCACGCGTGAAATATGATACTCAGGACTCAAGGTACGAAAGGTGAAGATTAAATGTAGCGGTGTATACTAGGGTGTATCGTCGAAGGACTTTTTGCTGAAATTGATGAAGCTTGGGTGAAATTATAATGAAGCATGCTTCAAACCCTAGCAAATACCACCAAACGCGTATTAACTACTTGATGCCCGGAGCCAATTTATAGGTTGGGTGTCGGAAGTGTTGCCACGTATTGATAAAATTTGAGAGAAAAAAATTAAATGATTATGCCTGGAAACAGCACATTCTGCATGCGTTTTATCACCAACACACCACTTTGAGATACGACGAGCGAAATAGTCCGGTTAGAAGAAGAAAAAACATGGCCGATGCCGTTGAATGTGCCCTCACACCGGGGTGGATTCCACTCTGTCCCATACATTTGTCCAGGAACACCAGAAAACGGCGCGCGGCACCTCACTCAAAGTTGGCATACCTGATGATACATCATTTGTGCGTCTTTCGAAGAATGAACTTGACCCAGGTCATTTCAGGTCACCGAACTATGACATCATCCTTGGAGACATGCAAAGCCATGTTTACGCACAAATGCGCGTATCAGCGGTTGTAGAGCAGTAACCGGGCATCAAAGAGGGCGTTTGGGCATGCAATTGACACAATCAGTCAGTCCCGATGTTTCGAGGTCATTTTAGAAAGGTCAATGACCTTTTTAAGGTCAAATAACAAATCCTCTGCCTTAAGCATCTGCCAAGTCAAATGTTCGCACGAAGCATGATTCAGACAATCGCTCTGACTTTATTTCGCTACAATACTGACTTTCGAAGTTGAAAAGCTTGGCTGGAAGCAAAACACCGCCAAACATTCGGAAAGAACAGGCGACGTCAAAACACCACACACAAGTTACAGTACACATTTGAACGCTTCTTGTGCGGTGTTGTTCCGCTCTTCGGAGGAAAGATAGGATTACACAAGTATTACGGGACGGTAAGCGCATTACCCTAAGTTGCATGATAATACAAATGTCAGACTAGAATACTAACTTGCGTGGAGGAATGGTTGTATCGTGCATCTATGCATGTATGACTTGGTTTTGTGCTCAATGGTCGGACAGCTTCATCACATCTTCCGACACTAGATGCTAGTAACATGGAAGTGAAACCTGTCACAAATGGATATTCAGGTCATGCTTGCAGCAGCGTTATCCAACATCATGACATGATTATGAACAGTGTTAATATCCATTGCCCATTATTCGAGTTATATGAGTTCGCACACTGCAGCATGACGCGTGGGCATTGCATAACAATGGGGTACGTCGCACGTTTGGTGTCAATTGTCCACACCATCTGCAGCCAGGTCCAGCCAGTAGCTACTCTTGCGGAAGAAATTCGGAATCACTCTTGTGCCGTAGCATCACACTTACGTAGCCGTCTCCGGCCTTCACGTCGATCACCTTCCGAGACACTTCGGTGACCAGCTGAACCGCTCTTACAGGACAATCAGCTGGACTGATTGTCCTGGCAGTTTTGTTCATGGCGCCCTAAAACCCAAATAATTAACTAACTAACTAACTAACTAGTTTGCCCTGACAGGACCGCTCTGAACCTCTGGTCTCTCATCGGCCTGCGTGTGCGCGGGGTACGTTGGAATGTTGAGAGGAGCAAAATTAAAACCATTTTCATTTATGTCCCTTGGCTGCAGAGCTGCCGTGGTACCACCTGAACCAGCGCAAGCTGAACCCCCCAAAAAACCAAACCGCTACTGGTCAGATCCGCCAGTCGACAGACACCAGATAATTTTCCCATCTCCATTGGCGGCAAACTGATAAGGCCTGTGACTGACACCAAACTCCTGGGCACCACTGTGGACTCAAATCTTGGCTGGGAAAGAAATAAGACATCCCCAGTGCCTTAACCTACATTTCATGTTTTAGCTATTACTTTAGAGTCCGGCCTGTATAAGGCCATAATATTCGATGGGGCTCATTTACTGGCTGTGAGGGTTCATATAAGTGCTCTGCTTTCTATGACCGATCAATCTAATCATATACCAGTCAATGCCTCACCGGGCCTTATTTCCTGGAAACATGCGACCAGCCCTACGGATCCAACGGCTGGGCCCAGGTCCCATCACGTTGGTTGGTTGGTTGGTTATATGGGTTAGGGGCGCATCGACTGCGATGGACATACAGCGCCCATTCCCATCACGTTGGGAAATGCTGGCTGCTACATAGTAATTTCCTAACAATTCCACCCTTGATTTATACATTTGCATTGCTTGCGCAGTCCACCAGGGCCTCTTCTAACATGTTAACTAGGTGGGATGCGTCTCACCTAGTGCCGTGAAAGCACACCTAGTGGGGTAAAAAATCCCATCTAGTCAAAGGGACCTACAATGGAGAATGCAACCGGAAAAAAACCTTCCTATTGTTCCGGTAGCCGAAGTCACGACTTTTCCTTTCCTTGGAACGGTACAATTTTATCACAAAGAAAAATGGTAGAACGTTGGGAGCACTTATACTGATGTCAAAGCAACGAGGAAGGCTCAAATCTGAACTGTTTCTGTAAGCAAAAATCCATGCTACACAGCCAGTAATTGGGCTATTAACAGTGCTATTACAAATACAGGACCCCTAGACTTTTACGCACACCACAGAGGTGGGGGACAACGCGAGCCAGGCCGAAGGACATGAATTACGAAGGCTAGTTATTCATTTGCGGTCTTTTCTTCGATGTTGCTAAAATGAAGACAGATGAAGCTAAATGCCTTTGCAAAAAAGACATTGTGTGTAGCGTGATGGAATGTTGATAGGTTTTTCCTCCCCCAGGCCACACTACCCCTTTTCTCCCGGGCAAAGCAAAGGGCAGTTACCTCCCCCCCCCACACCGTCTGAGAGGTTGAGACCCCAAGAACCGCACCGTGGCTGGGAAAAAAATGCGCCGGACCACCTAAAAATCCCACTGAAAAGCAAATTGGGGGCACTACAAAGTCGCGCAGGATCCCTGTAAACGCCACTGGGGGTCCGAAATCGCACTGAGGCCCTTGAAAATCACATTGTGGCCCAAAAATCGTTCAGTAACCTCGAATAATACGCAGGGGGCTCCAAAATGTGGGAACGTGGTCCCCAAAAAGTCGCGCAGGGGCCCTGAAAATCACGCTCGTGGCCGGAAAAGGTCATGCCGGCGCTCTCAAAATAGTCGCTCAGAACCCAAAAAGTCTGACCGGGCTCCTGAAAATCTCGTTGGGGGCCCGAAAAGTCGTGCCGGGGCCGCTGAAAGTCACGCTGTGGGCCCAAAAGGTTGAGCCGTGGCCAGTGGAAATCACGCTAGGGCCTAAGAAGTCTAGCCGGGGCCCTTGAAAATGACGCTGGGAGGCCAAAAAGACCGGCCGGACGCCTACAAATCACGCTGGGGGCCCAAAGGTGACGCCGGGCCTACAAAAATCGAGCTTCAGCCCCAAAGTTGGACCGGGGCTCCTGAAAATCACGCTGGGGGGGGCAAAAAACGTCGTGTCGGTGTGCTTTCAAAATCGCGCTGGATCCCTCCCCCCCCCACCAAATAAAAAAAACAGGTCGGGGCCCGGGATATGGCGTTGGTGACCTCAAAATTCACGCCTGGCCCCTGAAAGTCACACTACGGGCCCGATAGGTCGCACCGGGGCAAAAAGTATCATCGAGACCCAAACAAACGAAGCCAGGGCAACGAAAAAGAAAACCAATCCGGACTTCAAAAATCACTCTGTGGTCCAACAATGGCTACAAAAGCTCCCAAAACGTATTGGGGCCTCAGAAACGCGTCGAGGACGCTTAACCTCTCACTATGGATCCAAACAAATGACGCCGGGGCCCCAAAAAATCGCACTGGAGCCAAACAAAATATAGTCATCGCCCTTGAAAATCATACTGAGGGCCAAAATGTCGGGTAACCCCAAACGTCGCAGCTGCCCCACACAAATCAATTCTTACCCTCAATATCACTCTGCGGTCTCACAAATCGCGACAATGATACCCCACCCCACCCGACCAAAAAACACGTCGGACCCTGGAAAAGAAACTTGCCGAACCACTGAAAAACAAATCGCACCGTTAGCCCGAAGAGACGTACCGGGGCCGAAAATATCGCGTATGGTCTTGAAAAATATAACTCTACCCTTTAAAAAAATCACACCGTGACTCGATGGAATCCACCCGGGCACCGGAAAATGAAGACCAGGTCCGGATTTTTTTTGCGAGAAGTCTTTCTCCTCTGAATGAATGGTGCCATCGGCTGTGAAAAAAAATTGATGAGCCGCCACAGTGGCGTACCAAAGGGGAAAATGGTGCCGGGGTCCGGGGTCCCCAAAAATCGCACTGGGGCCCTACAAATTCGCATCGGGCCCTCCCATCTCGCGTAGGTGGGTCTGAATAAATAAAACCGGCCCCAGAAAACCCGCGCCGGGGCCGGAAAATTTGCACCGGGGTCCACCTAAATCGCGTCATGGGGCCCAGCTTAGTACAACGCACCCCGCGAACTCCCGGCGGGCCCCCCAAATATTGCGTTCCGGACCCAAAATTTCCATCGGTAGCCCAAAACATTTGAGTCGGGGCATCAAAAAGTCCCGTCGGAGCTTTCAAAAATTGGCGTCGATGGCCCCAAATAAGCACAGCGTGGCTCAAAATCCGCATCGGGAACCAAAAAAAAGATCAAGCCTGAGCCCTCCAAAATAAGGAGCGATTCGAAATAAAATGTCTCAACCAGGAAAATCGCTCTGGATCCCTAAACATAGCACCAGATGACTTCAGAAATCGCGTTCGGTTCTACAAAAAGGACTGGATCTCGAAAAATCGCGGCGGGACACAAAAATATGGAGTTCCAAAAAAATAAGTTCAAGATTCGGACATATAAAAAAAAACCAGAAGAAGTCCCCAAGAATCGCGTCGAACGCAGAACACTGGCGCCGAGTCCGCAGAACTACGCGCCTGAGCCCGAAGAGTCGCACCGGGACCCCAAAGTTGTACTGGGGCCCCACAAATGTGCGTAAGGAGCCCCAAATAAACTCAGCAGAACCCTAAGCGTATACCGGGAGGCCGAAAAGGCACCCGATAAAGCGCAACGATTCTTGCAAAAAACGACGTGGCTTTCAAATATGCTTTGCATCCCTAAATAAATATACCGGGAGCTCTAAAAAAAAACACCGGAGACCCTCAAAGCACACCGGGACCATGAAACCGCATGAGGGCGTCAAAACAGGCTGGGCTCGCAAGTAGTGACATGGGCCTAAAAACGAAAAAAGGCCGGGCACTAAGTGAACACATCGGGGTGTACGAAAACGCGCCGGTACCTAACAAAATTAATCGGTGCACACAAAAGCAACAAAACGCTAGCAAGAGCCGGGGTCTCATGTGCCTCATGTCTCATGCTCAAACATGTGCCGGGACCCTAGCAAAAATTGGCTGCAGCCATAAAAAACATCCATAGACGAAGAAAAACGCAACGGATCCAAAGAAAGAACACCGAGCCAGGGCCTCGCTTCGGTAGCCAATCTGGGAGTATATTTAACCAATCAGATGAAGTGCATCAAATCTTAGCGGATATCCGGATTGCTTAACCACCAGAAGATGTGAGAAGAACAGAACTAATCATTGAATTTAATTTGTTGTATTTTCCCAGCGGACTCCCGTGCGCAGCGTTCCATCGCGTAAAATATGGCGCAAGATTATGTGGTAGCAATTAGCAAATCGTATGAGGCCTAGCAGAAACCATAGAATGGCACGAAGTGTGGCGAATGCGCAGAATGCACCAGGCGGGCGTGAGGTGCACGAACGTTGGCGTGGCGGCCACAGGGCGTTGTGAACTGGAATGCCTGAAATTAGAAAATTGTGCATTTTAAGTGATGTGAACAGGTGTAACTTCAGCAGTCTAAGGTGGCTTATCAGGGGATACCAAAAGAAAACCCATCGAACAGGGTGGAAGATTTAGGGTTGAAATGCGGCGACTGAGACACGATGATGGTACACCCCATCCACAGGACAATAAAGTTGGCCGCTAACCGTTTTATTAAAAAAAATGAAAAGGCCCTTTTGAAAAGTAGTGGTCGAAATCTTGTGCGTTTAAATAAAAATAGTGGTTGGCTGGTCATCCTCCAAATCCGTTTGCCCCCTCCCATGACACAAACCCTAGGTGCGTCACTGGGGGGGGGAGTTTCGGATTGGGTCCGCGGCGAAAATTAATCTCCCGAAACTGGTTGGCTAGATCCGCCAGTGACGACATATTATACCGATTAGGTATTGGCAAGAAATCCCACCTAGTGAAAATTCCTTGAGAGGAGGCCCTGCAGTCCACGTGCGTGGACGCGCGTGGACTGCAGGGCGCAAGTATGACGCGCGTCATACCTGCAAGGAACACATTGCGTTGACATGTTTCTCATGATCTGCGAGGCCACCAGCTCAACCAGGGACAACATTTGGTACCAATGCGAAGGAAAACTGGTCAATTCATACGTTCGGTTCGTGCCGTTGCCCTGTCATTCCTTCAGGAACATGATTCGTTGCCAGGATGGAACTTCGCATTCTTCCGGGGAAGCTGTTCCCTCCCGCTTTGCCAGTATTTAGCATTAGACCCATGTGGGTGGCCATTATTGGTCTTAACATCCTTTCCGTGATTTTCAGAAAGTTCCATCCCACATTCATGCATTATTAACGTTCGTCAGTGACCATGCAATGAATGCCGGCTAGACTTCAAACCTACGTGGCTTGATACCCTAATTCGGCTCGTATAGTAGTTGAACAGTAGCTGTCAGATAAGAACGGCATATGAGCTTTTATAGATAAAGATTCGTTCTATCATAAGGGCTTCGTTTTATGACAATATCTCTTTTTATTACAAAACGACAACATGACAAGTTACGCCTGAAAAGCATTGCGGTAATAAGGGGCGCGTTTGGAGCTCGGATCTGTGGAACATTTTCCGTGTGACGTCATACTTTTGGATCAGATCTGCCAATTCACCGTTCGAAGCTCACAGGATCCGGAAAATTATCCAGATCCTGCGGAAAATTTTTTCAGACGAAATCTACAGGATCTGTGTGACGTCACTAGCATTAGCGGCACTTCTGGCGCATAATGGCGCATTTTCAGAGATCAATGCCCGCGTGCGATAGACCAATTTTGCTCCGAAGCAGACTGTTTAGATTTATCAGACTTATTACCAGATTTATCAGCCGACATGTAGCCGACGTGAGGCCGATGTCGGGAAGATGTCGGACTGCTGTCGGGGCACTAGGGGCCCGCTATCGTCTCGGGAGTGAAATGTCGGACATCGGTCCGACGTCAGCTGGCCACTATTGATATCTTGAATTGAACCCAACATATGTTGATATCAGGGGGTTTATGTACTTTGGAAGGGGAATTTCCCATCAATGTTTGCTTTGCCCCCACCCAATAATTTCAACTTTTAACATGGGTTCCAATGGAGTGTGCCCCCAATCCATTTCGGGTTGCTCATTGCTTTCATGTATCACCCCACCCCCTAATAATATTAATAAATCAACATCCGTGTTTGATATTCCAAGTCAGTATACCGATGTCGGGCCGAGAACCGCCCGATGCCGGCATACCGTTAACGAGATGCCAAGCTCGCCTCGACACATGCCGCCATCGGCATGTTTACTGGACTGTTCATCCCGGATGAATAAACTTCTACTAGACCCGCCCAAACCCCGTCAACCACTCCTGAACTCACGACAAGTACACTGGCGATGCGAGCAAGCGTGCGACCTGCAGCACGGTCACCACATTTGACTCACGAGCGCACTATTTGTGTTGATATTTGTAAACCCGGCAGGATCCGGTTGTGAGCTCCGAACGCCGGACGGAAAATTTTCCGTCCTCGCGGAAATTATTATCCGAGCTGCAAACGCACCCCTTGGTCTCCGACCGTTGATAACTTGTGACGTCACGGAAAGTCCGAATCGCCGGACGATTGTACCTCACATTAAGGACCTCTGGCCTTGCGGATAACAGCCCTGTGCGCAAGAAGCAGCAGCAGTGTGGGTAATCTTTACCTTTTGGCCGACATATACTGCCAAGGTTAGTGATTTGTAAAGAGGTGTACAGTGACATAACAGGAGTCAGGGAAGTGACGTCGAAGGAGTGGGGTGTCGATGATGGGCACTAACATAACCTAACCTAACCTAAATTAACCTAACCTAACCCAACCTAACCTAACCCAACCCAACCCAACCCAACCCAACCTAACCTAACCTAACCTAACACATCGACACCTGACTCCTGTGACGTCACTTCCCGGACTCCTGTGACGTCCTGTACACCTCTTTACAAATCACTAACCTTGGCAGTATGTGTCGGCCAAAAAGTAATGAAAGCCGCAGTGTGCACCTATTCCTGTGTACGGGGTATTATTGCAGTTTGAGGTAACCATGAGACAATTAAAATTCTGCAATGCTTATGAATGTGATTAAGACAATGGCACCGCTCATTTTCTGTGCAAATGCTTACCTTTCAGGTTGGCAGCAAAATAACACCAAAAAAGGGACTGAGTTAGGGAACATGGCGTGAAAAAAATTAAAATTAAATAAAAGTGCAGCTTAACCTGACCTAACCAATCATAACCTCCATTTTGAGAAAAACATTACAAACTAAAGCAAATTATTATCTGACAAATTTTGAAATTGAAAAACTGTTTTTTCTATAAAAGGTGTGGAATTTTGGTAAATTTGATAAAATATTCTTGGAATTTTGGGAATACTTTTTCAGAATATGATGTTTATGAACATGACTAAGAAGATGTGACCACTCATTTTGGTGCTGATGCTTACTTTTCAATTTGGATGATGATGTCACATTGGTATGGTGTAATGATGTCAGGTATGGCACTGAAGCTTTGACTGGCCAATGCTACAAATGGTTCACATACCTTAATGAGATGGTCAAAGTAGCTTAACCTAAACTAACCTAACCCAACCTAGCCTAACCTAGCCTAGCTAAGCTAACTTAACCTAACCTAATCTAACCTAACTTGCTTACCTCTTGGTTTATCATAGCTATAATTTATATAATGTGCCATGAGGTTTGGTTGACTGGCTAATGTTACAAATGGTTCACATACCTTAATGAGACGATCAAAGTAGCTTAACCTAACCTAACTCAACCTAACCTAACCTGCTTACCTCTTGGTTTATCATAGCTATAATTTATATAATGCACCATGAGGTTAGGTTAGATTAAGCTATTTCGACCATCTCATTAAGGTATGTGAATCATTTGTAGCATTAGCCAGTCAAAGCCTCTGTGCCATACCTATGATGTCATCACACTACTGATGGGACATCATTGTTCAAATTGAAAAGTAAGCATCAGCACCAAAAATGAGTGGTTGCATCTTCTTAGTCACATTCATAAACATCATATTCTGAAAAACAATTCCCAAAAATCTCAAAACACCTTTTATAAAAAAAAATCACCATAATTTGTTTAATGCTGTTTGAGATTGTCAAGGTAGCCTAACCTAACCTAACCTAACCTAACCTCACCTAACCTTACCTAATAATAAATTTGCTGGCTGTAACAACTGCACAATGGGTCCATACTACCGACCATAACGACAGCATGCACAGTCTGTACCAGCATACATAGCAAGCATACATATGAACAGTCTACCTACTGTTCGGCAGTGGAACGTGCATACTTTCTGTACATATGGGCGGTGCAGGCTGGGGTGGAGTGGAGGCCAATTGTGACCTCATTTGACCCTGAAGACATTGACCCAGGGTCATGAAATGTATACTGCAGCGAGTTCACTACAGCTGTAATTCCTCCAAATTTTGTGCTTCTAGTTTCATATTTTAGGTGGCCGCACCCCCCTCCGGTGAAAGTTGTGTGAGAGGCATGTTGACCGGGTATCTTCTGCACTTCCTATGGTAGCATTGCTTGCACTCGAAATGTAACGGAATGTGGTGCGCACGGAACCGGGCTGTTGAAATAAACAACTTTAATCGGATATGGATGCAATGTCTCATATGGTCACAAACCCTCTCTGTGAGGTAGGTGTATGACTACTTTGGTTCAAAGGTACCAAAAGTCGGATGGCTGCAAAAAGTGAGAGGTCTTACCGTGGGGCAGCGTGAAGCTGTCGTGGAACCATCTCAGTGGCTCCAGTTCATCAGAATCCCTTTTGATTGTTTCTGGGATAGGAGTGGATACAAGGGGCACTGGGGACATGTGTCCCCAGTGTCCCCTCAGGTTTTCAGCCATAATTGCACATTGAAGGAAGTCTGACCTTCAGTGTGCCTGGTTGCCCCCTCAAATTTTTTTTTTTCAGCCAGAAGCACCCTTCCGGAGACAAAGTTCCACGATGACAATTCCAAATGGTCCAATTGGACTTTCATTGCATGAGTAGGCTTTAAGTGAGTATTTCCCTCTTTACTTTCATGTACAAATATTACATGAATCAACTCATATGGTAGTGTAAAGTAATCTAAAGTGCAACATTAACCAACGGCCCTGACCGCTAACGACTGTGTGATCTGGTTAAAAGACGTGGTGCCGAGATTCGAACCCTCCATCACCCAGACAGAAAGCGGACGCCCTAACCAATTGCGCCAATCATTGACATGGACCGGGCCGAATATGCGATGTAGAGCATGCTGACTGAGGAGATGTTTATTTCCTTGACGATCTCCGATGAAGTGCAGCATGTTCTTTACACACCACCAATTATATACCTACTAATCTAAAGTAATATAAACTAATAAATACTAATATATTATAATATAAAAACAACTGTACTATATAATGTGATGTCATCCTTACTTCACAACCGAATCTGTGCAGCCTGTGCAGTTTCCTTTGACATTCTTGTGGAACAATAGTGGTATGTGATCTGTGTGATAGAGGCAGAAAATAAGCCTTTTTGACATGAAGAAGTGTTGAATCAACTGAACAGTGTTGAATGTCCCTTTCATCATATCTGAGAAGTGCCAGGTGAGGGATGGACAAATTATCTCACAAAAACAGCAGTGCAGCATGGATGACACGTTATAAAAATTATAGCTATGATAAACTGAGAGGTAAGCACAGACTGTGAAAACAACTGGTCACATCTTCAGAATCACGTTCATAAACATTGTATTCTGAAAGAAGATTCTGAAAATTCCCCAAACACCTTTTATCAAAATAGTACTGAAAAACCTAACTGAACCTAGCCCAGCCTACCATAAGATGCTTTTGAAAAAGAACAACTTCCTTTATTTATAGGAATTTTTTTTGGGATTTCTTGGGAAAATTTTCCAACTTAAAACACCTAAACTGACCTAACCTAACCAAAGCTAACCAATTTGTTTGTTTTTTTGGAGGCAAATGTGTGTAAAACCTGTTTTGTTATCACCTCAAAGCACAATAATACCACAAGTTTTACACACATTTTACCTTCATGAAGCATGTAAGTTATTTTAAAAAAAAGGCTAGACTCCATCTGCACCCACCTAAAGGGGTCTGTACAGTGCATACCCACTTAACGTGGATGTCATCCCATCCACCACCCCTTAGAACTGAAAAATAGGATTTTGCAACCTAAAATAGTTGTCCACCCTATTATTAAATACATTCAATGAGGAACTCCCCACAACATCAGCAGGCAGACTATTCCACTGATCAACAATCCTTTGACTGAATATCTGTTGTCACTTAAATGTCCTACTACACCTTGATTTGTCTAACCTGAATTGATGACCCCTATGTGATAGTCTAAATAGAAGGGCATGACTCAGATTAACCTGATCTAGCCCTTTTATATTTTTATGCATTTCAGTCATATAACCCATTAATTTCCTATACTTGAGTGATTACATGTCTAATGCAATAAGTATTTCCCAATATTCTAAGTTACCTAGTCCACTAATGAGTCTACTGGTTTTGTGCTGCACTCTTTCTAGCATATCTATATCTTTTTATAAGTAGGGGCTCCATGCCTATACAGAATATTCTAAGTGTGGTCGCACATAGGCCAAGTACAGCATTTTCATTGCTTCTTTGCTCTTATACCTCACACTCCTATTAACGATTCCCAGCATTCTGATTGCCCTGTTCCTAGCTAAGACATTGTTTTTCTACTTTAAGATCATTTGAAACTAACAAACCTAAATCTCTTTCCTCTTCAATAACATCCAATCTCCTACCTCCCATTGTACATCTGAAAGTCTCACCTCCAGACTTAAGATGCATAACCTTACATTTTTCATGGTTGAAATACATCTGCCACTGATCAGCCCACTTTTTTTAGGTCCTCCAAGTCTAGTTGAATATTCGGGAACGAGTGGTCTAGGGGTAAGATGCTCATCTCACAATCGAAAGGCTGTGGGTTCGAGTCTCACCTGTCGCTACTCTTCGCCCGTGACCAATCGGCGTGAGAGATTGGCGACGCTATATGACTCAACGGTCGACGTGTCGTAAAACCAATAACCAACCAATCTAGTTGAATATTACTAGGTTGCTTACTACTGTTAGCTACTCCCACTAATTTGATGTTATCAGCAAATTTGAACACCCTATTCCTCAACCCTACCTCAATGTTATTCACAAAGATGATAAAGAGAAGTGGCCCTAGAACAGAGCCCCGTGACACTCCACTCAGTGTCACAGTGGAGATGTGACACTGAGTGTATAGAGATCCTTCTATTCAGATTTACATCCATTTAACACTACCCTTTGTTTCCTTCCCCTTAACCATGCTTGAATCAAACCTATAACCTTACCATCAATCCCATGCTGTTCTTGTTGCTGAATTAAATGCCCATGTGGAACTTTATCAATAGCTTTACTAAAGTCCAAGTACACTACATCCAACCTGCTTTGATTGCCTATTTCTTTAATTACATACTCCATTGACTCCAATAGGTTAGTTGAACAAGATTTTTTAGATCAAAATCCATGTTGGGTATCCCTTAAAAGGTTGTGCCTTTCTAAATGAGTGAATATTCCGTTTCACAAGTTTGTATATTACCTTGCATACTATTGAGGTCAAACTCACTGGCCTGTAGTTTCCCACACTTCACACCTCCCTTTTTGAAAATCTGTACTACATTTGCATTTCACCAATCTTCCGGTACTCCAGAATGCTTTATAGAATGCCTGAAAATGATGCCTCTGGGAACTGCCAGTGCTTTAGCACTGAGGGTAGCTCAGTTAAAATAAGCTTAACCAGCCTCTTTTCTGTGAAACATTGTCCGTAGGTCCCGTTTGAAGAGGCACAAGCTCAATTGTCCTGAAGGTCCTGTTTGGGAGGCCCATCATTTAGGAGGGCCATCTTCAATTTGTTTCATGTTTAAGAAGCCCCTGTTTGTCTGGCGGCGATATCCTCCTTGGCGGCTTCGCGGCGGCCGCCATTGTCGTTTGGAGAGTTGTCAGGTGTCCGATGTCCCCCAACAGTTCTTGTCTCAGCTGCGCCATGTTCGAGTGTCGATTCCTCCTGGCTCCGCGGCACCCGACTCTCCAGAGAGACTGGATCTTCGGCCTGGGATGTATTCTTCCGCCACCCTCACTCCTCCATCACCAAACCAACAATGCAGCTGCGCCCTTACTGTGTTACCGGTTCCCATTTCCACCCCAGTTGGCAGCACCTTATGGACCGGTCAGGTCATCTAGCAGCACCACCACCTAGCGGCACATGGGAAATGGAACTTCATATATAGCTCGCGGCATACACCTTGAAGTCTGAATATGTCCGAACATAGTTTGCATGTGGATTGCTCCCAAGCACTTTAGGAAAATGGGCGTGGTTTTCTGCTGCACAAACTTACCATTCATATGGCACTGATGGCTGAGCATGGCAGTGGATACCAGACTCATGAAATGGCAAAAGGTACATGCTAATTTGGATATGTACAACATAGTTGTGTGCAGCGCAATGATGCTCAAATTTTGGTTCATACTTTTATGGGGAAATACTACCGAAAATTGTTCCCAGAGCAGTTTTACCGCATTTGCATACATGCACCCATGGTTGGCGGCTCCTGTCAATGCAACACCAATGCCTAATTCTAAAATTTACAATTTAACTTTTCAAAATTTCACATTTAGCAAACTATTATCGCCGCCGCCGGCGCTGCTGTGTGCTGCGATAAGGTTAGTGTGCCACCGGCAGGCGGGCACGGTGGGAGTGTGTCAATGTTAACTGGATGCTTAATTGTAATCTAGTGTATTATAGTTGCGACATAATCTGGGGTGGGTGCCGGTTCAAGGTGGCTGAGGTAGTTCAGGGTAAGATTGCTAAAGTGTATGTGCATAAGCTTCTTATGCATAATACATCATACTTCACTCCACCCTGGGGGAGGGGAGCGGAGGTCGGCGGATTCCGCCTCCAGGATCTTGGAAGCTGTGACACCCACATAAAAACCGTTCCCCGCCATGATGGTTCCGCCCATGATGATTGAGAAGAATGCAACCATAACTTTTGAAGTCGCACAAGAAATATGTCTGTGTCACCATGGGCACCTATGACGTCACGGACGACGCTCCTTTTATGCTTTCATGCTATTTTTGCGCAATTTATATAATTAAGTGCCTTGTAATCATAAAGAAAGGACGTGCTGAAGGACTTAGACAGATGGTAGTTCATTTTTAGTCTTAATTGTGACAATTATTGGTTCGTAGCTATTGACAATTCTTCTTTATATGGAGATCGCACCTAGAAACGGCATTCTAAGTCAACCTAGCTATGCAGAATGTGCTCGGTTTTTGCTGACTTTTGTGATTTTGGCCTGCAAAGACAAACTGTTTGTTCGATCTCGTAAAATCGTGATGACGAAAGACGTAATCGAAAACAAAATCCCGAAATTTGCGATATTGCAGTTCCTATTTTTGTTGAGGTAAGCAATCCCTGCCCAATTCGAAAGTGGTCCCGAGATCACTTTCGAACAATCTCTACTATGCTAATTATAGTGCATGCTAATTAATCTGCAAGCCTCCTGAGACACACTTTCTCATAATAAGATGAGAGTAATTAAGCATGGCATTTAAAAATGGAGTTCGTGCTCGCGTAGGAATAGGCGAGACGAAGTAGCGCTTTGCCGCCTGAGAATATGGCATACATACTCACTCGTTCTTACTTGCTATGTGGTAATAATATACCACGCTGCCCTAAATGTCACGCCCACCTATTTGTGCATTATTTCCTGCTTTCCTGCTCCGGTTATGACGAGGAGCGAGAGAGATAAAACAATTTGAGCCCCTAAATCCATGGGAGCTCCCTTTTGAAGTGGAGTAGGAGGCTGCCTTAATATTTTGCATTCCTAGTAGAATTTCGTGGCGACGCAACTGGCTGTGAACTTACATGGAAGTCAATTCATGTATTTGAAACTTTATTCCTGGTCGGTGGAAGCTAGTTTAAGTTAGAAGCTGGTTTACTCTTGCATTGTATGATTTAATGACAAGGTTAGCGGGTCATGTTGTCACCAGTTGAAATGGCACAGCCTGTATCCCATACTGGCTGCTCACCAGTTTTCCATTTGATACAGGGAACTACCGGACAGATGTGGCAGAAGAGCTAGATCATGAATGACTCTTCCATATATCCTGCTCTTGGGAGTGTAGAAGAATGTGTTCGTAAGTACTTCCCGTTTTTTTCCTCTTGGTGCTACTGTACTTTTATGAACTACTTGGAATAGTTGTGTACATTTGTTTTCTTTTTTTTGTTGTTGTAGTGGCGTGACCTTTTTTGCACTGCTCTTCATCGAGGTGGCACAAGTCATCTGGGAAGCAAGGACGCATGTTGGTCTATATGAAGGTGAGATCCTACCACTTCCATGATGCCTATCACCTCTTATTCAACACTAAGGCTGCGGTCTTTGTTACGTTCCGTCCACGAATTCCGTGGACTCTGACATGATATGTCGTTCTTTGTCTATTCCTCACGAATTCCGTGGCCAGATTTCGTGGATCCGCGTGGAACGCGCGGACTGAAAAAAAGCTGTCCAGCCCCGTCCTGTGCGATTTCTTCCAATATGGCGACGCACATTGGAGGCGATGTGCGGGCCAAGGAAGACATGTAAAATTCGTAAATAATGTTGTGGAGTGGATACGATCGGGCTGGATTATGCAAAAATGTCGTTAATGAATGTTCATGTTCCCACAGACGAGGGTTCTCTATCGCAGAGTGGCTGAATTATCAACTTTTGATGTGAAACAGTAGTAAACTGGACACACTACCTTCAGTAACTTCGTTTTCTGATCATTTATATCTCCAATCAGTAAACATGCCGATGTCGGCTCGCTGCCCGCATGTGTCGGGGCGAGCTCGACATCTCGTAAACGGCATGCCGGCATCGGGCCGCTCTCGGCCCGACATCGGCATACTGACCTGGAATATCAACGTATGTCGGGTTGAATTCGGCATATCAATAGCGGCCAGCTGACGTCGGACCGTTGTCAGACATTTCACTTCCCAACCAATAGTAGACCCCTAGTGTCCCGACATCGGCCACACGTCGGCTACATGTCGGCTGGGTGTCGGCTGCATGTCGGCATTGACAGACATTCCACTCCCCAGCCGACAGCGGACTGCTGGCGTCCAGACAGCAGAACGACGTCTGTCCGCTGTCGGCATGTTCACTGGGCAATGACAAATGTCCTCACTGCCATTGACATGCCTGTCAAAATCTGCCCTGGACATATCTGACATTCATCTACCTAGCACACGAGCCATCTCAGAATAGTTTCACATTTTTATTCTTCTTTCCTGTTGACACCATTTAAAATTGGTCACCAGTGGCCAATAACAATAAGATCATTGGCCTTGCAGAATTACTGGTGTTGCCATTTTGCCAACATGTGATTCAATCACATCGCTTTCCAGTAATGCCATGCAGTGAATGGCAATCGTGAAATTTAGTAGGAACGTTTACGAACAACCACACAAATGGCTCGCATAAGTAATCCAGCGCGAAGAGTCACAGAACGCTCCGCGGCTGCAGTCCACGAAATATGCAACGTCACAATCCACGGATTCTGCGGAATGAAGGAGACAAAGAACGCATCCTTAGTTCCATGTTTTTGGTAAACTATTGACATATTTTGCACGAAAGCACAGCGGCGGATACAAGGGGGCACTGTGGGCATGTGCTCATCCCCATGCCCATGTAAGGTGGGCGCCCCTCTGGGGGAAGGCTCGAGTGCACCTCCCCTCCAATTTGTCAGCTAGAGGCGCCCGTCAGAGAAGACAAGGTACCCCCTTAGAAGGAAAGGCGCCCCTCCGGGATGGCTCGAGTGCACCCCCTCCCTCCCTTGAATTGTTCAGCCAGAGGCGCCCGTTGGAAGGCAAACCTCCAGGTACTTGCGCAGTGGCGTCCCTTCGGACGTGTACCCTCCGTGACAATTCTTGTTAGATGATTTGTTATTGTATTATATTTGCGATATAAGTCTTAAGTAATTTTATTGCTGCATTTACCATCGTTCTTCTATCGGAAAAAATACATGGATGTATCTGGTCGGTTATTTAACACAGCTTGATTGCTTAGCTGACGCCATTTGACTTGCTATGATTATCTGGTAGTGATCAGGTGAGGGGAAGAAGTAAGTACCCTTCCCCCACCAAAAAAGTGGGCGTATTGCAATTGTCTCAATTTGTATCGTTCGTACAGGAATTATATAATTACAATGAATATTCCTCCAACCATAGTGCATCCAATGCTCTGGACGTTGGAGAACATTGTTCGCTTTTGAAAACATTGCTGCTCGAACATAAGATTGGTGGCAATGTAAGCATATTATAGTTGTTCCAAGCGATTTTTCGGTGGCACAAAGGCCCATTCTTGATCCGCTAATATTAGCATTCCATGTATATGCCTATATTATACCGAGCAGACGTACAAACCTTTTCCACTCCGACAATTTAATACCGGACATGATGTAACACTTGGGTTCTAGGTTATCGAGTTAGCGTAGCTAGAGTGGGTTGATTATAGGTCACGACCTCGCCTAAATGCGGATTTAAGATGTGCACTGGAACATTTCTCAAAAGCAAACCATACAAGAATCAGTCAAAAGTGAAATATGGTTGTATAGGCAAATGGTCAGATAAATATGTTAACATAAAAGTAGGTCCCCAGGTCAACTTTTACATGATTGGAAATATACTCTGAACTGGAAAGGATGTTCTTCGCTACATTTGTTCATCGATATTTTGGAACACCGAAGTATATGTAGTGGCAAATTAAGTCCTCCAAAAGCGTGTCAGGTTCGAAGCACGATCCGGTCAGGCCACTGGAGTATGACCTGACACGTCTCAAAGGTACATTTATTCCATGCGTTCAACTAAGGTTAAAAACCGACCATTGCGATGTAAAAATCCAAAGCTCAAATGCCCAAACCATGGTAATTGTGCACGCCGAGTTGATTTTGGATGCGATTGTGGTCCTGACATTCGAGTTGTATATTTGGGATCTTTGTGTCGAATTTTTTAGATGTTTTGAGAAAGTCACAATTAATTTTTTTAATCGAATATTCTGAGAGGTTGCGAGATATATGTTTCCGCTTTGGTGGCACTCATTATCCTTTCCTGAGTGTCCCCTGTTTCGAAACTGGTTTCTTCAATGGTTCGTCACATATTTCCAAGTATTTGACGTCTCACCTATATTTTATATGTAGTCTTCACTTTGCATGAAATCAATATTGAACCACAAAATCACATTTGTTTCACAATCAAGGTCCGAAAGGCTATGGTGAAAACGCATTAGCTGACTGCACCTCGACATTGACCTGCTTAACCTGACCTGGAAGGTCAGCCAACGGAGAGACTGAGACAATGTTTCAAGTAACTACGCGTTCAATGATTTAGCTGCACGGTGTCGTTTACCACATCTCTGTATCTTGCTTAGAATAAAAGTTATGGTGGTGAGGTGAAATTGACCCTTGTACAACTCAAATAACCAACCAACCAACCAACTGCGTGTATATTCGAACTAGCCGTATAATTCATTCCTCGACAGACCGAGCAAGTGTATGATTCTCACTGGTCGTATGCTGGTCATTGCACTCATGCATACAGCTATTTGCTTATTTCTGACTTGGGTGGCCGCGTATGGGCTAAATAGGATAACTGGTATGTAAAGCTTCAAACTATATATGTTGCATGCTATTTTTCCGGAAGCATTTTTTTTTTGTAGCGGAAATTATTAGCTTCAATTATCCTGTGACTGCTTTTTTTGCACGTCGTGCATCCATGAATGACTAAGTTGCGCCAGCTAGTCCTGTGAAGCAATTTTGGCGTGTGGCAGTATCTTTGCAAAACGGAAAACAACGGCACTTATATGTCTGAAGGCACTGGTGATTGGCAGAGAAAGTAACTCATAGGTGATAGTCACAGGCTGTTGCTAGCTATAACTAACAAATAAATATATGATGATTATTGCCATTCGATGGATGAACAACGAACATCCAAAAGCATTTTTAACATGTGAACCAAAAGTTACTGATTTTCTATGAATTTATCTTTTCGGTAATCTGTCATGTAATATTTTGTTACATATGTGTATTCGTACGTATATATATATATATATATATATATATATATATATATATATATATATATATATATATATATGCATACATACACAATACATTCATGCATACATATATACATGGATACGCTGTCTTCCGGACCTCTCACGCATGGGTGTTGATTTCTGAAAATTATTGGGGAGGGGGAATATATGAAGGCAATGTGCAGGCCAAAATGGATTATGGGCACAGTCCATAGGGTCCCAAGTTAAAAGCTGAAATTATTTGGGGAGGGGGCAAAGCCAACATTGCGGAGTGTACTTGCCCCTTCATAAGTATATAAAACAACACCCCTGCTTCCACCTCTCCGCCATAAAGCCGTGCCTGCGGCCCTGGCCACACTTGCATCGTCCCTCTGAGCGTGGCTGCAGTGGCGTTCGGTGGCAACACTCGAGACACGGTGACAATTCGTTTGGCTGTGTCTGTCGCTGTGGCTGTGGCCGGGACAGTATATGTGTCTGTGGCTGTGACTGTAAGTGTGGATGTTGCTGTGGCATTAAGTGTGTCTGTGGCTGTGGCTGTGGCTGTGGCTGTGGCTGTGGCTGTGGCTGTGGCTGTGGCTGTGGCTGTGGCCGTGACAGTGACAGTAAGTGTGTCTGTGGCTGTGACGGTAAGTGTGGCTGTTGCCGTGGCTGTGACCCCTGGCGGGCCGGCCGGCGTGTTATCTATGTAGCGCCGACGATAGGCCGAGCCGGCGCGGCGGTGCGGCCGCCAGTGAGCCGGCGGCAGCGGCGGCGGCGACGACGCCGCACACCAGGCCGCCATGCTGGCCAGCCTGCGCAGACTGCGAACACAGAAGTCGCTGCAGCAGTTCGCCGACCCGGAGGAGGAGCGGCGCTCCATGAACTTCGTCAACTTCTACAACAGCTGGCAGATCGGTGAGCGGCGCTGCTGCCCGCCACGCTCGGCGGCCAGCACTCCTGCGTGCCGACCGTGTGTTGGGAGGGTCAGGCGGCACGCGCGACTGTGTGTCGTCTCGTGTCTGTCCGTGCCACCGTCCGGACCGCTGGAGGTGGCGGCAGTGTGCCCCACTGGTACCCCAGCTCTGGACACCGGTATGTCTGTCGTCTCGTGTCTGTCCGTGCTACCGAACGGGCCGCTCCAGGTGCCGGAAGTGCGGCCCACCGGTAGCCCAGCTCTGGACACCGGCATGTCTGTCGTCTCGTGTCTGTCCGTTTTACCGAACGTACCTCTGGAGGTGCCGGAAGTGCGGCCCACTGGTACCCGAGCTCTGGACACCGGCATGCTGTGTGCTCCTTTGTGATAAGTAACCTCACGTGATAATCCGTAATGTTGCGGATGAGCTATTATTGTCGCCATTTCGGACCGTCCTGTCACTGTGCGAAACTTCGAAGCGAGGCACCGCTTGTAGCTGCACCCGTCTGCCAGCGTAGATGTGTGCAGGCCCACACAGTGCAAACGGCCAGGTGAAGCCAGACACCGTTCCGCTCGGATCCAGCAAATACGGCTCGTTTCCGGGCGTCCTTCCTTAGTTGTAATCTGCGTCGTGACGCTCGTGATAGACGAGCTCGAGTGGCGATAGGAACTGGTCGAGGTGCTTCCGGCTTTGTCCGTATAATGCTGCACACCGTGTATGTTGCGCATGCCGGCCCGTAGCGGGACACGGTGCCGTCCCCATATCTCGACTGTCATGACCCTGTATGACATACATGCCGTACGGCCCGCCGCGCGGCACGGTACCGTCCACATGTCTCGACTGTCATGACCCTGTATGACATACATGCCGTACGGCCCTCAGCGGGACACGGTACCGTCCACATGTCTCGACTGTCATGACCCTGTATGACATACATGCCGTACGGCCCGCCGCGCGGCACGGTACCGTCCAAATGTCTCGACTGTCATGACCCTGTATGACATACATGCCGTTCGGCCCTCAGCGGGACACGGTGCCGTCCCCATATCTCGACTGTCATGACCCTGTGTGACATACATGCCGTACGGCCCGCAGCGGGGCACGGTACCGTCCACATGTCTCGACTGTCATGTCCATGTATGTTACACATGTACGGCTCGCAGCGGGACACGGTACCGTCCACATGTCTCGACTGTCATGTCCATGTATGTTACACATGTACGGCTCGCAGCGGGGCACGGTACCGTCCACATGTCTCGACTGTCATGTCCATGTATGTTACACATGTACGGCTCGCAGCGGGGCACGGTACCGTCCACATGTCTCGACTGTCATGTCCATGTATGTTACACATGTACGGCTCGCAGCGGGGCACGGTACCGTCCACATGTCTCGACTGTCATGTCCATGTATGTTACACATGTACGGCTCGCAGCGGGACACGGTACCGTCCACATGTCTCGACTGTCATGTCCATGTATGTTACACATGTACGGCTCGCAGCGGGGCACGGTACCGTCCACATGTCTCGACTGTCATGTCCATGTATGTTACACATGTACGGCTCGCAGCGGGACACGGTACCGTCCACATGTCTCGACTGTCATGTCCATGTATGTTATGCACGACGTACCGGTCCCATGTCTCGAGTGCCATGTCCGTGTATGCTATACATGCCGTACGGCCCGCAACGGGACATGGTACCGTCTCGATTTCTTTTTTTGCTCCAGCTGATCAGTGCAGTCGCTATGCCCCAAAGTTGCACAAGCAGTCGATGGAGCCCATACTATCACGTTTGCACGGGCCTCCTAACGAACAGCTCGTCGGTGTGTGGCAGTGGTCGGCGCGGTAATGTGCCACTCGTCTCCGGCAAACATTTATTTTACGTTCACTACTGCTGTCGGCGAACATGGTCCAGACGTTGATTTGCGACCCGGTCTAGTTGTATAGGTCCACATCGAGTGCTAGTGACCAACCAGTGAGCTTATTGAGTCGATTTGTGTGAAGCTCATGGTATAACCTGCCTTGTTCGTTGCCGGAAATGTAATTTCTGTTGACCATTTTGAATGACAGGCTAAGAGTAGAAATGGATGGTTTATTGGGACGGGGAAGGGGGAGTGAACCCGAGACCATTAGGTGAACCATTCATTAGTCTGCCTATCTTTCATGCCTGCCCTTTGTGATAAACTGTCCACACATTTCGATCATGATGTTGCAAATTGAATTGTTTAAGTACAACCCAACAACGGAACATTTTTGTGGTTTGTCGTGAGTAAAAAAAAATTATAATACTCAATGAAACCAGGACTTCACGCAGTCACTGACCTTGATGTTTTAGAAAGAGGAAGTTTTACGCATTTTGGCGATTGCGCTACATGATTTAATGCAAATATTAGTATCAAGTTGGCACAACTAGAACATTTCTGCGTCAACACAGGTTGCCGTTGGGATCTTTTAACTCCATATTACAGTATTGTAATAGTCACCAAATGCGCCATCAATGTCACTACTGCACCACTGTCCCAACCGAACACTGTAAGGTACTTTGATATGGGTAATTTCACATGGTAGACAATATATATATATATATATATATATATATATATATATATATATATATATATATATATATATATATATCTATCTATATTGCAGGAGAGCTGGTAAACAGAATGTTGGCTTATGTAGTGGGCGGGTCACGGCTAGAACACTACCACGAGTAGTGGTCTCCGGCGGACTCAGACACGGCCGGTGAAGGCCGTCACTGGTCGTGGACAAAGCATGGAACGGAAGGAGGCCATTCAGACGTCAAGTGGCCCAAATTGATGCCTCAGATGGACGCCTGCTGACAGTGTCGGGGAGGGGTGCACATGAGTCGGGGAGGGGTGCATTCCGTTGAAAAGTCGCGAGTGGATTGAGTTGGGTCTTCTGAATGGGCATCATTTTCCGATCATGGGTGTGGATCTTCGATCAGGGGGCGCGGTTCTCCGATCAGAGAGAGGGACGCTCAACACACCGGGACGCTGGGCGCCGAATGATCAACTCTGGTCGAAGCACCCTAAAGCCAAAATAACTAACTAACACTGAGACGCTCAACCCTTTTTAACCCATCGATGCAAGGAGTGTGAGTGATGAGCTAGACCCAAAGGTTTGGAAAAGGATGTCATCAAAAGAAATCGAATTTAGTGAGAGGACGCTAGTGCAGAGTAGTCCTGTAGTAGAGTAGTAGTAGTGCAGAGTAGTCCTGCCTGGGTTCAACAGCTCATCTGGGCCCATACTCATCACTCCTCTGGGCTCGCCTCTGGTCTCACATGCTCAAGGTAGAAAACAAGAGATTGGGTATAAACCATCATTGGATGCATACAGCAGCTCTTCAAAGATACAGAGGCGGTGTCCTTGGCTGGTCTTTTGTGTGGTGCCAGGCCTCGTCAACGGTAGGCTGTTTCGAGCGCCTCTCTTCAAATCTTGTCCCATACAACAGCATATAATTATGGACCGTAGCACTGTAGCCTGCATGTCGTATGCTGTCAGTGCCGCAGTGATATCAGTGCCATCAAAAAATAACAACACCAATGTGAGATTAGCGCACTCTCCCACATGTGTTCCGTATCTTCGGCCTTACCTGTCGTCCATCCGGGTGACAAAAAAACTTGTTGCCGCTATCTTTGAGCGTCTCTATATTTTTTAGGTGGAGTACTCTACCTCATGAAAGTCTTGGAAACGCCCTTAAGACCAAGCGCCCTTAAAGATAAACTAAAATCGAGCTAGTGCACTGGTTTATCTCCGGCGCGTACGTCCCTGACCAGGATCCGAGGTAGTCAGCAGTGAGCTACACTGGACAGACATTGCACAGCAAAGGACAGGTTTCCAGCACAACCACACCGCACCTAAGTGACTAATCCTGACTCGCAAGCTGGGGAAAGTAAGGGCGATGTCGCATGACACGGGATTTTGTTCGCATACCTACCGCTGAACCTCGCGCTCGAGCATATATTTCGTGAATCGTGACGATTCAAAAATATGTACTTGATCAGTTTAGTTCCGCTGGCATCCCATCAATTAACATCAGTAGCGCCCCTTCGGCAAGTGTCAAGTCCCGACCATGTTCGACACTCCAACATCCTGATTGGGTATGCGTGAGGTTATCCTACCTCTTTTTCCTGATGCCGCGTCAAACTATAGCGAAAAATTATGTTATAAACAGGATTTAGCACCACCCCTCCGAATAAATGGTCAAATGAAAAGACGAATTTTCATTTTGGAGTGGCTGGGATCAGCCCAGATCCCAGCCACTCCAATCCTCGACAAAATCAAGGGTTGCGATGTTGCCTGAATATAATGATTGCTAAGGAGGTGGAACCCGCTAGGCTGACTGGCTCAAGAAACTATTAACGATTTTTTTGTTTGTTTAATAAAAGTCATACTTTTGGGAGACAAAGTACTGAAAGTTAGCCGATTTTCACTAAAGCTTATCTCACGCCCGAACTACCACACCCAGTCTCATGAAACGTATACCACTGGAATTTCCGTGGAAAACTCCACATGCATGCAGCATTTCGTAGCTCTATCTTCAAAAATGTGCAAGGAAAACAGCTTTCAGTATTTTAGTGGCTGCGCCACAAAAGTTACTGAGTCTTTTTCGATTCTTAAATCCCAATCCCAATCGGGCGTACACCATTTGATTCGTCGTACCAATCTACGTCCGGCTGAACACCTTACATGATCCATGGATCAAAGACCTCGAAAAATTCACTGAAAATCTTGTTCGAGCCTTAAATATGCTCCAATCCCAATTAAAGGTACACCATTCGACTCGTACCAATCTACGTCCGACTGAACACCTTCCATGACCCAGGGTTCACCTCCACGTGACCCAGAGGTCAAAACTACGATAAATTCGCTGAAGGTATTTTGCGACCCTTAAATATGCTCGAATCGCCGTAAAAGGTACACCATTCGACTCGTACCAATCTACGTCTGGCTGAATACTTTTCATGACCTGCTCACCCCCACGTGACCCAGAGGTCAAAAACACCCGATAACTTTTGTGAAGTATTTTTCTGTCGACATGTATGGTCACATCGCAAGAAGCACACCGTCGGGCTCATCGACACAATATTCGTCGGTCTGATTAGCTTTCATGACACCAGGTGGTAACCATCACTTGACCATGGATGTCGAAAACCATGGATGTCGACCATGATTGTCAAAAATCACCGAAACCACCGGCGTTACCATTCCTGCAGCCTGGAAAAGAGATGCTGGGAGTTGTCGCGTACCATAGACGCTTCGAGTTGACTTCTTATCATGTGATGGCTGTTGCAATCCCAAAGGGTGATCGGTATGAAGCATGGGTGTCACTTCATTGAATTGATTGGGGACCAATTTATGTTTTTGATAGTTTTTTTTTTTTGGGGGGGGGAGAGAAGTGCTATCGCCAAAAAAAACCTTTGTGCGAGGGGAGGGGTGCGCTCAAGCGCCCTGGAACAGTGCCTCCATTGAATCAATGATTGGAGCCTCCATAGCTTCGGTTTGATTGGGGGATCAAGTCAATGATATACATCTTGGATCTGGTCAGGACAGATCTGACATCGTCACTTATATCTTGTTGCCTGATCTGACGTTTGCCTGCCTCTGTGTCTAAATGACTGAGTTATGGGCGCTGTATGACCTATGCAGTCGATGCGCCCTTAAACTGCAATAACTAACTCGCTGAGGACTCCCATAACGCGAGACGGTTTAAAAACATTTTGGTTTGTTATTGTCAATGGAGTCCCTCGTTTGCTGTCATTTCGAGTGGTCCAGAGGTAAGATGCTCGTCTCACAATCGAAAGGTTGTGGGTTCGAGTCTCACCTGTCGCTACTCTTCGCCCGCGACCAATCGGCGTGAGAGATTGGCGACGCTACATGACTCAACGGTCGACGTGTCGTAAAACCAATAACCAACCAAGTCCGAAGAGTGCATTGATAGACTGGTTGAGATTTGTAGCAGGGAGGGGAAGTACACGGGTGGGGGATCGACTGGCTGCACTCCTCGCCGCGACATCAGCCATGTCGTTGCCGATAGTTCCCACATGGCTAGGGACCCAGCACAAGATGACTTCATGCGTCTTAGTACTTCCCAGACCGGCTGGGAGTACTAAGACGCATGAAGATGTTCTGGTAATAGCGGGTCACGAGGGTAAAAGGACTTCAAGGTTAAAGACTTAACGAGTCAGACACGACAACGTGACAATTTTATACTCCGAACTGCTATGAAAGTGTTTTTTTTTTTATCCAGCCCCGGGTTAAAAAAAGTTTCCGGTCTTTCCGGTCCTCACTCCGTTTCGGGGGGGGGGGTCGATACATGCCCCCTCTAATCTCCAAACTAAGCGTCGCACGAAAACGAAAGAGGTGTCATCGGAAAGTGCTCGACGAGTAGGGCCAGAAACTACCCCAATATTTTCTCCCCTAAAAAAATGCCGTCACTAAGGGCGATTATGTGGTCACGACTGACGTCATGTTTTTGGCTCCGGGGAGATCATTTTGGGGAAGATTTTAAAATAAAATTTATTTGGAATCAGAAAAGGAAGGCGAAATCGACCATAGCCCAAAAATGTCTTCACATCCAAAAATCATGTTGAAATTTTTAACATTCAATTTTCGTGAATTTTTACTTTTCTAATGAGTAGAGCGGATCGAGAAACGTTGCTTTAAGTCAAATTGCTCTCATAAAAGTGCCTACTTTAGCCCGAATCTTCCATTTTAGCCCTAATTGGCAAAGATGCAAAACTAATGTCATAAAAAATAAATGCCTCTAGTGCTTTTTGTTGCATCCCTAAAAACAAGGAAACGCTGGAAGTTTCATTCAAATAACTTTATCCGTTAAAGCATGGCGACTGGTTGAACTTTTTTTTGGTGGTGATCTTATACCTAACCTGACCTCTCAACCTAACATAACTTTGACTAACTCGTTGACCGTAGATGACCTGACCTCAACATTTTCACACAACATGTCAAATTGGTGTGGGAAAAAGTATGGCAAATTTCGGCGCGCTGACGCGCGTCGTTCTTTTCCTATCCGCGGAAAATCTTCGGGGGTGGGGCGCATATCACCCCCCCCCCAATGGTTAATAGCGATCAATTCCGCCGTATAGTTCGATGCATGTGCAGGCAGTGTAAACGTCCTGGTAGTGGAACTACTCACGAAAGCACAGCACACCATCACCAATATTTGAGCCGTCAGTGTAAGTAAAAACACATGCATCATAAAATTCCAGGTGCTCCAGGGCCTTCATGTGAAATACGTTTTGTACGATCTCCGCTTTAGGGGTGTCCATCAAGTGAGTGTTAATCGTGAGTGGAGTCAGCTCCCAAGGTGGAGTGGAGATTAACTTCACTCATAATGCTGCGCAAACGGAACTGTTCTCCTGCAGCAACTCCCGCACGCGTACACAAAGTGGGTTCACGCCTCGTCCACGTCGGAACATCCGTAGCATGCGGGTTGAAAACACAAATAGGTAATCTGGGTGCGCAGGGTTGCCTTTACCTGGAAGCGTAGCGCAGACCAAGTTTTGCTCTTGTCAAGGATAGTGGCGACTCATGAGCTTCCGCTAGGGGCCTCGCGATTGGCGGGGTACGAATTGCTCCCGTAGCAATTCTGAAGGCTGCATGACAAAGTGTCGAGAGTGCGTTTCTTTGAAGAACTGGCAGAGTCGTAGACGAAACAGCAATAGCGAAGTTTCGATTGAATAAGTGATCGGCGCAGTCGCAAAAGTGTAGTCTTCTCCGATCCGTACGTTGTACGGGATAGGCAGTTCATGATAGTTAAAGGTTTTCAGCATGTTTCCCGTTTGGCTCTTTGCTGCCTTTTATACGTCATACGACTGTTAAGTAGCACACCGAAGAATCTTGCTGTTGGTTGGAAAGGTATATCCCGTTCGTAAAGTTGGATTTTGTGATTCTGGCAGTTCCGACGACGGCAGAAGTGCATGGCTACCGTCTTTTCCGAAGAGAATCGGAAGCCATTTGCGATGCTCCACCTCTCTAGATGTGAAACGACAAGCTGCATCTGTCTCGACAGAGACCATGTTCGTGATGCAGAAGACCAAACTGCAAGATCATCAACAAACACAGATTTATCGATGTCAGGCGGCAGGCTATCTCAAATGTAATTGATAATTATTGCAAACAAAGCAACACTCAACATTCTTTCTCGAGGAACACCGTTCACCTGGGTAAAGAAATCAAACATGATATTTCCCACTCTTACGCGAAACGTCCTTTCGGCCAGATAATTTTTCAAAAAAGTTAGCCATGCAGCCTCGCACACCAGCACTCCACAACTTCAAAGTATACCATGCCTCCATGTGGTATCGTAGGCACCCTCGATGTCGAATCAGACAACACGTACATACATGTCGTGTTTCCTTAAAACTGGCTCGAATTACAGTATTTAATGTTATAACAGCGTCAACTGTAGAGCGATGTTTCCTAAAGCCGCACTGAGCGGCAGTTAAAAAGTTTCGTTGCTCAAAGAACCACGTCAGTCACAAGTTTACAAACTTTTCCATTAACTTACGAAGACATGATGTGAGTGAAGTTGGTCGATAGTGTGGGAGGGTAAGTCCACTCTTACCTGGTCTTAACAACGGCCTCTTGCCAAGAGGGGGGAAACTCACTGCCATCCCACACGACATTAAGCGTGCTAGGAAATATTTGAAGCGCATTAGAGGGGAGGTGACGAAGCATCTCATTATGCCCGGTGTCCCTCCCCCCCCACACACACACAGAGCGCAAGGTTCTAGTTGCCGACATCAACGCCGCCATGTTGAAAGGTAGATTATACGGGTAGTGTTCCGAAGTTTTAAAGTCAACAGGTGTGGCCTCGCAGTGGGTTTTATGGCGCCTAAACACGGGATTGTTGCTACCGCTTATGCTGCGTTCCGCAAATGCTCCAGCGATTTATTTGCCACATGCAGTGTTTCCACGTCGACTTCACCGTCTACGTATTGGTTGGTTGTATTGATTTTGACGCCATTGGTGGCGAAGAGTAGCGACAGGTGAGACTCGAACCCACACCTTCGATGTGGACGAGCTCTTACCCCTAGACCACATCCACGTATAGAACGGGTAGTGGAATTGGCCGTAACCGGCCGAAAATACGTTTTATTTGCGACCACGCTTGCGACGATGGCACAGCGCGGTTCAACTTACTGACCTACGCCCTCTATGACACCTTTCCCTCTCTGAGTTGTACGGCACGCAGCTGCTCTCGCCTTCTGAAAAGCTAATAGGTTATTGGTTGTGCTATTGTGGTTGAGTTGCTTCAGAGCACGGCGCCGTTTTCTAATTGCTATCCGGCAATCTTCAGTCCACCACGGCGGGAGCGTACGTCGGGGAGAGCCAGTAGTACGAGGTATGCATTTGAAAGCGCACGATACAAGTATGGAGGTAAACCCCTCCGCAGGACTGGTGCACAGGAATAGTCGCATTCGTTAAAACATGCATGCAGCCGAGCAGTAAAAAACGACCATTCAACCTTTCTCAAATTCCACCGCTGTGGCCTGAACACCAGGGCTCCTTTCAGAAATTCGAGCCAAACGGGGAAATGGTCGCCATCTCGCGGATCGTCATCAACGAACCAATTCAAACACTGCTATCTCCGGGCTGGTGATGCTTAGGTCCAGCGCAGAAGTATTTCCCGATGGTTGTGATAAATGTATGTGTGCGCCAGTGTTAAGAATGCATAGAAACTCCTCTAGAACAAATATTTCAAGAGGACATCAACGCACATTCATGTCGGCACATCTCCATACGGTGTGGTGGGCGTTGAAGTCACCCAGTAGTAAAATGGGTGGGGGAGCTCTGATGCAAGTCATCGGAGTGCTGAAGAAGGCAAAGCGGGGACAGGAGGGAGATATACTGAGCATGTGGTCATCGAGCGATCACCGAAGGAGACTTTTGCGGCCACCGCCTGGAGAGATTTACTTGCAGCAAGATGTTGGTCGGGACCACTTTTGTGCACCACCAGCATGACACTTCCATGCGCAACAGTATCATTGTCACGGTCCGTGCGAAAAAAGAAGTTGCTTAGATAAACGGGCCTTCTGATAAGAGTTCCGTCTCATGTATGCAAACAAGCACCGGGTTCCGGTTATGTAGTAAAATCTGTAGCTCCTGGAGACTGATCCTGATGCATCTACAGTTTCATTGTAAGACAAATGATATGTTGACTAGGAGTGACTAGAAAGAGGGGAAGGACACGCTCTAAAAGTTTGCACGGTCGGGCGCAGAGTCGAGGCGACTAACCGGCCCCGTCCCATGCGAGTGGATTCTCGGGCGAGAGCGTGGTGACGCTCCTCCAGCTGGCGGGGAGCCGGTCCAGGGTAGTGAACGTATTTTTTTTTTGGGTGGGGAGGGGCGTTGACACGGGGAGGAGGAGGAGGGGAGGACGCATTTTAGGGCTATTCCCCACAGTGAGGATGACTTCCTTTTGACGGTGAGATTCATTTGATGTGCTCCATGTGCCTACCGTTGGTTTGATGATGTAGGTGTGGCTGGATTTGTGTTGTGTAGAGTTGTGTTGTGTCCGTGTGTTCTGGTGATGTTGGCGTATGTGGTTGTGTATGAGTGTTTTGCAACCGTCTGCCGAATATTCCCTGCTGAGGTAAGTGTTCAATGCTAAGGCTTGCTTTGCGAACCGATCTGCTTCTTCATTACCTAGGATGTTGGCGTGGCTCAGTATCCAGAGAAGTGAAAATTGTTTACGTTATGGGCCACGATTTGTTAGATTCTGTCAGTGACTGGATGAGGACAGTCTTGGGCGTTGCCAATTGACTGAAGGACGGATTTTGAATCTAAGCAAATTACTATGTAATGTAATATACAATGTATGTGATATGTATGTAATAATATATGTATATATGTATGTATGTATGTACTAATAATGTATGCAATAATTAGTATGTAATACTATGCAAATAGCTTCACGCCTCGTGATAATGGAGATAGTGGCCAAAATGGCCAGTGCTTCAGCGGAGTAGATGGAAAAGTTATCCGGCAGACGCTTGGAAAGCCTAAGGCCTGGTCCAGTGATGCGGGTGCCTACCTTGACCTCGTGTTTCAGCCCATCCGTGAATACGAGTGGTTTTTTTATGAGCGCTTAATGATCACAATTTGTGGTCGAGGCGCCCTAAAACCCAACTAACTGAATACGACTGTTTTGTGATTGTTGTCATCGGCCAAGTTGCGGGAGGTGCGAATAATTTCCGCGTGGTAGCCGATTTCTTTTCCGAGGGTAAAGTCCAGGATTTCTACCTTTGGTTGACTGAGGGTCGAGAACGGCCTCAAGGGCGGTCGAGCTGCAATGGTGGGCATTGTGAGGTTAAGATCTGAGAGAGCCGTGGCAATTTGAACACTATGTGGTGGAAGTTTGCGCCTAAATCGGATCTTGTCGTATCTGTCGTGCGTAAAACAGCGCTGTGCCGGATGATTTGTAAGGGATTTTATTATAATGTCGTAGCGGCACATCCGTTGTCCTCCTGAAGCGTAGGGGAGGCTTGTTTCAGTCTATTGGTAGACTGGATATCGGTGTGCTGTAGAGGGCTCCTGTGGCTGCTCTGATGGAGTTTTTTTTTATGGCTTCTATTTTTTGCACTGGTTTTGTAAAATGGTGGAAAAGAAAGATGTTGTATTTTAGGATGGGTCGTATGCATGATTTGTTGAGTCGTATTTGTGTTTCCCCGTCTCCGCCCCTGTTTGTTACTGCAATTGTGCGGAGTACGTTGATGCGTTTCGCGCATTTGTTCGAAATGGAAATGGTATGTATGTTGAAGCTAAATTGTTAATCCAAGTATGTTCTTAAGAACTTGAAACTTTTTACCTGTTCGATGACCTTGTGGTCGATTTTAAGCAGTGTTATTGGTGTGGGGAGGAAACGACTATATGTTTCTGTGGCTGATTTTTCTGCTGACAGGGTGAAGCCCCACGTTTTGCACCACTTCGCGGTGTGGTCCATAGCTGTTTAAATGGTTTTCTCAGCTTTTAGGAAACATTTTGCTGTTGTCTAAATGGCTATGTCATCCGCGAAAATTGAATATTGAAGTGACGTGTCGGTGTGATCAGCAAGCATGTCGCTAATCATGACGAGGAAGAGGTTCGGTGAGAGCACGCTCCTCTGTACCAGGCCGTGGTCCTAGGGTGTGGCGATCGATGTGACACTGCCGCATCGGACCTCAAGGGTTCTGTCTCTGAGGAAGCTGAGAGTGAAGTGTGCCATGCGTCCACGTAGGCCTATCTTGTGGAGCTTGTGTGTTAGTGCGAACTTGTGTACTCGATCGAACGCGGCAGTGATGTCTAAGTAGGCAGCTATTGTTGCGCGTTTCATGCGTAGACCACGTTTGATGTGCACTAGCCTAATGAGATTGTCTGTTGTTGATTTTTGACGCTGGAAGCCGCACTGAAATTCTTCTAGCAGGACGTTGTGTTCTAGAAAGTGTCTCAATCGTGTGTTGACCATGCGCTCGACCAGCTTACTAGCGCAGCTAATAAGTGAGATAGACCTATAACCTTTTGGGGTAGAACGATCTTTGTGCGGCTTTGGCAAATGAATAACTACACTTTTCCGCTCGGAGCCTGGAATGGTGTCGCTTAGGTGCATATCGTTAATGGGCACTAGAAAGTGCGTTATATATTTTTTGCTAAGGTGTTTGGAAAACTGGTAATGAATGTCGTCCAGCCCAACCGACGTGTTATCACAATTGCTGACTGCGCGATGAAATTTGTGCATAGTGAATGTTTGGTTGTAGTCTTATGTGCTGTAAGAGTTGACATTTTTTCAGCATATTTATGGGTAAAAAAGACTCAATTAATTTTGTTGTGGTTGGTTTTTTACCTCTTGGTCACATGGAAGCCAACACTGGGTCATGAAAGGTGTTCAGCCGGACGTAGATTGGTACGATTCGAATTCTATACCTTTGATAGGGATTGGAGCATATTTAAGGGTCGAAACTAAGTCACGTTTGTGGCACAGGTACTACAATACTGAAAGCTGTTTTTCTTGCATGCTTTTGAAGAAATTTGCGTGCAGGTAGGGCTTTCTATGGGAATTCCGGTGGTATACGTTTCATCAGGCTGCATGTAGTGGTTCGGGCGTGGTATATGTTTTAGTGAAAATCGGCTAACTTTCAGTGCTTTAGTGTCTCCCCATACTTTTGAACCAAATCAGTTTTTGAGGGTCCGACGTTCAAAGCACCAGCCATGCATTTCAACCGTCCAGAAAGATGTGACGTTTCCTTCAAATGGGCCGATTGCCAGAAAGTAGTGGCTGATAGTCCCGCGATTGGTTGCAGTTAGTCCCGCTGGCAGATAGTTTGGCAAATGTGTGCCAGTAGCTAGCAGATAGTTGTAGGGTACCGCAGGGCTTTCGGCTCTATTATTTGCCTGTGATCTAAGTCTGATGTTAGATACCACATTACCTGTTGGATACAGACACCCACGTAACTGCGGTGATCACGGTGGCGCCGACATTCTCCTGATCAGGGTGAAAGGTTCGTGCGGGATTCTGAGGCGCCAATGAGGGGCCAGTGGAAACCCTCATGAAAGAGAAGGTTGCGACTTTGGAATTGCAATATTTTGGGGTGGGTCTCTGGCTAATGAGGTGCACATTGGACGCGACAGTTCTTTCTTCCTCTATTAAAACTGGAAATTGCTTGCCAAGCTGGGTGGAGGGGGTCTTTGTTAGAAGATTTTCAGATTTGATACGGAAAATGGCAAATTAACATTGGCAAGGTAGCAAATCAGAAGAGGCTCGGGCCCCCTCGACCCACCCGTTCCCTCCGCTGGAGTCATGGTATTTGAGGTGCCGAATGGCTGTCGTGGTGGGACCATTGGTGTCGTGTTCAGGAACTGCCTGCCCGGAAATGTATCGTGTACAAATTCCCGTGCCAGTCGGGTCGGGAGCGAATCTCGACGCCGACTGTATTTTCGTAGCATCGCGAAGGTCGTGCGGTGCAGCCGCCAACGCCGGAATGCCGCCGCCCAGTCGACCGTTGCGGCGTTGGCGCACGGCACCGGCCGCGCTCGTTCCGTCTCCCCGTGGCTGAGCGCGGCGTGACGTCACGACCGTGGGCGGGACGGCGCTGCCGGCGTCGGTGGGCGCAGCGCCGGTCTGGGCGGGTGGCGGCGGCGGCGCGCGGTGACTCAGATCGTCGGTGTCCGTTGTTGGTGCTGTGGTTCGCCGTGTGCTTCTCCGTGAGCCTGGTCGTGAGTTGAGCGACCCGACCCGACCAGACCTGCGACGTCACCCGAGTCGGCACAGACGTGCAGTGGTGGGGTCATGGGCTGCGGCTGGGGTCTGTGCCGGGGACGAGCGCGTCACACCCTGGCCGACGAGCTGAAGGCGCACGCCGGCACCGTGCGCCGACTGGAGAAGGAGCACGAGGCGCAGGGTGAGTGCTGTGGACGCTGGGGCCCGGTCGGGACGGCGTCGGGGGCGAGCTCGGGCTGGCGCGGAGCCGCGCCCGTCTGTGGTGCTGAGAGGTGTGGGGACGGGTAGTGGCGCCGTCCAACGCTGACGGCGGGCGGCGTCACTGCACCTTGGCCCGCCGCACGCTGACTGGCCGCCTCATCACTCACCAGCCCGCTGCTAACCAACTGCTGAGCGACTCGCCGCGTGGTCTTGGTGTGTGTTGTGCAGTCGCCCGGGCACTGCGTCTTCATGGATACAGCGAGGGTCAGATCGGCCAGAGGTGGGTGTAGTCTCCAGCCGGACATACCGACACCCGGCTGCGGCGTCAGAGGCGGATGCAGGGGGCGTCACTTGGGCACGTGCCCCGCACCAATAATAGAAAGGTGGTGCCCCTCTGACCGGGAAAAGATGCCACATTGGGTAGGTTGGAGTGCACCCCCTCCCTCGCTCAACGGTTTTTCTCAATAAATATTGCCCTTCTCAGAGGAAAAGGCTTTAGTATGCTCGAGTGCGCCCCCCCCCCCGATGAACGACTTTTCCGTCGAAGGCGCTCTCCAGGGACTGCAATGGCGCCCCTCCAGGGACTGCAATGGCGCCCCTCCAGGGACCGTGCAATGGCGCCCCCATAGGGACTAATGGCGCCCCTCCAGGGACTGTAATGGCGCCCCTCCAGGGACTGTGCAATGGCGCCCCTCTAGGGACTGTGCAATGGCGCCCCTCTAGGGACTGTGCAATGGCGCCCCTCCAGGGACTGTGTAATGGCGCCCCTCCAGGGACTGTGCAGTGGCGCCCCTCCAAGGACTGTGCAATGGCGCCCCTCCAGGGACTGTGCAATGGCGCCCCTCCAGGGACTGTGCAATGGCGCCCCTCCAGGGACTGTGCAATGGCGCCTCTCCAGGGACTGTGTAATGGCGCCTCTCCATGCTATTGCGCCCCATGAAAAGTTCTGGATCCGCCCCTGTGCGTCATTTCTGTTCGCTGCGCTGCCACGCGCGGGTGTGACGTTGGTTTGTACGCGGTTGGTTTGTGCGCGGGTGTGACGTTGGTCTGTACATGATGCGGCACGAGCGCCGCCGCAAGTCGCATTGTAGGCGGTCACAACCCGGGGGCGGATACAGCAATTGTCATGTAAAGGGCACGTTTTCTCTGAGGATCGCCTTCGGCGGAAACAAATTGAGCGGAGAGGGGTGCACTTCAGCATACTGGAGGGGCGCCATTTCGACTCCAAGGGGCGTCTTCCTATGAAACGGACATCCTTGACTGAACAATTAACTAAGCGGGTTGGAGGGTTGCACTCGACATTTCCTGATACCGGGTTCAACATTCACACCACTCGGGACATTTCCCAATCCCGCGGCCAACCGGCGAAACATTGTGGGCGGCGCCATTAGCCGTGGTCGTGCATGAAGTGCGTCGAGAACCACCCAATACACAATAAACAAACTCGACATTTCCTGAAGGGCGTCTTTCCTGGCCGGAGTGGCTCCATCTTCCCATGAGTGGGATCAGATGCTCCAGTGCTCCTGTATCCGCCCCTATCACAACTGGTGTTCACCGCCACCAAAAACCGGTATATCCGAATGGTTGGAGGCAGTGCCGTCTAGTTCCTGCAGATCAAGTCTGCGCACCATCGTTACGGCAGGTACCGCCGTATCGATGGTGTGTTATGCGCCGGAGGGTTTGCAGTGATGGGCACTGTTTTCGTATGGCAGTTACTGCCGTATCGATGGTGTATTGTGCGCCGAGTCCGTATGGCAGGTACCGCCGTATCGATGGTGTATTGTGCGCCGGGTCCGTATGGCAGGTACCGCCGTATCGATGGTACATTGTGCGCCGGGTCCGTACCAGATGTGTGCTCGGGCGCCTTGACTAGGTCTGGATCCATTCTAGTTTAGTTTACTTTATCTATATATGTTGTGTTATCTTACTTCTCACTATAATATTTACATATTCATAAGCCGTGCAGCCAGCCCCGCGACAGCTGAAGCCGTGTGGCATCAGGAGACAATGCAGGCGTACCTCTGGATGCATAACATGGCGATCCATCCATGCACTATTTCGTATACACGTATACAATGACAATACTCGTTGCAGGATCAGTGGCGTCGCCGCGAAATTCTTCTGGGGGGGGGGGGGCAATGTTGATAGGGGGCCTCCTTCTCCCCGAAAGGGGGCCTCCACTGTGTTAGGGCCTCCTATTGCTATTTAGGCTCTTAGTATGGTTCCCGAATGGGGAGCATGATTTCGTATTGATGTCTTGTTTGTTCTTGGCATGGTGCATCATTTACACGAAACGCAATAGCAAGAATCATTTTTTTTCGCTGATAACTGAGCCATACCAGGGTATAAATAAGCAAATGTGGATAAATACGTCAGTGCCAAAACAAGCCAATATCTTTATGCTTTATCGACGAGAAGAATCTTCCCGCTGGCCTCTAGATTGCAGCGAGCTGGTGGGGCTGGTGCTGAGCATATCTTAAAGATATCTCCCATTGATCAACCCGCTTCTATGTCCACCAAGTTTAACTGAATATAGCTAGGTTCATCACTACTGTTAGTCATTCCCACAGCTTGATCTCATAAACAAGCTTCAACGATCATTTCTCAGTCCTAGGACGACAATTTCGCGAAGGTGACAACGAGAAGTGGATTGAATTGGTGTTCTGATCGTCATCTTAGGGATTTAAAAAAAAAAATAATAACATTTGGTACTGGCTGCAAGGCACTTGGCACGGAAGCTAAAATAATAAATCCTCCGCGAATAAATTCACGGCAAGAACATGCACTGAACAACAATGCATCAATGACAATGCAACAATGTAACAATGACTGCATAAATAATGCAAAACTTTCAAATTCCACGCCGTCACGCCCATGGTTTTCGCTGTGCTGTACCGTTTTGTAAATTATGTCGTTGAGAAGGTATTGAAGTTTGGAAGCTCTAATTATGCAGGCTGTAATCACAGAAGGCAAGTTTATTGGAAGAAAATACATATAAAAACATCATTCCTCCCATTTAATATGGGGCATCGGTGGTGTTTTGTATGCTTGTGAGGAGGAAGTTGCCCCCTCAATGTAGGATTTGCTCCATTGGCGTATGTTTGTGAAAATTATTGGGGGATCAGTGACGTACCTATATTTGCGTCAAGGGGAGGGGGGGCAAACGTATTTGGAGGGGGTCCACCTACTCAATATAGACTTCCGATTTCGACCACTATTTTGTCAAAGGGGACCTTTTTAAATAAAATAATTAGTGACCAACTGAATTATCCTGTGGAGGGGCCTAGTCTACCACTATCGTTTCTGATTCGTCGGATTTCAACCCTAGCTCCCCCACCCTGTTCGAATGTATTATTTTGGTATCCCTTGATAAGTCACCTCGCACTGCTGAAATTACACCTACACAAATCACTTTCAAATGTAAAATTTCCCAATTTCAGACATTCCAGTTCATAGTGCCCGGTCGTCACGACGCCAACGTTATTGCACGTGCACACCCATCTTGCGTATTCGGCGCATTCGCCACACTTCGTGCGATGCTACGGATTCTGCTGGGCCTCCTACGCTTTGCTAATTGCTGCCACATGATAGACTTGCACCATATCTGACGTGATGAAATGCTTCGTATGGGCGTTCGCTGCGAAAATTCGATGAACTAAATTCGATCATTAGTTCCCTACTTCCAATATTTTATGGTGAAGAAATGCGGATACCCGCTGAGCTTTGATGTACATCATATCCTTGATTAAACATGCTTCCAGGTTGGCTACCGAACCGAGGCCCTGCCTGAGTGTACTTCTTTGGACCCGTTTCGTATTTCTTTGTCTACGGATGTGTCTTATGGCTCCAATCCATTTTTGTTAGAGGCCCAACGCATTTTCGAAACCCCTGCTCGTTTTGGGGTTTGTTGCTTTCTTGTGCACCGAAGATTTTTCTTAGTTGTCGGGGCGCTTTAAAAGATCTCGATGTCTTTACTTAGTGCCCGGTATTTTTGTTCGTTTTGGAACCATGTAGCTTTTTGCGGTCCCAGCCTCTTTTCAGGCCCTTGTGTGGTCGCATGGCCCCTGTGTGCCTTGAGAGCTTCCGGTGTTTTTTTGTGTTGTTTTTTTAGAGTTCCCGGTATATTTATTTAGGGCTGCAACGCATGTTTTAGGGCCCTGTCGCTTTTTGCGAGACTACGCTTTGGAGGGCGAGTTGCATTTTCGGTCCCCGTTGTGCTCTTAGGGTCCCGCTGTGTTTATTTGGGGCTTCTGACGCACATTTGTGGTAGCCCAGTACGATTTTGGGGCTTCGGTGCGATTTTTCTGGGTCCTGGCGCGACTTATCGCGCCCAGGCGCGTGGTACCGGGGACCCAACGCCAGTTATCTGGGCTCAACGCGATTTTTGTGGATCTCTTCTGAATTTACTTAAATTCCGAATCCAGGCCTGATTTTTCGAGTCCCTGGCGCCATGTTTTTGTATCTCACCTCGATTTTCTTCGAGCTCCGATATGTTTTTCGATGGCGTACGCGATTTGTGAAGGCATCTGATGATATGTTCGGTGCTCCAGAACCATTTTCCTGACCCGGACTTTTTTTTGGAATCCCTCCTTATTTTGGAGGGCTCCGGCTTTATTTTTCGGATACCGATGCGACTTTGGGGGGTCACACGGTGCTTACGTGGGGCCCTAGACGCCAATTGGTGGCAGCCCCATCGTGAATTTGTGATGCCCAGACGAAATTTTTGGTACTACCGATGGGAATTGTGGGTCCGAGCGCGATATTTGGTGGGACCGGTTCGAGTTTGCGGGGCGCGTTGTACTTAGATGTGGCCCCAACGCGATCTTGGCGGTTCCTGTTGCAGATTTTCGTGCCTCGGAGCGAGTTTTCTGGGGCCCGCCGTATTTACTTGGATCCCCTACGCAAATTCTGGTGGACCGACGCGAATTTGTGTGGCCCCAGCGCGACTTTTGGGGGCCTCGGCTCAATTCTTGGGAGCATATCCCTCTTAGGAGGGAGAGGTTGTAATTTTTTTCCGGACCTGTTCTTAATTTTCCGGTGCTGGGGTCGATTCGATCGAGTCTCGGTGTGAACTTTTGGACATCGAGTTCTATTTTTTTAAAGGTTCTTATGTGATATTTTTGGGTCCCGGTACGATTCTTCGGTCTCCAGGTACGATTTTTTTCGGTGCCCTGACACGTTTTTTTCCAGTGCCCAACGGGTTTTTTTTTTGGGGGGAGGACTGACACGATTTTTTGGGGGCGCAGAGTGACATTCCGGTTGATAATTGATTTTTGGTGCAGCTGCAACCTTTGGGGTCCAGGCGCGACCTTTTTGGTCCCCAGTGAGATTTTCAAGGGCTGCGACGCGACGTTTTTAATCCAATGTAATATTTTGTGTCCCGACGTCATTTGCTTGGATCCCTAGCGTGAGTTTTAGCGACCTCGACACTGCGGGGTCCAATACGTTTTGGATGCTTTTGGTATCATTGTTGGGGCCCCAGGGTGATTATCCATGTCCGGATTGTTTTTCGTTGCCCGGCTTCATTTGTGTCCCAATGATACTGTTGGGGAACTGTGCGACCTATCGTGCCCCTAGCGTGATTTTCATGGTCCGGGCGTGAATTGTTGGTACCCCTAGGCTCAGCGTGATTTTCAGGGGCCCCGACCGGATCTTTTTGGGCCCATATCGTGATTTTCAAGTACCCCGGCACGACTCCTACCATTTCAGTGGCTTCTTGCAAATTATAGGCCTCCTCTCGCGTCTTAGGCGTCTCGTCTCATTTCCTGGGGCCTCTTTACTGGTTTTAGATGTCTCCTCGTGTGTCCTCCCATCCTCCATATTCATTGGTCCTCCTCTCCCGTTTTGGAGGGCCTCCTCCCACATCCTGGGGCCCCTTTAACATGACATGGGGCTTCCTCTCATATTCCAGGGGCATTTTCTGCCAAATTAGGGGCCTCCTGTCACGCCTCGTGGGCCTCCTCCTTTGTCCTCGCAAAGCTTACCCGTCTTGAAGGGATCTTCAATTTTGGAAACCTCGCCTCCTTCCATACCTGCTACCTACCACTCCCATCTTAAGGGAATTCTCTCATTTCCTGGGAATTCCTTCCGGTCGTCGGGGCCTCATTCGGCCCTGGAGACCTCCTACTCCGTCTTGAGGGACTCCTCTCGAGTCCGGCAGGGGCCTCCTTTTCTCTTCTAGAGGCTTTCTTTTTCAAATTAGTGGCCTCCTCTCACGTCTTCGGGGCCTCCTGTTCTGCGTTTTGATTCTATCTTTGCCCATTTTAAGGGTGGCCTCGTATCTCCTGGTGGACTCCTCTTCTCTCTCGGGTGCCTCCTCTTCCAAATTACAAGCAACCTTTCCTATCTCAGTTACCTTGTCATTTCCTGGAGACCTTCTTACCCGTCTTGAGGCCTTCTTTCTCGCCTGGGAGCCATCCCTCTTATCTAATGGCCCTTCTCTTCTATTTTAGGGGCTTCCTCGTTCATCATAGGGTCTCATTTCCAATATTATATCGTCCTCTTCCGAATTAGGTGCTTCCTGACACTTTTCTGGATCATCCTTTTCTATCTTGGGGGAACCTTACCCGTTTTGGGGACTGCTTTTGCGTCTCCAAAACCTCATCTCATATCCACTGGCTTTCTCTTCCGTCTTAGGGCCTCCTCTCGTTTTCTGAGGTCTCCCTTCCCGTATTGGGGCCTCCTTTGCAATCATGGGGGCCTCCTTTGCAATCCTGGAGGCCTCCTTTGCAATCCGGGGTGTCTCCTTTGCAATTCTGGGCCTCCTTTGCAATCCTGAGGGCCTCCTTTGAAATCCTGGAGTCCTCCTTTGCAATCCCGGGGGCCTCCTTTGCAATCTTGAGGGCCTCCTTTACAATCCTGGGGGGCCTCCTTTGCAATCCTGGGGGCCTCCTTTGCATTCCTGGGGACTCCGTGCCAATTGTTGGCACTCTCTAGATTTCTGGGGCCTCCTATCCTTTCCTAGGTGACTCCTTTTTCAAATTAGTGGCCTCCTCTCACGTCTTGGAGGCCTCCTCTCATGTCTCGTCGGCCTCCTTGTTCACTTTTTTCCTGTGCATTTCCGGATATGGGCCTCCTCAAATTTCAGTGGGGCGGTTCCCCCCCCCAGTCTCACGGCAGGGGGGGACGACTGCCCCCTCTGACCCCCGGTGGCGACGCCCCTGTGCAGGACATAGTGAACAAAATGCCACATTAGCCACAGCACACCAGCACTACTGCATTCGTATAATGCGCCGTGCCTCCCAGTTTCATATTGTTTCTTGGGAAGCCCCGCAACTCTTTACTTTTCACAAATTGAGGTTTCCATGAGACATCAAGGGGAAAATTTTGCTGCTAAGGACTCCCATGCGATTCACCATAAATATGTTTTCGTTGGCTGTGGTATAAATTTCAGGCATATAAGAGCGTTGCAGCGTTAGCGTGGATACCCTACAGCCGTCCCGGTAGCAGTCGCCACACCGGAAAATTTCCAAATAATCTTGGGGAATCAGCTCCGGTCTTGGGTTCTTGATATTTGAATCCAAGTCTTGGCAACTTTCCGAATGCCTTGTAAAAATTTCGGCGTGTCTGGTCGCAACGATCTTGTATTTCTTTCAATGTTTAGCTTAGTCCAAATCTTTTAGATTTTCCGATTCCAAGTGGGAGGTACAGGGAGTGCGAGAAGCATGTTGAATACATCCAAGATATACACATTGCGCTGACGGTGATTCGACAAAGCCCAGCAGCGTGAAGGTATCTTGGTTCAGGTCGCGGGCCACCGAGCAGGAGGTCGGATAATGTGCTGCTGCGGCAAAATTGCTCTCGCAGGGCACTCTTGGTCCAGTGATCTGAAATCCTGGATCAATTGAACCTGGAGCTACCGAAACAATACCTATGTTGTCATGCAATATTTGTTTTCCACTGATGAGACCGATTTTGACGATCATTTATATGCACAACTCGCTAGAGTGGGTGAAGACGAAGAGAGTGAGGGAGTGTGAGTGGAATTATGCTGCAGAAAGTCTCAGGGTTTTTCTTCAGCAACCCTGAAGCGTTCTCGACCAGTCTGACGACTTCATTGCTTGGAATATGCATGTACAGCATATCCTCTGGGTGCCATGCACGGCACCTTCTCGAGTAAAAACCATGTAACAACCATGCTCTGGGTGGTTAAAAATAAAAACTGATGAGCAGCGTGCCTAGGAAATATCCTTGATTGTCCTGCCGGAAGCGTGGACACTACTGTGTAGATCATACATGAAAGTTAGAACACGACCCTGACACTCGCACGAAGTCTTTCATGATATTCATTCAGGATAATCCTGTACCGGTCCTCAATGCACCTGAAGGCATGCCGCCGCTGTGACGAGATAATCCGCAGTGTTTAGGTGTCGATATTCAGATGCTACCCATTCCCTCAACTTGCAGGTTGTTCGCAATTGCCTACCTCAATGGTCTACCAAGCAAGTCATTGTTAGCAAAGAGAGAGTCGCTTTGTTGTGAACAAAGCGGAACATAAACGTGTTCCACGTACAATGCCGGGCGGAATGTACTGGTGACTGCGGCCACTGTACGCCTGATTATTTCACTACCCGACATCCGTGATCATCGCTTTGCCTGGCACCCGTAACCCATTCAATGGTGGGTGGATCACTCCGCCCTGCAGGCGGGTGGTGACGTCATCACGAGATGGTGACGTCATCGGCGGCGCGGACGTGTGTGCGGTGTGGCACTATCATTGCTGAGCTGCACCCTGCCGTTCCACGCTGCGAGCACAGCTCGGTGCGATTTGGTGACGTCACAGTCGGCTGACATTCTGTCGATAGAGCCGAGCCGACTGTGAGCGGAGATGAGTCGTGCACGACACGGTTTGGTGCGCGGCTGTTGAACTGTTTACCTCTTTTGCATGGGTTCGCTATTCCGCTCGCAACGTGGGAAATGACCGATGTTCCTCCGTCAGGCAGGCGACCGGCGGCCGAAGCGCAGTGAATGTGAGCATGAGTCTGTGCAGTCATTGTATGGCTCGTTTGTTTATTTGTTGTGGAGGGACCCGCGGTGGTGTGGAGGCACCCGCGGTGGTGTAGAGGGACCCGCGGTGTTGTTTGGGGGGGGGGGGCGATGGTGTTGGTGTTGGTGTTGGTGTGGGTGTGGGTGTTGGTGTGGAGAGACCCCGGTGGTGGGAAGTTCCGCTGTGTCGTGGAGGGACACACAGTGGTGTGGAGAAATCACGGTGTTGTGGGTGGATTCCAGTAGTGTGGAGGAGCACCAATAGCAGATACGGCCAACCGTAGGTGGCGAGGTCACCGTCGGCTGTGTGTACTGTGTACTGTGTACCGGTGCTGGTGGCGCTCTCCGTCGGCTGTGTGTACTGTGTGCCATGTACAGTGTACCGGTGCCGGTGCCGCTCTCCGTTAGCTCTGTGTACAGTGTATAGTGTACGGTGGGCCGCTCCCCGTCTTGTTACTGTGTGCCGTGTAGTTACGCGTTAGCCTTGCCCAAATAACCAACCAACAGTGTACCGGTGCTGGTGCCGCTCTCCGTTACCTCTGTGTACAGTGTACCGGTGCTGGTGCCGCTCCCCGTCGGCTGTGTGCACTGTGTACAGTCTACTGGTACTGGTATCGCTCTCCGTTAGCTGTGTGTACAGTGTACTGTGTACAGTGTACGTGTACCGGTGCTGGTGGCGCTCCCCGTCAGCTGTGTATACCGTGTACAGTGTACTGGTAGTGGTATCGCTCTCCGTCGGCTGTGTGTATTGTGTACAGTGTACCGGTGCTGGTGGCGCTCTCCCTCAGCTGTGTGTACTGTGTACAGTGTACCGGTGCTGGTGGCGCTCTCCGTCAGCTGTGTGTACCGTGTACAGTGTACAGTGTACCGGTGCTGGTGGCGCTCTCCCTCAGCTGTGTGTACTGTGTACAGTGCACAATGTACCGGTGCTGGTGGCGCTCTCCGTCAGCTGTGTGTACAGTGTACCGGTGCTGGTGGCGCTCTCCGTCAGCTGTGTGTACCGTGTACAGTGTACTGGTACTGGTATCGCTCTCCGTCGGCTGTGTGTACTGTGTACAGTGTACCAGTGCTGGTGGCGCTCTCCCTCAGCTGTTTGTACTGTGTACAGTGTGCAATGTGCCGGTGACAGTCGGCCGTCGGCAGCGCTTTCTGTTCAGCCTTGTCGTGCCGGTCCCACGCACAGCTGCGCTGACGCTTTACGTCGCGGGTGAGAATGGCTCCGCAATGATTGTGAGTCATCCGACGGCGCCGGCAATGTGGGCTTGTTCAGCTGGTCGCTGTTGAGAGCAGCCGATGGCCGTGCCCCTCGCTGCATACGCTGCATCCGCGGTCCTTTGATCCTGGCTGACAGCAAAGCAGGTTATGCAGGTTACCTGGCTGTGAAGGACGTCTAACTGCGCGCGACACTGACGCTCACCAAGGCTATTCCGTGCATTTATGATGCAATGAGCACGACCAGTGATCTGGCCGTAACCAGGCCGCCAGTTTTCCTTTATTTGCTTTCCCGATGAGCTTCATGTGAGTTGCGTGTTGCCTTGTCGTGTTTGCTGCAGTTCCGTGGTGCTTTGTCGTGTTTGCTGCAGTTGCGTGTTGCCTTGTCGTGTTTGCTGCAGTTCCGTGGTGCTTTGTCGTGTTTGCTGCAGTTGCGTGGTGCCTTGTCGTGTTTGCTGCAGTTACGTGGTGCCTGAACGTGTTTTTGATATTGGCGTGTTGTCCGGACGTGTTTACGATAGTTCCTTGTTTTGCGATAGTTGCGTTTTGTTCGGACGTGTTTACGATAGTTCCGTGTTGCCTGGACGTGTTTACGATAGTTATGTGTTGTTCGGACGTGTTTACGATAGCTGCGTGCTGCCTGGACGTGTTTACGATAGTTCCGTGTTGCCGGGACGTGTTTACGATAGTGTGTTGTCCGGACGTGTTTGTGACAGTTCCGTGTTGTCCGGACGTGTTTACAATAGTTTCGTGTTGTCTGAATGTGTTGGCTGCAGTTTCGTGTTGTCCAGACGTGTGCACTGCAGCTGCATGTTGTCTGAATGCGTTGGCTGCAGTTTCGTGTTGTCCGGACGTGTGCACTGCAGCTGCATGTTGTCTGAATGCGTTGGCTGCAGTTTCGTGTTGTCCGGACGTGTGCACTGCAGCTGCATGTTGCCTGAATGTGTTGGCTGCCGGTTGTCTGTGCACCTTGTCGACGCTTGACTGATGGGTGCAATATGACCATAGTTGTCGACTCGCCCTAAAGCCCAAATAACTAACTAACTGACGCTTGACTGAGCGGCATACCCACGGGGAAGAATGCTTCAGTTGTGCGCAGCGGTAAGAGTTTTATTACAAAACATACAGAGAAATTACACCTTGTCCCCTTCAAAGTAATGCCCCCCCCCCCAAAAAAAAAAGAAGAAGAAAAGATGCATTCGCTTCTGCCACCCACGGAAGCACTTGGCAAAGTCCTCCTCCTCAAGGTCCCTCAGCTCCCTCGTCACAATGGCCTTGCTCTCTTCTACGGAGGCGAAATGAGTTCCTTTGAGCACAGTCTTCAGCCTGGGGAAGAGCTAGAAGTCGCACGGTGCGAGATCTGGGGAATAAGCAGATTTACGAGTGCTGTTCTGCCAGTGGTCGCATGCTACCTAATAGTGTAATATACGAAATTCCTTGTTCCGGTTGCTCAAAATCATGTTGGGGAAACCGGAAGGGGAATTCAGGCACGAATGAATGAGCACAAACGCGATGTGAGGTATCATAGGCAGTGCAGTGCTATTGTGGTCCATATCGACGAGTGAAAATGTACCAAAATGGGATGACGTAAGAGCTTTAGAGAAGAATATCAAAAAACGAACAAGAAAAGCATTAGAGGCAGCACATATATGCACACGCGACACGATCAATTCAAGAGTCGGTTCTGTTACCTGGGCAGGACCTGCAGCGAGATTATCTATTGCGAAAAGCCGAACATGAATTGGCACTTGATTTTTACGGCAGAAAATGTGACTTGTTACCTGCTTGATATTGTCTGCAGTTGTGCGCTATGTTGTGTACCGATGAAGACCTATTGAGGTCGAAACGTTTACATTAAAGTATCTCCACATAATTTGTTTGTTTTCATCATCCATCCTCATTCATATATATATATATATATATATATATATATATATATATATATATATATATATATATATATATATATATATATATATCTTGATTTTGCCCAGTAGCCGTCCTGTATGTGAGCTGTTACTGTGTACCGTGTTTCAGAGGCCGTTGAGCGCAGCAAGTCGGTGGAAGATGTGATATCTTGCCTAAAGAAGGGCACCTTGCTTTGGAAAGTCAAGTCTCTGAGCAAGTGGTACCGACGGAAATATACATTGGATTTCGAGCACCTGAAGATCCACTACGATCCGTCGCACAAACCGGTCTGCGTGGAGAATAGCACCGTCCGTAAGTGCCGGGAAATGTGTTGCCGGTTAGTGGAGAACGCCACTGGTATTATTCGTCCTTCTGACAGCCATCTGATGCGCTGTGTGCTGCTTATCCCGGGCATTGGCCTACCTGGTATGTATTACCATTTGTTAACGAGTACCTTAACAGATGTTGTAAAGTTTACGCTCATCGTTTTTTTTCGATCCAGTTACATGCCAGGCTCCTCCTTATCTTGATATGACAGACGCACTGCCTCAATATTGTGTGCATGCACATTCGCTGTTATTGGAAAGGCCTTCAAATACATGCAAAATCACGCGACAAACCGAGTAACTTTCGGGTTTAGTCTGAAAGCATCAGGGGGTAGGGTTCATATCCTTCATCGCAGGCTTGAGGAAGATCTCATAAGTGACCAGTTGTACTCAACTGATCTCAGTTGTATTGAACAGATACCCAAAGATCTCAACTGTGTACACTTTATAGTTGCTTCAGCTTGTTTTGTGTTGTGCTACTAAGCGCTGTGCATTTACTGTTCCAGTGGATATCAGTGATATCCACGATGTTCGGAAAGGATGGAAGACAGACATCTTCAACCGCATCGCCTCAAAAGTGGAGAAGCGCATCCTCAAAATGCCCAACTCTCCGCCACTGGTCGACGAGAGAAACTGCTTTTCGATCATCATCGGTAAGCAAACGCATTTGAAGCCGACGGTCTATGTGTCCACGTTATGCGCTGCTTGCGTGTTGGTTAGGACGTGAGCAGCCCCTACCTGGGTGTGTAGTCTACAAGCGCTCGCAATGCGCGTGCCATGCGCGTCGGCCATTGATGACTCGGGATGTCCATCGAGCATGACAGCCTGAGTGCAGACTTGCAGTATGATCAGCTGACAGCCTGTGTTTGGCAGAAGCCGCTGCAGCGCGTCGGTTTAGTTGAACCAAGCGACCTCGCGCAGCTTGCACTTGCACTTGCACTCTGGTAATTTACGTCAGCTTCTCAGATAGCGCGGTGATGCGCAGATTCCTATCGGCGGCGGTCGTGTTGTGCCTGACATTTGGAAACCATGTCCTCGTAGGGGTGTTGTTTCTCTGTCGGTATTGTTGGCTCTATCCAGTCAGCATGTCTACAACGCACTTGCTTAGCCGGGAGTATTGTCCGCACTGTTTTCAACGTACAATATTGTTAACAGCGAATTATAAATGAAGGTTTTTGCTAACAGATAAGGAGTTGAACTGTCTTTTTGGAGATGATAGTGTTTGGAAGCTACATTTCGAAAGCTCTTCACATATCACCAAGCCTAAAATGAGTCGGAACATCACACATTTGGTTATATGTTTTGGCTTTCATTTATTTGATTTAAGCTAGCAAATGCAAATTACGCAATGGACTTGTAGACAAATACTGGACTGTTACAGTGCTAACGATAGCCTTTTCCTTGCCTGGGTGTCGTCTTTATGGAACAATATAAATGTAGTTATGTTGCAATGGTTGATAGTATTCAAGCAAATAGTTGTGTCATTGCGTATGGTCACTACATCTGGTCTGGTTCCATTGAGAAGACTAGGATAGTTGAGAGTTTTCTAAGACATGTGTCCTGCCCTTTTAAATGGCATACTCCGATCATGTTTATGGGTACCACCACTGTAAGGGTGGGGATACCTCGTCATTAATCCCTAGCGAGCAGCGGAGATGGTACGGCATTGGTAGCACTCGAGTAACAGTTGGTAGGGCAATCATTAGTCGTGCTCGATCACTACCACACATATACAAAACGCCACCTGTTGTGCACAAACGGCAGCTTCAGGAAAGGATGTTGAGGCAATTCGACATACGACTGATTCTTCTGCCCTAGAAATTGCCGCCTGACGATCCGGCTTGCGTAATATAGAGATGAGGTATACGGTACATTGCGTAATATAGAGATGAGGTATACGGTACATTGCGTAATATAGAGATGAGGTATACGGTACATTGCGTAATATAGAGATGAGGTATACGGTACATTGCGTAATATAGAGATGAGGTATACGGTACATTGCGTAATATAGAGATGAGGTATACGGTACATTGCGTAATATAGAGATGAGGTATACGGTACATTGCGTAATATAGAGATGAGGTATACGGTACATTGCGTAATATAGAGATGAGGTATACGGTACATTGCGTAATATAGAGATGAGGTATACGGTACATTGCGTAATATAGAGATGAGGTATACGGTACATTGCGTAATATAGAGATGAGGTATACGGTACATTGCGTAATATAGAGATGAGGTATACGGTACATTGCGTAATATAGAGATGAGGTATACGGTACATTGCGTAATATAGAGATGAGGTATACGGTACATTGCGTAATATAGAGATGAGGTATACGGTACATTGCGTAATATAGAGATGAGGTATACGGTACATTGCGTAATATAGAGATGAGGTATACGGTACATTGCGTAATATAGAGATGAGGTATACGGTACATTGCGTAATATAGAGATGAGGTATACGGTACATTGCGTAATATAGAGATGAGGTATACGGTACATTGCGTAATATAGAGATGAGGTATACGGTACATTGCGTAATATAGAGATGAGGTATACGGTACATTCAAGCTTAGTCTTCACTCGTGGTCGGTGGCGAATCCAGAACGGCAACGTTTAGACGTTTGCTAAGTTACATCTCCAAGAATGAACGTAAAATGCGGGAGATTCTGACTGCTTTGTACGCATTCAATGTTTTACGCGCATTTTCACATGATGTGTACAAGATTTTGTCCGTCTGACTACGCTGCTGGTCACTCCACATATGGTACTCCTGACGGACCTGGCACTCCACTCCACGTATAAAGTCATAAAGTCATAACGTGTTAAGGCTTAATAAGAGCCACAGGGGCCCATCTGGGTTAAGCAAATCTAGAAAAGGGACTAGAAATGTACATACTCTCACCCAAATCAATCCCTTATCTCATTCTGGTCGAAGCGCCCTAAAGCCCAAATAACTAACTAACTAATCCCTTATCTCAAGTTCCTAGGGAGCTATATATCCTAGCCTATCTAGCACCATTCGCTTGCTATTGCATAACACACTCAACAATTACAAACTCCTCCCATCGTACCCATTGTGCTACCATAGACAATCTCATCAGTATCACATCCAAGGAAGGTGCTGAATCCATTGCTAGGTACACCCTATATAAAGTTATAAAGCATTTAGACTTAATAAGAAACCCAAAGGCCCATCCAGTTAAGTCTGTAAATGGAAGTTACCATAAGCCTGGTGAAAAGACAAACCCCAACCATCCCACATTCTGAAGAAACCAGTCCTCCAATATCCCACACACCTGTCAATGCCTATCTACCCTAGCTATCCAGCCCTATTCCACTGATTTCGCTTAACACATGTGGATTGAATGCCTTATCAATAATTTTCCAACTGCATCCAGTTGCCTGCTTAAAGGGGTCTGTGCCATGTACACTTACTAAACATAAATCTCACCCCCTCCATCACAAATTAGAACTCAAAAACAAGATTTTCCTGTCTAAAAAAATTGTCCACCCTACTTTTAAATACATTCAATGAGGAACTCCCCACAACATTAGCAGGCAGCCCATTCCACTGATCAACAACCATTTGACTGAAGACCTGTTGTCGCTTAACTGTCCTACACCTCAACTTGTCTAACCTGAATTGATACCCCTATGTGAAACTCTAAACTGAAGAGCACCATTCAAATTGACCTGATCTAGTCCTTTAACAATTTTGTACATTTCAATCATGTCCCCCCTTAATCTCGTATACTTGAGTAAGTACATATCCAATGCCACAAGCCTTTCTCCATATTCTAAGTTACCTATTCCACTGATGAGTCTAGTTGCTTTGCGCTGCACCCTTTCTAACATGTCTATATCTTTTTCTAGGTAGTGGCTCCATGCTTGTACAGAATATTCCAAGTGGGGTCGCACATATGCTAAGTATAATTTTTTTTCATGACTTCCTTGCTCTTATTACACTTCTATTAATGAGTCCCAGCATTCGGAGTGCCCTGTTCCTAGCTGAGCTACATTGTTTTTCTGCTTTAAGGTCTCTTGAAACCAACACACCTAAGTCCCTTTCCTCTTCAATAACATCCAGTTCCCTCCCTCCCATTGTATATCTTAAAGTCTCACCTCCAGACCCCAGATGCATAACCTTACACTTGTCATAGTTGAAAGACATCTGCCATCGAGCAGCCCACTTTATTAGGTCCTCCAAGTCTAGTTGAGTGTTTCTAGATTGATCACAACTGTTTGCCACTCCTACCAGCTTGATGTCATCAGCAAATTTGAACACCATTCCTCAGCCCTACCTCAGTGTTATTCACAAAGATGATGAAGAGAAGTGGCCCTAGAACAGAGCCCTGTGGTACTCCACTCAGAACATCCTTCCAATCAGATTTACATCCATTTAACATTACCCTTTGTTTCCTTCCCCTCAACCATGCTTCAATCCAACCTATAACTTTTCCAACAATCCCATGTTGCTGTAGTTGATGAATTAGCCTCCCATGTGGAACTTTATCAAAAGCTTTGCTAAAGTCCAAGTACACAGCATCCATCCTGCTTTGATTATCTACTTATTTAGTAACATACTCCATGAACTCCAAAAGGTTAGTTAAACAAGACCTTCGAGATCGAAATCCATGTTGAGTATCCCTTAAAAGATTGTGCCTATCAAGATGAATCTGAACATTCTGTTTAACCAGATTGTCTAGTACCTTGCAAACTATTGAGGTCAAACTGGCTGGCCCGTAGTTCCCTACACACTTCATACTTCCCCTTTTGAAAATTGGCACTACATTTGGATTTCTCCAATCTTCAGGCACTTCAGAATATTCCATAGACCGCCTGAAAATTATACCTAGGGGAACTGCTAAAGCTTAGCACACTCTAATAAGACACTAGCATATATATCATCTGGTCCAGAAGCTTTATTAGGTTTTATATTCTGCAACTGCTTTTCTACAGCTTCTGTAGTTATTGTAAGATACTCCAACATATCGCATGTCATGGCATACGATTCAGTTGTTTCTATTCTACCAAAATTATCTTTAGTAAAGACTGATGAGAATTGCTTGCTTAGGGATTCCACAATATCACACTCATCAACCACTAATTCCCCATCTACCTCCAGTGATCCTACACTACACTTTTTAGCCTTAAATTTGTAGGAACTAAAGAATCTCTTAGCATTACCTGCTGAACATTCCCGAGCTACTTTGATTTCAGCCAGTCTTTTAGATGCCCTAACACACCTCCTAACTTTATTTCTAGCTATTTTATAAGATTTGAGGTTTACCTCAGAGCTAGCATATTTTAGTTTCTTGAATGCCTGTTTCTTTGACTCCAGTAAATGCTTTACTTCCCTGGTCAGCCATGAAGGGTGCTTAACCATGGTTAATCTAATTTGCCTATTGGGAATGAACCTATCCTGACCTTGAACCTTGAAATGTTTATATTTTATCATTCTCCACATTTCATAAGCATCTTAGCCCTTCAATAAGTCTGCCTAATGAATTTCATTCAGGAAGATCCTGAACTCATTGTAATTCCCTTTAGCAAAATTTGGAATCAATGTCTTATTGGTTCCTACACTTCCAACATACAATGAGAAGCGTATAATGTTGTGATCACTATTACCCAAGGTCTCTCCTATGTTCACATTTTGTACAAAATTTTCCTCATCAGTAAGCACAAGATCTAATATTTCATTTTCCCTTGTAGGTTCATGTATCATTTGAAAGAAGAAATTTTCCTCCAAAACAATCCGTGAAACTTCTTCCTGATTTGTTTAGACCTATAGTTTTGCTTCCCAATCCTGTTATGTTGAAATCCCCCAACAAAACAGTTCTCTCCTGCACTCTCCTACTTATCTCTTCCTGCATCAACCTGTCCATGTTTTCCTTCTGGTCTGGAGGTCTATAGAATGCCCCAATCCTAAATTGTGTTCCATTCTTCAGAATGATATCTAACCACAAGGATTCTACTCCTTCATTATGTACACTATCCTCTATGGAATGACATTTCATTACTTGTCTGACATACAAGAGTATACCTCCTCCTATCCTTGCCTTTCTTTGATGGTATGGTACTCCTGACTGACCCGGCACTCCACCCCACGTATGGTACTCCTGACTGACCCGGAACTCCACTCCACGTATGGTACTTCGGACTGACCTGACCCTCCACTCCATGTATTATACTCGTGACTACCCGGCACTCCACTCCACGTATGGTACCCCTCACTCACCCTGCACTCCACTCCACGTATGGTACTTCGGACTGACCTGGCCCTCCACTCCATATATGGTACTCCTGACTGTCCCGGCACTCCACTCCACGTATGATACTCCTGACTAACCCGGCACTCCACTCCACGTATGGTACCCCTCACTCACCTTGCACTCCACTCCACGTATGGTACTCCTGACTAACCCGGCACTCCACTCCACATATGGTACTCCTGAATGACCCGGCACTCCACTCCACGTATGGTACTCCTGACCGACCCAGCCCTCCACTCCACATATGGTACTCCTGACTGACCCGGCACTCCACTCCACGTATGGTACTCCTGACTGACCTGACCCTCCACTCCATGTATGATACTCCTGACTAACCCGGCACTCCACTCCACGTATGGTACCCATCACTCACCCTGCAATCCACTCCGCGTATGGTACTCTGACTGACTTGGCCCTCCACTCCATGTATGGTACTCCTGACTGTCCCGGCGCTCCACGTATGATACTCCTCACTCACCCTGCACTCCACTCCACGCATGCAGACATTTCGCACCCATATCAGCCACCCCAGCCGTGTACCTGAGGGATTTCATCGGGAGGTTTCTACACCGGGAGGCGAAATGCACAACGTGTGTCCGCGATTTTCTTTCCCTGTACTATTGCATGGCTCATATATGACAAAAGTTTGTTCCTAATGAACAAAATAATGACATGACCTGATATTCTAACGACAAACTGAAGCTCACTTGTTGTCGGGCGCTTGAATCCTCCAATGTTGTGTGAGAGATGTTCTCCAAGCTCCATATCGATATTGCATGCCACAAAAATGGTGTGAGGTTTCAGTTAGACTGTATGTTCTCCAGACATGAATGGTCGATGGACAGCACAAACATGCCTATCGTTTCGTGGTTTATAACGCTGACCTTGAAGCTAAGTGTGCATTTTGCACGTGTAGTTCGTGGACTGGATCTCTGGAAATAATCATGTATGACCGTCGGAGTAAGGCATGAAGTTCCCAAGCAGGATATTTAAAACTATTTCCCGTATCGGGATTCCTACGTTCAGCACTGCCTTTCCTATAAATTTTGGAAACATATACATTGATCGGATAGACCTCGTGACGGCGGCTGCTTCTCGCTATCCTGTGAGACAATCTGTCGGCAATGCTCTTAGGGAGGGTGAGAAATTGTCCTCCAGTGATTCTTGGATATCATTAATTGGGCCGGACAAATGAGCATGATGCGGACATTCATCTTAACGTATTTACCAATAATTTTGATACATGGAGAATTGAGCTTGTGTGTGTATGAGGGGTGTTGTTTACCTTTTCACCAGCAGTGTGGCGTCTGGTTTCCTGTGTCCTGCGTCAACACGACCACCAACCACAATAACCAACTGTCTCCTGACGTGTGTGGTGATCGATGTCCTGTCTGTCCTCACTTGTGTGGACCATAGACCAGTGTTCCGCCTGTGGTCACGTGTGTAGTCCCCACTGTACTGTTTATGGTCACGTGTATAGTCGCCAGTGTCCTGTCTATGGTCACGTGTGTGATGGTTGGACGGTCGGAGGTGAGACTCGTTGGCTGCAGCGTTGTGGTGACCAGTGTCCTGTCCATGGTCACGTGTGTGATGGTTGGATGGTCGGAGGGAGTGTTGGCTGCGGCGTTGTGGTGACCAGTGTCCTGTCTATGGTCACGTGTGTGATGGTTGGATGGTCGGAGGGAGTGTTGGCTGCGGCGTTGTGGTGACCAGTGTCCTGTCTATGGTCACGTGTGTGGTGTGGTGCGGTTACTTCAGGTTGTGGTGTTTTGGTAACTGTGTGATGGTCGGACGGTGAAGGTAAGACCCGTGTTGGCTGCAGCGTTGTGGTGCCGTACGTTCGTTACCCCGACTCGTTGTGCGGAGAGCTTGGGCCTGGTGTTTGACTAATGCAGGTGGCCGACTGCTGTCCCAGCACGTGCCGGCGCGGTGTCTGCCGCTCCGCTGTGCCGGCGTCCACGTGACCCGAGACAGTTGCTGACTGTGCGACATCGCAGCATCGTTGCACGTGTTCAGTTTTGGGTCCTATCGGCCATCGGCGACTGAGGAGCAGCCAATGTCTGGAGTGGTTTCCATCAACGTAGTTAAAATTAGTAAAGGCAGTGGAGGCACGCGAGCCAACTTCAGGGTTCAAGTATATGCCTTTGGCCACCGTTCGACACGTCCCTGAAGGGCACATCATGATCGTATGACTGGGTAGTTTTGCGCTGCTCCACGCTAAGTACCTTCGGTGACGTTTTGCCGTTTATATGATGCAAACACAACCCCTGCTTGTGCTATGCGACAAGGCCTCGTTTGCACAGCTGTGCTTACCAAGATTCTCTGACGAGTTGTTTTGATATCGGATAGTATGGCTATGGTGTGCTTTAGATTGACACTCAGAGCCCAGGCTCACCGTACCACGATTGTAGTCATTATTTTATTTTGTTCTTTGACCCTCGCCTTTGCCGTGCGGGCCTCTATCCAGAGGCTAGAAAATACTGTGCCGTGCCACCGGCAGCCACTGTTCCCCCATCCCCGCGGTGATTGGCCGACCAGGGCTTCGTTTTTCCTCATATCTGTGATGCTGGCGCGGGGACGTCTAATTCATGTCTGTGTACTGTGGAGCCTTGCCTAGCTCGTATGTTTCACGTGACGTGTTCGGCGTACCTTGGGTGTCTGTTGGACGGCACCGTTTTGCGCTGCTCTGCTCCTGGTGACTGGCCGAGCTATGTACATGGACCCCTCGTTCAATACGATGCGGATCCTGTGCTCCAACACTCGTATCTGTCGCACCTTGATACGGGTATCGTGTCGGGCCGTGGGTCGAGTGTGATAGCACGTACTATGTGTTGTGTGCTAGGAGGCGTCCACTTCACGTCCTACCATTTGTCCGCACCGCACTTGGGACTAGTGTGCTTGGTCCCAACCAAGGGAGACTTGCATTCAAATGGCTGTCTATTTACTCGTCAAGCATTACCATAATTATATGATCTTCGCTCGCGCGACGCAGCGAGCGTAGGACATCTGGACTTACAGAATGCATGCCAGAGTTATGTTCACGCAGTTTGAGTCGGGTTACACGATCACACGGCAGGTGTCGGTAACAGGTATCGCACAGTTTTGCTGATTATATCTGTTTACTGGTGTTGATCCCAGCGCCTCGACGGTGGGGCAGACTGAGGGCCAAGGAAGGGCGCATGGCAGGTGAGCAGTATGAAAGTGTGTATATATATATATATATATTTATATGTGGGTGTGGATGTGTGCTGTGTAGTGTGTACTAAGTTTGCGCAACTAGCACACTATATTGCACCTGCGGCATGCAAAAAATGCATTTTTCTCTGTTCGGCATTGTTAGCTCTATGCTGCTATGCATGTTTGCTGTCTGTTTGTTGTCATTCCATTGTAGTTTTTTCTATCTATGCGTCAGTTGACATGTAGGAAATTTAGAATAACGCAAAATTTTATATTTGTGCGTATTGCATAAGTATGACATAGCCTGACTGCTATGGTATATTTGGTAAGTTTGTGCGTATTGCATAAGCGTGACATGGCCGGACTGCTATGATATATATATATATATATATATATATATATATATATATATATATATATATTTAACTTTCGGAATAGTTAAAAAATAAGAAAATTTTAACATTTCAAAAGGTTAATTTTTTATAAATAAATATTTGAGATATTTGTACATATTTCATTAGCATGCCATAGCCTGAATGCTATGGTATATTTGGTAAGTTTGTGCGTATTGCATGAGCATGACATGGTCCGACCGCTATGGTATATTTGGTCAAATGTTTGGTAACACGTAAGTGCTAACAAAATAATTCAAGAAGGAAGAAGTGCCCGGAAGCTTGGTGAAGGTCTTGATTCGGCTTTTGTCAATGTTCTGAGCCATGCTTGCATATGTAGTAGGCTGTTTCGGCAGTGCTGATATGTCCTATGTACAGTTCACTCGTTAGTTATTTTTCCTTAAGTAATGTACGATCTGGTGAACATTAGCGTCCGCACGACTCGCACTTCTTCCCCTGTGGAGACGATATCAACCAGCGAGAGACGACATTATGCAAAGTATGTTATAAACATAGTATAATCCTACTGTGATATATATATCCCATGTTGAGAGCACGTATAACTTGGTAGCTGTTTTGTTTTGTTTTGTTTTTGTGATGCCTCTTTGGTGGCTCCATGACTATCTGGGTGTAGCCATTTGCAGCCATGATGGTCACTCCGCGGTTGCCGACGGTTCTCCCGTACCACTCACTGGTCAATAAGTACATTACTGTTGGTTGCATTGGAGAGGTGTGTTGTTGCTGGGCTTGCGTTCTGACGTCTTGTTGACCGCTCTTCGCTGCCGCCGCCACGGGAGCTCAGCCTTGATGCGCCTCTGCTACCCATGCTGCCAGCTGTCCCGCGCACCGTCCTCTGCTGTGGCCCATTCTGCGCGGCCGTCCAGCGTACCTCTTTTTTCTGCGCCCCGTCCCGCTCGTCCCTTGGCCCATTCTGCGCGGCCGTCCAGCGTACCGTCCTCTTTTGCATTCTGGGCCGTCCAGCGTACCGTCCTCTGTTTTGGCCCATTCTGCGCCGCCGTCCCGCGTACTGTCCTCTGCTGTGGCCCATGCTATGCTACGCCGCCGTCCTTTGTTGTGGAACCATGACCAAGGCGTTGGACAATATAGGTTATGTGGTTGTATGTCGGGTAATGCAGGCTGTATGCAGATGACGGGTGACATTGCTGTTGGAGATGCAAGTCGTACGGTGGTGTCTCTGATAATGCTTAGCAGCAATGCAGTAGTGGCAATGCTTTATGTACATCAGCGGCTCAGCTTCATGGGCGGGACGGAATTTGGCGATGCGTGAAACAGCCTGTGGTGTGGTGGGGCGAGCGCAGTCGTGCGGACTAGCGTGCGATGTTGCCGGTCACGCCTGTTGGGTTGTGTGGCGTTAGTTGGTGTGGTATTGGTGGTGTGTGGTGTAGTTGGTTCGGTTGTGTGGTGTTAGTTGGTATGTTGTCGGTGGTGTGTAGTGTAGTTGCTACGGTTGTGTGATGTTAGTTGGTATGGTGTTGGTGGTGTGTAGTGTAGTTGGTGCGGTTGTGTGATGTTAGTCGGTATGGTATTGGTGGTATGTGGTGTAGTTGGTCCCGTTGTGTGGTGTTAGTTGGTATGGTGTTGGTGGTGTGTGGTGTAGTTGGTTCCGTTGTGTGGTGTTAGTTAGTATGGTGTTGGTGGTATGTGGTGTAGTTGGTACGGTTGTGTGGTGTTAGTTGGTATGGTGTGTGGTGTAGTTGGTTCCGTTGTGTGGTGTTAGTTGGTATGTTGTCGGTGGTGTGTAGTGTGGTGTGTACGGTTGTGTGATGCTAGTTGATAAGGTGTTGGTGGTATGTAGTGTAATTGTTCGGTTACGTGGTGATAGTTCGTACGGTGTAGGTCGTCTGTGGTGTAGTTGGTTCGGTTGTGTGGTGCTAGTTGGTGTTGTGTTGGTGGTGTGTGGTGTAGTTGGTTCGGTTGTGTGGTGCTAGTTGGTGGTGTGTGGTGTAGTTGATGCGGTTGTGTGATGTTAGTTGGTATGGTGTTGGTGGTATGTGGTGTAGTTGGTTCGGTTGTGTGGTGCTAGTTGGTGTTGTGTTGGTGGTGTGTGGTGTAGTTGGTTCGGTTGTGTGGTGCTAGTTGGTGTTGTGTTGGTGGTGTGTGGTGTAGTTGATGCGGTTGTGTGATGTAGTTGGTATGGTGTTGGTGGTATGTGGTGTAGTTGGTTCGGTTGTGTGGTGTAGTTTGTGTTGTGTTGGTGGTGTGTAGTGTAGTTGGTTCGGTTGTGTGGCACTAGTTGGTATGGTGTAGGTAGTATGTGGGCGTGCGATCTGAGTGTGTTTTGATTGTCTTTTGAGGTGAGGTTTGGTGGAGGGTCGCGTGAGCTGTACTGCGCTGTGTTGCCAGGATCGTTCAGCCGTGGTGGCTCTCCGGCCCAGTGTGGCGGCGTTCTGGTCCGCTGTAGCAGGTAGCTGTGTTGGGGCCCACCGTGGTGGCTCTCCGGCCCAGTGTGGCGGCGTTCTGGTCCGCTGTAGCTGTGTTGGGTCGGCCGTGGTGGTGTTTTGTCATTTGTGACTGTTGTGGTCCACTGTAGCGGTGTTCTATTCCATTATGGCGGTATTATGATCCACTGTGGCGGTGTTGTGGTCCACATTGACGGTGTTGTGATCCACTGTGGCGGTGTTGTGGTCCACATTGACGGTGTTGTGATCCACTGTGGCGGTGTTGTGGTCCACATTGGCGGTGTTGTGATCTGCTGCGTTGTGGTCTACTATGGCGGTGTTGTGGTCCACGGTGGCAGTAGTATGAACCACTGTGGTGATGTTGTGGTCCACAGTGGCCTTGGTATGGACCACTGTGGCGGTGTACTGGCCAAGGGGACGAGTAGTCTAGGGGTAAGTTGCCTGTCTCACAATCGAAATATTGTGGATTCGAGTCTCACCTGTCGCTACTCTTCGCCCGCGCCCAATCGGCGGAGAGGTTGGCAACGCTACATGACTCAACGGTCGACCTGTCGTAAAACCAATAGCCACCACGGCGGTGTACTGGCCAGTGGCGATGTGCCAGTTGTGACACGCGACCGACTCTGTTTCAGGCATCAACAAGAGTTCGGTGGACCTGGTGGCGCCCGATGAGCACACGTGTGATATGTGGGTGCGCGGACTGCAGCACCTGGTGGCCGTGGTGCGCAGTCTCGAGCAGGAGAAGAACTACGACCGGTGAGTCCGGCCGCCGCATGTCGGGCATAGGTCTGACTACGAGAGGAGACTGTTCAGATCCAGGGAGTCCGGCTGCCGTATCTGGCATAGGTCTGGCTACGAGAGGAGACTGTTCAGATCCATGGAGCTAGACCGCGGTATGTCGGTCATTCGCCTCACTACGAGAGGAGACTTCAGATCCAGGGAGCCAAACCTCCGTATGTCGGGCATAGGTCTAACTATGAGAGGAGATGTCGTGTTCAGGGCCAGGGGACCAGACAACAACTGCGAGACCGGGGACAGACACAGACTTACAGACAGACAGACAGACAGACAGACAGTGACGCAGACGCAGATGAAGACAGATGGACAGAGTGGGTAGGAGGCCTTTGATGAGGAACTGCATAGATGTTCTTCGGTTTAGCAGAGGAGCAGTGCAGTCCAAGCTTGGGCAAAATATAAGACAACCGTATCCAATGATGTTGCTTGTGTCCGCAAATATTAAGACTTTGGTGAAGGGTAGGATTGGCGACTGTTATACGGTGGGGTCGGCATGCTGGCAGTCAGGGCTGAGTTTGATACTGTAGCCGACTCGTGGTACTGAGATTGATATTAAGGTCTGAACTGGCAGCCGAAGTATATGGCCATTACCTGTAATTATAACCTTTAACCGATGACCTGTAATTTTGAATCAAGTCTTGACGGCTATCTATAGCCTTGACCGGGACGTAGTATGCCTCTGGCCGGTACCAATAGCCTTGGTTGGTGTATGCAACTGTGGTTGAAATCGATGCTGATGCTTAGATTGAGACTAGCGCTGAAACTCTGGTTCAGAGCCCGATTGAATCTGAAACTGAATATGGGGCTGTCTAGTCATCCCGCGAGGGTCATACTGAACGTGTTGTACTTCCTTTCAGGCGAATCTCGCTTGTAGTACATGACTTCGGTGAAAAATTGCCCTGTGCACTTAGTGGCGTGACGTAGTGACGTTGAGGACATTTTAGTGTATCATACTTGAATATACGTATACGTAATATACGTAGTGACGTTGAGGACATTTTAGTGTATCATACATACTTCACTTGAATGCCTGGATGCAATTATTGTGTTTGGTGTGAAATGCCACTAAGAGACGTAGTTGTGCCGAAAAACGCTTCAAAACACCTTCAAATCTGAAGAGACGGCGAAAATATCAGCTCTCGCTTGTGATATGCCCAACAAGGCTTCTTACAAGCTATTATCAGCGAGGCCGTAGACCAAGTCCGTTTCTTTCCTGGCAGACCGAAACAACCGAATTAACTGGCAGACCGAAATAACCATGTAACCAAATCCCATTATAGTTGTGTGGTCGTTTTACACAAGCGTGGCATTCCACAAACGTAGCTGGATGCACAAAAGGGTCATTTTCAGGCAGGTTTAAGGGTTTTCGTCGTAGCACTACAACTAGATCAGCTATTTGAGAAAAACCAACACATATTTCGTAAGATTGCCACGTTACGGTATTCCGTATTTAAGCTGTAAATTTTCCGAAGTTGACTATTGGAAGTCTTCCCTTAATTGGACATGATTGTGATAAATGTATGGGAATGCAGTGAAAATTGCCGAATGTTTCGGTTTTGCCACTGTACGGTGTATACATTTTGTGAACACTGCTTGTGATATTTCGGAGGTAATTCGCATTCCGTAACAGTTGGCAAAACCACCTTGTCGTGCCAAAATATCTGATTGAACTCTGTATTTCCCCCTAGATGCCATAAATAGACATTTAAACGTTTGCGTGTGATGCAGCCTACTGCCGTACTGTTGCTAAACATGTATTCGCCTATAACACAAAGTTGCCGTACAAAGCCCCTATCAATGACGTTTTGCATGAATAGTGAAGTGAATGGGAATGAATGGGATTCCCATTCATTCTCACAAGTGAATGGGAAGGAAGTCATTAGTGCACGCACATGTACAGGCAATTTTAGTGGTTCAATAGAACGATTTCATAAGTGGTGTTCCAACACAAACGAACATTAAATGAGCAGCTCCCCCATCGGTTGTGCAGTAGGCCCCGTGCTTTCTGCTCCCACCAAGATGAGCAGCTCCCCCGCCACCAGTCGTGCAGTGGGCCCAGTTCGTTCTGCTCCCACCAAGATGAGCAGCTCCCCCGCCACCAGCCGTGCAGTGGGCCCAGTTCGTTCTGCTCGGGCCAGGGGTCCTAATGCTATGACATGTTGTATAGCAGCAAGATATCCCGCTCTCCCTGCAGCCAACCCGGGCCAAATCCCAATGGCAGCTGCTTCACCAGCCCTAGTGTAGTAGACATATTTGCACTTATTGGGTCATGCAAATACGTAGTTTTTTTTTGGCAAGCCATGAAACATTTATAATACTTCCTTGAAATAAGTGCGTATTATCATGTTTTGCAACAGGCTCCCTGTGATATCTGACACTTACCCGAACCGCTGTTTTGCAGCATCTTGTAATTTGAGGTGGAAGTTATCAACATTTCCTTTATTACCCAGGTGGCTAATTGTCTTTAGATGTCTGATCGTTTGCTGTCACACTTCAGCTGTTCGGCTAACCCCTGTCTACTTCAGGTGTCCGACTGATACCTGTCCATTTTCGGCTGTCTATCTGACCCCTGTCCACCTAAGCTGTATAGCTGACCTCTGTCCGCCTCAGCTGTTCGACTGCCTCCTGCCCATCTCAAGTGTCAGACTGATTCCTGTCCAACTCAAACGTCCTGCTGATCCTTGTCTGCTTCAGATGCCCGACTGACTCCTGTCTGCCTCAGGTATCTGACCTTCCCCTGTCTGCCTTAGGCATCTGACCTGCCTCTGTCTGCGTCAGGCATCTAACCTGCCCCTATCCGCCTCAGGTGGCTGAAGCGGCAATTCCAGTCGGCCGATCACGACCACAACGGCGTGCTTACCTTCGATGAGTGTCTTCACCTGCTCAAACAGCTCAACATACAGCTGGACAAGTACACCGCCAGAAAGCTGTTCGAGGTGATCAGGGACGCGCCCGCAGGCCGTGTCGTGGCTCTGAAAATGTCTGGCTAGAAGGGACATTCGTGCACCGTCAAACCTAATTCGAGTAGAAGTGGGTGGAGAAGGGCCTAATGTTAACAAGTGGAAACATTAAGAAAGAGGCTATGAAGTGGAGGCAAGTTTCGCAATGCTGTTATATTTTTGAGCATGCTAAGTCAAAACACATCCTCACGAAGTCAGGTGAATCTAGCGGCTGTTGCCGATACGATCCATGTCATCAGTGGCTAGATTGATAGACTGTCCGTATTGCACCGTGGTGAAGTGCTTCACTGGGGCAGATGGTTCTAACGTTGTCATGCGGCACCTATTGACAATATGTATACACCCTCTTCGGTAAACGATTTAAGAGTCGCCGCCAAGGCTGCTGCTGCAAATTGCAGACCTGATGTTGCCAAAGACGGAGCTGGTGCTGGGGAGCGGTGTAATCAGTAGAGAGAACTTCGGTGTTACGGTGTAAGCGACGCTAATGTAGATAATGTTGATGTTGGAGCTTCACAAGTGGTGTGGCAGCTGCAAAACGTGAAATACTACGCGCTTCACCCATGTCTGTCATCAGTGCAATGTGTCCATCATGCGACCGACATTTTGCATTGCAATTTCGGTTTTAAAAAAACGGCGTTCTTCATTGCGAGCCGCCCACCACTGTCATTTGCCACTCACGCTGCCTGCGACTCCCCCACCACTGTGCCGTTTGTCATAAGCTATGCGACTCGCCCGCCACTGTGTCGTTTGTCGGTAACGCTGCGACTCGCCTACCACTGTCGTTTGTCATAAGCTCTGCGACTCGCCCGCCACTATGTCGTTTGTCAGTAGCGCTGCGACTCACCCATCACTACGTCGTTCCGCAGTGAAGCAGACACTCGCCCACCACTACGTCGTTCGGCAGTGACGCAGACACTCGCCCACCACTACGTTGTTCCGCAGTGACGCAGCCACTCGCCCACTACTACGTCGTTGCTCAGTGACGCAGACACTCACCCACCACTACGTCGTTGCTCGGTGACGCAGACACTCGCCCACCACTATGTCGTTGCTCGGTGACGCAGACACTCGCCCACCACTATGTCGTTTGTCAGTAGCGCTGCTACTCGCCCACCACTATGTCGTTGCTCGGTGACGCAGACACTCGCCCACCACTATGACGTTGCTCGGTGACGCAGACACTCGCCCACCACTATGTCGTTTGTGAGCAGACCGCCCACCACTATGCGTTGCTCGGTGTAGACACTCCGCTGGCACTCGCCCACCACTATGTCGTTGCTCGGTGACGCAGACACTCGCCCACCACTATGTCGTTGCTCGGTGACGCAGACACTCGCCCACCACTATGTCGTTGCTCGGTGACGCAGACACTCGCCCACCACTATGTCGTTTGTCAGTAGCGCTGCTACTCGCCCACCACTATGTCGTTGCTCGGTGACGCAGACACTCGCCCACCACTATGTCGTTTGTCAGTAGCGCTGCTACTCGCCCACCACTATGACGTTGCTCGGTGACGCAGACACTCGCCCACCACTATGTCGTTGCTCGGTGACGCAGACACTCGCCCACCACTATGTCGTTGCTCGGTGACGCAGACACTCGCCCACCACTGTGTCGTTGCTCGGTGACGCTGAGACCCGCCATTTAACAGGCGGCCGACACCGACAAGCACACCAGGGGTGACGAGCCGGCTCTGGACGAGTCAGAGTTCGTGGTGTTCTACCACAGTCTGCTGCATCGGCCCGACCTGGAGGTAATCTTCAACAGGTGGGCACTGTGTGCTTGGCTCCTCCGAGGCTCGGTGCCTCTGGGGATCCGACAGCAACGGCCGCTGTCGCTATGCAGCCAGCCGCCAAACTGACCAGCTTGATGACCAGCCAATCCATCACTCCCAACAACAATCGCCACTACATCGATGCACATATGCGCATGGTTCCTTTCCTCGAAGTGTGTCAGAGCCTGAGAGACCTTTCAGACGTCGGAGTGCCTGTTATAGTAGGAGGCGTGCAGGGTTTGCATGGCAGTACGCTTGGTGGGTCCTCCGTGCCAAGAGCGTAGCACTGTTCAGCGAGAAAACTGTACATGCGTTTCTCAGGAACACGTCATGACGGTGTTGTTGCGAATGAAAAGAGATAAGCCGGAACAATGTTTTCCATATTCACTTCGCTGCACAGAAATGGTGCCGGTGGCAACGCCCCAAAACAAGTATTGTTTGGTGTCACGTCCAACAACAGAGTGAGGGCGGTCACACCCTCTGCCAACTCACGCATGGTTTCCACATCACACGTATCTGATGCATGGAATGCATGGAATATTGCCTGTACAGAAACATTTGCGGGTCTACTCCCGAACTCTCCGATGTCTAGCGGTAGTCAGCTAACTATTGCTTGCAGATCCCGCTTCCAGATGCGCCAACTGCACAGCACTCGCAGATGGCGCTAATACAGCTGACCCGCATTCTGAAACATCCTCCACACCGTGCTGGATGAAGGAATGTGCCACATTCCTGCGCCAACACAACACGAACCTGAGCACTGCATAACCAGACAAAAGACGAGCGCAAACGGAAATAAACCTAACACGACTAAGAAGCCTAATACGACAAACTGAAAGAAACATAAGACGAGCACTAGTTCAGTTATGTATCCATAGTTGAAAGGATGAGTATGCAATAGCTCCTCGCCATTCTGCAACAAACACGTACGTACTATTTGCACTTCAAGTCGCACAGTAACAGTGGGCAATGAACATCAATGCAACAATTTCACAGTACATTAAACAGCGGGATACTGAATTGCCTTACTCCAGCACCTCTAGGTCATGTAGCCTCTGGATAGGCAGTGTGCGTCAAGATGTCAAGATGTACAGTCCCATTACTGCACATGCATACAGACAAACGTACACCTGTCTGGACAAACAAAGCAGAGGACCACATAAGTCCACGCCTGTGACCAAAAAGGGCGGCGCCTCACTTGCTCTAATGACCAGCAGAGGCGCTACTGGTGCGTTCAGCGCTGCTGCGTCTTACCTTTGACAAGCCAAACGGATCCTTTTCACCATTTTGGCTATCCTTCTGGCTCCGATGATGCAGTGCTCACACCGCAGCGGTGTCGGAAGTGTGTCTATACCAGCGTGTTTCAACAACTCGTGTTGAAACCTGATAGTGATCTAAGCGAGATGGACCTTCGGAATCAAAATAAAACATTTGTCCCCTGGAGGAAACTCCGTTTTGCAAGTTTACTACGTACTCGCATAGTCCTTGCATGTCCATGGACAGGAACGGACACAGTAAGATAATCCGATAGTTTTTGTGTTGGGAGTCTTGCCGGTCCTCAACACCTGACACTCCTTTGGATTCGCCTGGGACCGCGACATTTTGAACAAACAAACCTTGGCTTCAGTAAGCTCCTCGTAACTCAAAATCGCAGACTACGTCCACTCCGTCCTGTAGTACAAGACTTCGGCCTGCGAATAAATTTAAACGCAAGTCCTACTACACGGATAGCCTTGGTCAATGAGGAAAAACGTTCTTCACGAAGTACTGGTTCTAGATGCGACTCAGTGGGAACAGATAATAGCTGACTCATCGATGATGGAGTCCTCTTCTCCCTCCTCCAATAGGACTGCCACTGAAGGATTATCTGCACTACCCTCACCGGACTCCTGCAACCAGTTAAGTCCTACAAATTAGAAGTTGTTAAGTACCAGTTAAGTCCTACAAACCCTACAGTTAAGCGCAACCAGTTAAGTCCTACAAACCAGAATTCAGGTCAGCTGAATTATCCTGCCCGGGGCAGTGAGCCCAGAGTGACGGATCTGTCTGACTGAATCTCAGGTGCACTGTTCCCAACGAACTGCTTCCATCTGGACGAGTCATCTCTGATCAAGCACAGCACCATGGTAAAATCCATCCAGCTCTTATAAGATAAGAAGTTTTAGGAGGAAGTTGCAAAGCTCTACGCACAAAGCTGAGCAGGCGGGCAGCTAGCAAGCTACCCAACAGTTCCAGCCTGGGCCAGCTGACACGCTTCGGGTGGGTGGGGGGCAAATCTGGCACGTGACATCGCTAAGTGAGTCGCCGCAGTGTCATTCCTCAGTGTCTGGAGCAGGTACGCTGCAGCCCGAAAGCTTGCTTCAGATGCATCACCAAAGGCATCCATTTCGATGAGTGACGCATCCGTCCACCCTGCATCACAGTAGCTGCAGAGCACACGGACCTGTTTCAAACGTTCCATCCCATTCAGCCATCTCAAGAACCTGTTCTGAATGTTCTATGGAACGAGTTTATCCCAATCAAGATCCAAACGTTAGATTTGAAAGAGGCGCTTCACAGTTAAGATGAAGAGTGCTAGCAAGCCCGGAAGATAAAACAGTCTTGCTATGAACCCGAGTATGACTCGCTTCGTCACTGTCACATCGGGAGGAACTTGGACACCCTCAAATGCAAGCACATCCTCATTAGGGTCCCACTCCACCCCAACACCTTGTGGCACTCCAGGCCACCTTGACCTGACAGATTATGAGCCTTGTCGAGTGTCACATGACTGTTCAAATAGTTTTCGTCAGTGTCATGCCAGCCTTGCTCAGCACATATCTGGCTTCAGAAAACAGAGCATACTTTTTCTCCTCATAGTCGGCTTTAGTAAGGAGATCTTCCACAAACATGTTCTCTTCTAGTAACGTTCTCAGATGGTGACGTATGGGTGACGCAGCCAGCACAAATTGGCTGCTTTTGACGCCAAACGTCACATGGGTGCTGTTTAGCCAACGTAGTCGATACGCCCCTAAACCCAAATAACCAGCCAATGCCAAACGTCACACCCTTGAACTTCATAGTTCTCACCCGACCGTGGTGGTGTCACAATCATCTGTGTACATCTTGATCCTGAGCACGAAGCTGGATCATCAGGAACGCCTTCCGAATAGCAGCAGACACAGCGAACCTCCGGCGTCTAAAGCGAAGTAACACCTGACTGGGATCAGGAAGTAGAGATGGACCAGTCTCTAAACAATCATTGAGACTGACCAGACTACGGCTCCGAGCAGTCGCGCCAAAGACAGGTCGCACGTGTATCGTTGAGCTGGACTCGCGCGCCACTGGCCTGTGGGGACATGGAGCACCGGACCGTCACTGTTCACTTCACTCTCTGGCACCTCTGAGATGATAACAGCCTCCTCAGGTTCCTCCAGGACTCTTATACTCAGACTTCAATTTGGGGTCTTTCTCAAGCTTCCTATTCGGAGTATCCAACACAATTTCTGCAACTTTCTGCTTCCAAGGAAGCTCCACTTCATATATGCCAACCTTGAAGCAGACAGAAGACTCAAAGTTTTTCAGCACATAATTGGTCTCCAACTCATCATCCTCGGGATTAATATCCACAGCATCCAGATCCAAGAATTGTCCGAGCCTGGATAGTGTACATCAGCCATTACCAACAACTCATGACTGACGCTACTTTCTCTGAGTGAAGTCCAGATGGGCCTGAAAAAGATACACCCAAGCACAGTCTGCTAGGCCGCAGGGACATCATCATAGCGCAGGCAGCCAGTGCCCATCAGCTGTCAGTAGTTGCCCAACCCAAGCAAAATGTCGATGGTCAACGACTTTCCATCCTTTGTATGGTCAGCCAGCTCTAGGTTCCCAAAGAAAGCCAACAGACTTGTTGGAAGGAAGGGCGGGTCAGTGGAGAGCAGATAACAGACACCTCAGCAGCCTCAACATCTACAGCAATAGGCTCAGACACACAAGCGCCACACATTTCAGGACGATAAATGCTTCTTAGGCTTTCTCCACTTTCACTCCCATCAAACGCAGAGTAGCTGATCTTCATAGACTCCACCCACTCTTGCGCACACTTTCGCACCAGTGATGAGGACATGTAAGATCTGTTCGAGCCAGTATCGAACAGCACTGTTCCCCTAACATCACCTCTCGAACCTTTCACCATAACATTGGCAGCAGGCAAAGCAATGCTCTGACAATCTACTCGTGATGTACAAGACAAGTTAACGTAGGACACATTTCCAGGGCCTGTTGGTCTGCACTGATCAGCTGACTGATTACTGGGCAGCACTTTACTGCCTGGGCCTTGAGGAAGGTCATCTGCTTTGGAACATGACACCACATGATGTTTACGTTTGCATGTGTCGCGCCTGGTACTACACGAAAAACATTTGTGTCCACTTTTAAGACGCCTGAAGCACAACCCTGAGTCTTTAATCTTCATTGGGCGACTGCCTCCAGCCAGCTTCAGCATGTCAGGACACCTCGCTGCAAGATGGTTCTGGCCGCAGAATCCACAGCCATATCTTGACATTGTAGGAAGCGCCGAAGCGGTCGCTGTCCTCAGTTCAGGCCTTCCCGACTCCGGGTCACGATGTCGCGTTGTCTCAGCGCTGCCTCCAGACACTATGTGAGAGGTCCCAAACAAGTGGAATGATTGTGATCTCTCTTTGCACTCTATCTCTTCTTTCAGAAATTTGAGAAGCCACTCCAGTTCTGCTTCTCCACCAACACTATCTTGTTTACTACTTTTAATGTCTTCAGGGAGTATGGACAGGATCAGTGGCGTTAGCACCGCACTATGCTTCTCACCGCCGACACCCAAGTTATCGAGTCTCCGCACATGAACTAACAGTTCATCTTGAAGGTGTTGCAGATTCTTGACGTGCACAGACTTGCTGCTATTCTTGGAACTCGGCTGCAACAGGGCTTGAATGTGCGAAAAGGTAGTCTGCTCTTCCTTTCGGCGAATCTACCTTTCAGAATTTCACATGCAGCCTTGAAATTGTCTTGCTCAGAGCCAAGCTTTCCATACATTTCTTCGCTTCACCATGCATATGTGATTTCAAATATGTCAACTTGGTAACGTTGGGTAAGTCAGCTGAATCAATGCTATCTGAGACTTAATTCCAAAATTTGGTCCACTTTGACGTTATCTATGAATGTCGGTAACTACAGCCTGGGAAGTCGAACAGACTGGTCTCACGACTTACACTCAGAAGCAGCCGCCTCAACACTCTTTAAGCCTTCGATCAACTGATCTGCTCTTTGTCTCAATGCCGTCGCTTGATCCCTCACCTCCCCAGCATGGCGATCTCTTGTAGGATTCTTCGGGGATTTTATCTCAACAATTGCATCTGCTTTATCACAGTCAGCCAAACGCTTGTCAAATTCAAAAGCAAGCGTTTTGTATCTCACTTAGCTGTATATCCTTTCAACTCAAACACTTTTACAACCAACAGACCGGGTTAGCTACCCTTGGGTCGCCATACGCCTTCGTCTTAGCTTTTCTAACTCTGCCATGACACTGACACGAAATAACCTTATACCCTGACCCTGGTTAGTGCAACGGCAAGAGTATTCCCGGGTTTCGGCACCAATATGTTACAGATGAAGAGAGATGAGTCGGAAGAATGTTTCCTCTATTCACTTTGCTGCTCACAACGCCCAAAAGCCACGTACCGATCGGTGTCACGTCCTACAACAGAGTGAGAGCGGTCACGCCCTCTGTCACGCAGATAACTGGCAGCTCGCGCAGCGCTGCCACCTCACTCATGGTGTCTGTGTCTCACACGCTTTATGAATGCATGCAAAATTCCATATATAACAAATATTTGCGGATCGCCTTCGCGACTCACCGACATCTATGGTGGCCAGCCAACTATTAATTGCAGCACCGCTTTCAGATGCGCCAACCATGCAGCACTCACGGGCGACGCTAATCTAGCAGACACGAACTATGCAACAGGTGTCTCAAAGCCCATAACCCACCCACCATATAGTGACACTGGAGTGACATGGAGTCACTATACATATTGGACATATTGTGTCACTATATGACACTATATGTGTCATATAGTGACACATGTAGTGACATGGAGCTGTGGGTTTAATGCGACAATTGGTCCAGAGTTTAGATTTCTCGGCGGTACTGGGAAATCAATCAGAAAGCGGTATTGGGACTTCGTGTTTTCTCAGTCACCAGGCCACCATGTGTTCCATTGACCGTCGGGTGGGCCACGGCACAGCTGGCTTAGGTTCTGCCTACGAGCGTCTGCGTCTTCGCAGGTACACCAACAACGAAAAGCTCATGACCACTGAAGAACTGGCGGACTTCCTGAGGGGCGAACAGAAGATGAAGGACGTGACCAGTAACTTTTGCCGCGAGGTGATCGAGACGTACGAGCCTTCCGAGTCCAAGCACCAGGGTCTGATGTCCCGCGACGGTGAGCACATCAGCTGCTCTGGCCGGTGTACCGAATCTCCTTAGGTCGGGTCAGGTGAACGCTGGCTGAGGCACACTGTAGGGACAGGTGTCCTGTTCTGGTGACTGACCGGTATTGTCCGGACTGGCTGTGCACTGTTCTGGTGACTGACTGCCATTGTCCGAACTGACTGTTCACTGCTCTGGTGACACTGTCATTGTCCGGACTGACTGTTCACTGTTCACTGTTCTGGTGACTGACTGCCACCGTCCGGACTGGCTGTTCACTGCTCTGATGACTGACTGCCATTGTTCTGGCTAACTTTTGACCATTCTGACAGCTATGCATACCGGTCCACTGCTGTTTTTTTTTAGTTGCAGCTGAAACAGTACCTATGGTATGGCAGCTCACAGAGCTGCACTCATCAGTGTACTCGTTATGCTCTCGTGTCCAGATGAATTTCTTCAATTGTTGATTTTTTGGTTTGCGTGCTGCAGGTTTTCACATGCTGATGTGCTCGAAACTGGTGCGCATATTCAATCCGGAACACAGCCTCGTGTACCAGGACATGAAGCAGCCGCTCTCACACTACTATATCGCGTCATCACACAACACGTGAGTGGCACAGTACACTGCGCAGATGTCAGACCACGCTCTGTTGAGGTCAGGTATAGATGGTCTGGGTCATGCGGCACTGGCTTGAGGTCATGCACACTTGACCAAGGTCAGGTAGCACAATGATCCGAGGTCAGAAAGTACATGGGTGAGATCAGATGACTCACCGGGCTGGGATCAGGTAGCACGGGACCAAGGTCAGGTGACACAGTGGTCTGGGGTCAGGTAGCACGGGACCAAGGTCAGGTGACATTGGTCTGGGGTCAGGTAGCACGGGACCAAGGTCAGGTGACATTGGGTCAAGATCAGGTGATGCAGTGGTCTTGTGTCAGGCACCACGGGACTAAGGTCAGGTAATCTCTGGTCGAAGCGCCCTGAAGCCCAAATAACTAACTAAGGTCAGGTAATACTGAACCACGATCAGGTGACGCAGTGATCTGGGGTCAGGTAGGGCCGGCCTGGTGTGGGGCAGCGCTGGAATGGGTCAGGTGGTGCTGCACTGAAGGTAGATTGAGACAGGGTCAATGTTAGGTGAGGTCATACCACGTCCTTAACCGAAGTTGTGAGGTTCGACGTGACTACGTTAGTGAGTATGTGATTTGGATAATATGCGGCTGCGTTGCAAACATTGTCGCCTCGCCCCTCGGTCAGGTACCTGATGGGTAACCAGCTAACGGACTAGTCCACTGCCTGTGTATGCGAGATGACCTGACCGTCCTCACCCTACGGCCTGACTACCTAATGGGTAACCCAGCTGACTGTCCTCGCCATACGGCCAGGTATCTGATGGGTAACAAGCTGACTGGCCTCGCCCTTCTGCCAGGTACCTGATGGGTAACCAGCTGACCGGCGTGTCCAGCGTGGAGGCGTACATCATCGCTTTGCAGAAGGGTTGCAGATGTGTGGAGCGTGAGTTGTTAGCTGTCCGATGGGTCGTCTAGCTCGGTAGTCATCGGTGTGCTGGCGCTTCGAGGCAGCTTTGTTCGATTAACTCAGCTGTCCCCAGTTGTTCGGTTTAAGTGTGGCGAGCTTAAGGCGGAAATGCTGAATATTTTGACACGGTTGAAACAATCCATGCGTGCCAGGTGTTTTTTTTTATTGAGTTTTAATTACCAACGTGTGACGGCATAATGAAAGGCAAGGTTCAGGTAAAATGCGAATACATTCACATGTAGTACCAATCGGTATTGATCACGGGGCGGAGATACGGGTAAAGTCGTGTAAAATGTAATGTAGTAATTAATGAGACTGATTGGACTTAAATGTAATACGTTCATGTTGAACGCCTGCCCGTATGTCTGTGTTCGCCCATGGTGCGTGTAGCCTGTTAGAATAACACCCATCAATTCGGGTTAAATGTCAAGAGAAATGATGGTCAATGTTAAAATAGTTTATAATTGAGTTGTCAAAGTTTAGTACTTTTAAGTTTTCAATCAGCATGAGTTTGTGAATATCTCAGCAAAGTATCGGTACTCGCTCTGGAATCTGAGGATAGTGTATCTAAGTTCCTATAAAGCCATAAACACAGCAGTAGATGGGGCTGGGGGTGCCGGCGTATCAGTGCATTCAAGATCGCCCACTAACTTGACCTGCTCCTCGTCTCGACAGTGGACTGCTGGGATGGTGAGGATGGCGAGCCTATCATCTACCACGGGTACACGCTCACCTCCAAGATCCGCTTCCGTGACGTCATCAGTGACGCCATCAAGCCGTACGCGTTCCAGTACTCTGAATACCCGCTGATCCTCAGCATTGAGAACCACTGCTCGGTGCGTCAGCAGGAGAAGATGGCTCAGCACCTGAAGAGCATCCTCGGCGGTAGGTAACATGCTCAGTACTGTTACATGACATACGGGGCCCGCTCTGGACGTTGATAGGCGGTGTTTATTTCGCCGGATAGGCAAAGCTAGCTTTAGCCATTTAGATAATTAACATTTATATATGGTCTAGTATCAGGGGAAGTAGTGCAAATTAGAAAGCATATCACGGCTGTCAGTATCACGGTTGTCAGTATCACGTTTCCGACGCATGGAGGTAGCAAATCCGCGTGTAAATATTATTAGAAAAAAGATTGCTGCACAATCAGTATATTTTCGCTTTGTTTTCATTTAATACCCACTGTATGCAACACTGTGTGCCAAGTACCCCCTTCTGGATCTCTTGGGTTTCTGGAGACCTCCAAGCCTCTACTAGGGGTTTCGTCTCCGGCTTGTGGGCCTCCTCTCATTTCCTAGGGGGCTTATTGTGCCATCCTGGGAATCTCTTTAGCCGGCTTAGCGATTTGTGGAAGTAGTTTCCCCGGATTGCAGGGGAAAGCCATATGTTAGCCACTCTGCCTCAGGACAGTCCCTCACGCGTCCCCGGCTGCACTGTGTGCCTTGTTGATATCGGAAAGTTTAGCTGTAATACTTAGGGGATTATCGGGCAAGACGTCTCCAAAGGGATAACCGCAGCTGTGATGACTGTCAGGCATAGTAATGAGTGACATTTTGCAACGAGGGACCAGTAGCAAAAATATGTCAAAAATATAATATATGTGATTAGAAAAGCTGAATGATTGGCTACGACACCAGTAGTGCAATTTTTTTTCAAGAACATAATTTTGCGTGCTTCATTATCGCAAACAAAAACGGCTCAAATCTCCCATGTTGAGCCTACGTGATTGTATCAGTAAGAAAACAGTAACGGTCCCCGACTCGCACGTACGTTTGTGGCTGAGGAATGTGAACCATTTAAGTCACGTGACCCAGCCGTCATAACGCTACCGTATTATAGAAGTACCGCGATTCATATTTGACGCCCGTAAAGACTGTAGCACTTGGCGGTTTATTTGTTAACATCTTAAAGTGCAATTTGGTTCATATCTTCAACTTAATCCCCAAAACTGGAGCATACAATTTTGTTTTGTTCTTTTCAATCTAGGGTTGATACTGGTAGACAATAGCAATGCCAAAGTTATTCCACATTGTATGATGTTGGGCGTCAGACGCAATGGTAATGTGGACATCGGGTGAGATCCAGTAAAATAAATAAAACAGGTCGGTTCCCGATGTCATTCAAGAACTCTGAAATACGCGTCTGTGGCAAGCGCGTCTTCTCACTAGTTTGTGCCTGAAGAATATAGCTACACTCTATGATACTTTATCGCCATGGAATATGATGCCAAGTGCATTTATTAAAGTTAGCTTGCCTTCAGATGTCATTTTCATTGCCATTTACATTGATATATTGCAAATATTATTACTTTGCGAATTATCTTCTGTAACTATATTCTGATATTCATCCACCATTAGTCCGCTCCCACGGCCCGCCGCCGACCGCCCACCACAGACAATCTGGCCGGGCGCAAAGCCATTCCCTAAGCGTTAATGGTCCCCCAACGCCAAAGTTACAGGCTGGCTGTCATATTTGAAACGTTAAGCGATGTTCCTGGCATGATTTCCGCCACCATTGGGATTGAGGCCAACAGGTCCCTCGATATTGTTTAAAAACATTACGCTCATGCGCGTTGAATGGAAAGAATTAATCTACAACCGTCAGTTTCCCCTACACAATGTTGGCGTGGCAGAGCCGATGTTGCTTGACATTGATCAAAGCTGGAACTTTGTTTTTGCCGTGCCGCTCGGCGACTCTACGGGTCCTATGGACAGCAAATGTCGGCGCTTGACGCGTATCGAGCCATGCTAGAACCTCAATAATGCCTGGGAGCTTCATGTCAAATTTCAAGTGAAAAGTGACTGGGTTAAATATCAATAAAATATGGTCGAGTATGGCATCGAAAGACAGGTGATTTTATGCCGGTTTATTTCAGATCATTGGAAATTCATTCACCAATGTAGAAGGTCTGATATACATTTTAAAGGAGTACACGGTGATAATATGACACATATCTTGGAATTGAGTGCAAAAATAACAGGCTAAAACTTGATAGAAGAAGACATAAATATGATGTCAAAATATAGCACATTCGATTTTCGTTTCGTGAATAACATTTGCAATTGTCAGCACATTACACAGAAGCTGTATGACGCATTTTATTCCAAGAAGTTGATTGGCCCATTGTTCCCATTTCACTTTGAGAACAACTTGGCAGGATGAAATGATTTGATAGTACAACGAACTGCACATCATGAGAGAGCTTGTTGAAATTTAACCATTGTAAATTACTTGCTCCCCTATAGAGACTAGAATATGTCATTCATCATAGCGAGCTCACTTTGGTGGTGTTCCTTCAGAAGCCCAGCACCAGAGCGGCGCCACCAGTATTGTATCCGCTCATGACGCTTAACGAATATGGTTGCAACCAAGGGACTTAGATATGCGTGCAAGTTACAAACCTCACACTGGTTGCTAGCAACTAATGTCGGTGGCTCACTTTTTGAAAGCTTATGGTGGTGGTAAATTGCTGGAAAAGGCCGCAAGTGGTAGATTGTCCCAAAAATTACTTACGAGGTAGTGATTAAAAGATATGAATGAAAGGAAGGAAAATATCAATAATTATTCACATTGTATTTGAAATATACCTCGTTCAAACTAACCTATGTAGCGACAGGAGATTGTACAGCAAGGATTCCTCATGCTGGGACACGTACCGCCGTGCAGAAAGTCAGAAATGCGAGGCTGTCTTCCAGAGGTGGAAAAAAACCTCCCTGGTTGTCACTGATGAAAGTTCCAGCTGTCTAATGTGTGGAGAACTTGGCATCACCAATGTTTGGGGGTTATAGAGGACAAACTAGGAAGTGAGGGGTGGTAAACTAAGCACACGCTCGGTTGGGGAGGAGTCAAAGTGATAGTTCCACTTTATTGAGATTGTCCCAAAACGCCGGAAGAAGCAACGGCGCGCCGTGCCGCGAATATTTACTTAGCCATAGAGCATCGATTAGCGGATCTTGCGTTGGTAATTTCATCTTGATATCGCTAAGTCGCTCAGCTAGATGAGGTCAAAGTCAGCTAATCGTATATCAGTGGTGCAATGTTTCGAAGTGCTACAAAGATTCAGCTCTAATTCGCAATTATTTACCCAGTAGCATAGGTTAATTTTTTTTTCGGATTCGGGGCAGAGTTCCAGCAGCAAGAATTGCCTTCACAGCAAACAAAAATCAACCTAGAATGTAAAAGCCAACAGTTTTGAAGTTTTCTGACCCCCTCGCATTGATCGTATCGTATTTAAATTCATTTTTCTTGCGAGATGAGCTTTTTCAGGGAGGATCCTGCAAACCTAGAGCAGGTCCTGATCCCCCCCCCCCTCCTGGAGTCTCCACCCATGCTCAGTAGTGAAGCCAGATCCACGTAGCTTGCCTAGCTCACTGTCCACTGTATTATACGCAATATCTACAAGACAGGTATTGTGGATACGCTTGGAGTACATTAGGACAGGGTAGGTAGTATCTGCACAGTGCACATGCTGATGAAAAGTGTGATTCTTAATGGATGGCTACAATTCAAGAGAAATGCAATGCAACAAGAAGGCCCATTAATGAAAAACATGATACATGGCATGAAGGAGGAAAAAATTAACACATGGATGAGGATAACAGAAGCATATTTGGGCGAAGTGAATGCCAAAACAGGATATGACAGCCAAGACAGATGAAACCACGAACTGAAAAAGTCACCACAATGGGACAACAAGTGACAGGAGAAAGTAAAGTATGGCATCTGAATATTTGCAACCAAATACAAATGTATTATTGTTCTTGTATTATTCTTGTATACCCTGTATTATTCTTAAACCAAAAGCTATGTTGTGAATTTTGGATTTTTCGACTTGCTAAACTCCAAATTTGTCGGCGTGTCCGATGGTGCCACGCTCAGCTCTTTGGGATTACCGTGGGCCGACGTAGGATCAAGAAATGCGCATAACAGTCACTAATGTTTTTCATTTATAATGCTGAAGTACACTAATTAATTGTTTGCTTCAGCAATGAACATCAAACTAATGAACATCTGATAACACAGAGCACCGTTTCAACGCCGTGAAATTAGCATGATGCGGTCTTTAGAACCAATATTCTTCCTAAATATAAAAGTGATTAAGCAATGAAAAGCGTGAGTGTCATGTCGGATCGTGTCGTGTCCGGTCGTTTCGGATCACATCCGGCCGTGTCGTTCATATTGTCCGGTCCACTCATTACATGTGAATGTAAGTTCGCTCGGGCTCCCTGCGCTCACCCTCCTGTGTGATCAAGCGGCGTGCGGAGCGATCTTGGCCTGCCGCTGTGTACGTCACCTGGCTTGTGCGGACGCTGGGAGCATCTCGGTCGCACCTGTATCCCGCGACTTGACCAAATCGGCTCCTACCATCCCAGACTTGTACGCGACTCGTACGACTGACTCGTGAGGAATGGTTGGGACATGTGATGCTACATGGCCGCCCTGGTCATGTGATGTGATGCACGTCGGTTGTCCCCAGAGATGCTGTACGTCACGCCCGTTGACACCTCGCGCACTGCCCTGCCGTCGCCCGACGAATTTCGTCACAAGATCCTGGTCAAGGCCAAGAAATTGCCGGCAGAGAAAGAGAAAGTTGGATTGGAGGCTCTCAAGCAGAAGGTAGCTACCAGTTTATTAATGGGCAATGACGGTTCCTTGGTACAATGCTCTTTTCAGTCTTCTTGTTATCGCAGTTGTTTTACACGGATATGTCGAACTGAAAATTGCTTGTGACAGTGGGAAATAATACCATGTTTTCAGCAGAGAGTGGTGTTTGAAGAAAATGGGAAGCTTTGAGAGCAATGAGAACAACAAAGGTATGGGAGTTTGTTCTGCCTCTTTGTTGTTTTAAGTCTCAGAAGGGTTATTTGCAAAACTCGTGTGTACGATCTTCCTTTGTATCTTCAACAGAGAGTTCGATGCCCTGTGTCTCTATCGGACCCCTAGCACGGATCGATGTTCAATCATCTTGAACAAAGCTCTATGCGAGAGATTCGTGGTCCTGGTAAGTGCATTATGTAGTGCATGATGTCTGTCATGCGCAGCATTGATGAATAAGGCAGTGAAACTCCCTCTCCATTGCCACTTTGCTAGGTGGACGACTTGATAGATGACAAGAAGAAGCGCACGTCCGAACAGGAGGAGTCGTGCACGGTCGATGATAGCGAGTCCGACAACAGCGAGCCCGCCGAGGATGCCGAGAAGGCCGCCAAGCCGTACCAGCAGCACTACGTCCTGGTGAGGGTGTGGGAGAGGTCCGGCAGCACAGTCGACATGTACTGACAGTGTTCAGGGTGAGGTCGGGAAGCAGCACCGACAGCACTACGTCCTGGTGAGGGTGTGGGAGAGGTCCGGCAGCACAGTCGACATGTACAGTGTTCAGGGTGAGGTCGGAAGGCCGCACCGACAGCACTACGTCCTGGTGAGGGTGTGGGACAGGTCCGGGAGCACAGTCGACAGGTACTGATGATGTTCAGGGTGAGGTCAGGAAGCCGCACCGACAGCACCAGGTCTTAATCCAGTCAGATCTTCACCCTGATCAGCCAGGTCAGTCTTTCCGGTCAGATCCTCACACCCTGTCTCGGGAGTCATTAGAGACCCCCCCCCAAACTAAGCGTTCCACAAAAACGATGCATGTACTATCGGGATGCCCTTGATGAATAGGGTCCTAAAATCATGTTACGTTTTATTTTTGGATAATTTTGAAAATGTAACGCGTTTTTAGAGAGGAAAAAACTGATTTTTCAAACACATTTTATATCTGTAAATTAGGGTAATTTAGGTCTTGCAGTGCAACTTTGACACCATTTGGGCCGTAAAAACTCGAAATAAACCATAAAACCAGTATCTAAATAGGCTGGGCCCACATTACGCACTTTATCGTGACCTGACCTCATGTCACTTGACAGAGGTCAATCAAACTCGATAAGGAGCTTCTCCTGATGCTTCTGCATGTATGCCAGGTTAACAATGGTGATAAAGAGCATGCATATTACGAAAATAGAACAAATGGGCTAAAATTGGCTGTGACTTCAGGCCATCGACCTGACCTCAAACAAGAATCCGAGATATACGTTTTGCAGGCAATGCCCAGTTGCACTCACGTAGCAAGTTTCGTTTCAACATCTCTTTGTGTGTGTGAGATATCGATCATCGAACATGTTTGGAGGTGGTTCTCTGACCTGAGCTAGGTTAATGACTTTACATGACCTGAAGTTGAAATTTTCACGTCAGACGCAAAAAAATTGTGATGGAAAAGGTACTGTTAAAATTTTGCAGCGCTGCGCGCTGCCATTTTTCTTCTGTCGCGAAAACCTTATCATAGCGTACCACCGACCCGTCCTGCGACGGGGCGGGTTGATGAGTGTACGGGAGAGGTGTGTGAGCACAGCCGACAGGTACTGACAGGGTGGAGAAGCTGTACAGGCCGGCCAGCTGGTACTGACAGGGTGGAGAAGCTGTACAGGCCGGCCAGCTGGTACTGACAGGGTGGAGAAGCTGTACAGGCCGGCCAGCTGGTACTGACAGGGTGGAGAAGCTGTACAGGCCGGCCAGCTGGTACTGACAGGGTGGAGAAGCTGTACAGGCCGGCCAGCTGGTACTGACAGGGTGGAGAAGCTGTACAGGCCGGGCAGCTGGTACTGACAGGGTGGAGAAGCTGTACAGGCCGGGCAGCTGGTACTGACAGGGTGGAGAAGCTGTACAGGCCGGGCAGCTGGTACTGACAGGGTGGAGAAGCTGTACAGGCCGGGCAGCTGGTACTGACAGGGTGGAGAAGCTGTACAGGCCGGCGAGCTGGTGCCGGGACGGGCATGTTTGGTGACGGTACGATCGGCGTGGGTTGTAGGACTTGATGAGGCAGAATGTGCGGACTCGGTAGGACATGCCGTACCACGACGGCATGATGAGGCAGAATGTGCGGACTCGGTAGGACATGCCGTACCACGACGGCATGCTCGCATTCATTCAGGTCTTTTTCATCACACGCACAATTCGCATGTGGTAGTAGCTCACGATATGCAACATCGTCTCCGACTAATATTAACATTATTCACATGCGTGCGCATTCGTGTAAAATAGTAATAGCAAAATAGTAGTGGGTTACGTCCTTAAATAACCCAGTTTGTGACTTCGCGTACTGGGTCTCCTGCCTTGTTAAATCTCACAACACCTGAAACCCCTCCATCTGCAGAGCAAGAGAAAGAAAAAGATGATATCGCCAGCGTTCTCCAGCCTCATTAACTACATCAAGGCCGTGCACTTTCATTCGTTCGAGGAGTCCGCAGCTGCCAATAAATGGTGGACCATGAGCTCGTTCGGAGAGAACAAGGCCCACGGGTAAGTACAGACCGCACTCGCCGGTGCCGACCGTCTGTGCCTTGTGTAGTGTGATGACGTGGTGTGCCGGTGCCGACCGTCTGTGCCTTGTGTAGTGTGATGACGTGGTGTGCCGGTGCCGACCGTCTGTGCCTTGTGTAGTGTGATGACGTGGTGTGCCGGTGCCGACCGTCTGTGCCTTGTGTAGTGTGCTGACGTGGCGTGCCGGTGCCGACCGTCTGTGCCTTGTGTAGTGTGCTGACGTGGTGTGCCGCTGTAGTGTGATGACATGGTATAGTGTGTAGTGTGATGACGTGGTATAGTGTGTAGTGTGATGACGTGGTGTGCCGCTCGATCAGGTTTGTTCGAGTTGCGTTCATGCTCTTGCTCGAAATGCTTTGCTAAACATTCAATTCACATCCTCTCTGACCTCTGTGTCCTGTGTTGTTGTGGTGGCTAATGACCTTATATGGAAGCCTACGCGGCGTGAAGTTTGCTTTACTTCGGCAATGCCTCTGCCTGACTTAACTGTCATCTAGTCCACATTCTCATGACAATGCCTGAATATGAGATGTTTTGGGTTCGTGACTTTAGTTAAGCTCATTTCTTAGCTGTATCCGTCGGTCTTGTGTAGGTTCGTGGATGGCGATGCAGTTGCGCTGGTAGCCTACAACAAGCGGCAGCTGAGCAGAATCTACCCGAGCGGAAAACGGCAGGACTCCAGCAACCTCAACCCGGTGCCATTTTGGAACACTGGCTGCCAGATAGGTGAGCGGCCCGCTCCCAGTACCTCAGCAGCCAGATTGCCAGCTAGGCGAGCGACCCACTCCCAGTACCTCACAGCCAGACTGTCAGGTGAAGGACCCACTCCCGGTACCCCAGCAGCCAAACTCTCAGATAGGTGAGCGACATACTCCCAGTACCCAGCAGACAGACTGTCAGATAGGTGAGCGACGCACTCCCAGTACCTCAGCAGACAGACTGTTGGATAGGTGAGCGACCCACTCCCAGTACCTCAGTAGCCAGACTGCCAGATAGGTGAGCGATCCACTCCCAGTACCTCAGTAACCAGACTGCCAGATAGGTGAGCGATCCACTCCCAGTACTTCAGCAGCCAGACTATCAGACACGCGTCACCTGGGTTGTGTTATTGGTACAGTCGCGGTACTGTCGCGGCGAAAGCCCGTGAATGACCTTGACCTGGGTCGCTGCCGGCCGGGCCCTCTGACCTCCAGTGGCTCTCAACTACCAGACGGCCTGCAAACCGACGTGCTTCAGCCAAGGCCTGTTTCGGCGCAACGGCGGCTGCGGCTACGTGCTAAAGCCAGCCATGCTGCGTTCCGACCACGGCTTGGACCCAACTGCCAGTCCTGGAGACATGTGAGTGTCGGTGAGCAGTGGGGTGGGGCACCCCGGGGACAACACAGTGTGGTGTCGCACATAGCCGGTGGTCAGGCGTGTACAGTACAGTGTGGTGTCGCACATAGCCGGTGGTCAGGTGTCTACAGTACAGTGTGGTGTCGCACATAGCCGGTGGTCAGGTGTGTACAGTACAGTGTGGTGTCGCACATAGCCGGTGGTCAGGCGTGTACAGTACAGTGTGGTGTCCCACATAGCCGGTGGTCAGGTGTGTACAGTACAGTGTGGTGTCCCACATAGCCGGTGGTCAGGTGTGTACAGTACAGTGTGGTGTCGCACATAGCCGGTGGTCAGGTGTGTACAGTACAGTGTGATGTCCCACATAGCCGGTGGTCAGGTGTGTACAGTATAGTGTGGTGTCTCACATAGCCGGTGGTCAGGCGTGTACAGTACAGTGTGGTGTCCCACATATCCGGTGGTCAGGTGTGTACAGTACAGTGTGGTGTCGCACATAGCCGGTGGTCAGGCGTGTACGGTACAGTGTGGTGTCCCACATACCCGGTGGTCAGGTGTGTACAGTATACAGTGTGGTGTCCCAAAGGTCAGGTGTGTACAGTACAGTGTGGTGTCCCACATAGCCGGTGGTCAGGCGTGTACAGTACAGTGTGGTGTCCCACATATCCGGTGGTCAGGTGTGTACAGTACAGTGTGGTGTCGCACATAGCCGGTGGTCAGGCGTGTACGGTACAGTGTGATGTCCCAAATAGCCGGTGGTCAGGTGTGTACAGTATAGTGTGGTGTCTCACATAGCCGGTGGTCAGGCGTGTACAATACAGTGTGGTGTCGCACATATACGGTGGTCAGGTGTGTACAGTACAGTGTGGTGTCGCACATAGCCGGTGGTCAGGTGTGTACAGTACAGTGTGGTGTCCCACATAGCCGTCAGGGTGGTCAGGCGTGTACAGTACAGGTGGTGTCCCAAATATGGGGGGGTGGGGGGAGAAAAAAGTTTGTCCACATATCCGGTGGTCAGGTGTGGTACAGTGTGGTGTCGTAGCCGGTGGTCGGCGGAGTACAGTGTGTGTCCCATAGCCGGTGGTCAGGTGTGTGTACAGTGTGGTGTCCCACATAGCCGGTGGTCAGGCGTGTACAGTACAGTGTGGTGTCCCACATAGCCGGTGGTCAGGTGTGTACAGTACAGTGTGGTGTCCACATATAGCCGGTGGCCAGGTGTGTACAGTACAGTGTGGTGTCCCACATAGCCGGTGGTCAGGCGTGTACAGTACAGTGTGGTGTCCCACATAGCCGGTGGTCAGGTGTGTACAGTACAGTGTGGTGTCCACATAGCCGGTGGTCAGGCGTGTACGGTACAGTGTGGTGTCGCACATAGCCGGTGGTCAGGCGTGTACAGTACAGTGTGGTGTCCCACATAGCCGGTGGTCAGGTGTGTACAGTACAGTGTGATGTCCCAAATAGCTGGTGGTCAGGCGTGTACAGTATAGTGTGGTGTCGCACATAGCCGGTGGTCAGGCGTGTACAGTATAGTGTGGTGTCCCACATAGCCGGTGGTCAGGCGTGTACAGTACAGTGTGGTGTCCGCACATAGCCGGTGGTCAGGTGTGTACAGTACAGTGTGGTGTCGCACATAGCCGGTAGTCAGGCGTGTACAATACAGTGTGTTGTCCCACATATCCGGTGGCCAGGTGTGTACAGTACAGTGTGGTGTCCCACATAGCCGGTGGTCAGGTGTGTACAGTACAGTGTGGTGTCCCACATATCCGGTGGCCAGGTGTGTACAATGTAGTGCGGCATTCCACAGTAAGCTGGAGGACCGGATAGAGGAGGGGCCAGTGTCGCCGCCGCCGCTGCCGCCCCGTCCACCGTACGTCGCCAGTCGGCTGTGCTGCTGCTGCTGTGACGGCCTGCTCCTCACCCTCCGTCCATGGGGAACTTCTGTCCCGTCCACCCTCTCCTGGCAACTGCCGTCCGGGTCAGTCCTGATCTACCCTCTCCTGTTATCTGCTGATGTGTATGTTGGTCCTGATCTACCCTCTCCTGTTATCTGCTGATGTGTATGTTGGTCCTGATCTACCCTCTCCTGTCTGCCCCGGTGTGTATATGTTGGTCCTGATCTACCCTCTCCTGTTGTCTGCTGTGTATGTTGGTCCTGATCTACCCTCTCCTGTCTGCCCCGGTGTGTGCAGTCACCACCTGTCTGGTGACCTGACCTGTCCGGGTCAGTCCTGATCTACCCTCTCCTGTTATCTGCTGACGTTTATGTTGGTCCTGATCTACCCTCTCCTGCTATCTGCTGATGTGTATGTTGGTCCTGATCTACCCTCTCCTGTTATCTGCTGACATGTATGTTGGTCCTGATCTACCCTCTCCTGTCTGCCCCGGTGTGTGTATGTTGGTCCTGATCTACCCTCTCCTGTCTGCCCCGGTGTGTGTATGTTGGTCCTGATCTACCCTCTCCTGTCTGCCCCGGTGTGTGTATGTTGGTCCTGATCTACCCTCTCCTGTCTGCCCCGGTGTGTGCAGTCACCACCTGTCCGGAGAAAATGCATCCCATGGCTACACTGATTAAGTTGTACCAGAAAGCTTGGCGCCGACCGCTGTGTTGCATTATGTGCGGCATGGGCTTGTTTAACGCCGATTTATTGCCACACGCATTGCGGTTGGTGTTCCCTGCTGAGTATTCTGCAAGCGGGAGTGTCTTACGGCTGAAGCATTCGGTTGCAATGCACAGTGTCATCCATCTTTTGCTCGACTCCTGGCTGAATGCCCGTTTTCGCTGCTACACCTATGTGCATTTACATACGTTCCGTTCACGTTTAAAGTTTTTTTTGCTTTTGATTCTTGAACGCTTGATTTTGTGTGTGACTGAGCTACTTGTACTTCTTGGCACCGTTGCCAGCTGTGGAATTACAGTATGCATGACTTAGTTTGGTGTATAATATGATAGTCACATTTTTGCTACATATTCGGATTAAATATATTGGTAGCTAGCTTGCAGTCCATGCTTCGTTGGAAGGGCTTATGGTGCTCAAAAGCCGAGACATTGCCATTCGAATGATGAACGGATGCTGATTATGAACATGTAGTTTTATACAAATATATCGATCGCTTTTTTAAAAGTAGTTGTGTTCGACTTTGCAGCGCTTCATCTAACCAGTTCGACTGCTTAGGCGGCGGATATACCGCTGTCCTATTTGACATGTGTAAACTCGGCAAATCCTAGCCAACCATGTCCAGTAGGCTGCACTGCTTTGGGCATTTCGCAGTGGGAGCAATAGTGCATAAAGCCTCGACTCGGTGAGTTGGCATTGCGTACTCACGGCCTCGCACGCGCACGAAGTCACGTGGGGGGCCGACGCCGGCTGAGAATAAACCGCCCTGCACCCAGTCTGGAGACAGTGTCGTATCATTATCCACTGAATGATAACTCAAACAGTTATTTGTCATTGTTGACTTCATATCTAATACATTAGCCTATCATACGTGGCTAGACGTAATTGCATAGGGTCTTTATTTGTTGAGTTTTGCTTGGGCTATGTGTGCCGGTCACCGAGCGCACGGTCAGTGTGCATCCTCTAGCAGCGAAACCATATTGTGGGGCTCCTGGCAATGGCTAGATACACAAACCAGGTGCCAATAAAGCGAAAAATATGCTCATTGCAGTGTTCTCCGACGGCTCACAGTTCCAGAGGGACTTCATAGAGCACTAGATGAACATATGTTATACATGTTGAGTGTGAGTTTAGCGTACGTCAGATATTTGATAAAACATTGTCTCCGTAGAATAGGCTCCTGGAGGCGAATTCTCGGCCAGCGCATCGATTTCATGCTCATATGGGACTGGCAGTAAGACGTTATGTCAATATATGGAATACCAGGATTCTGTGAATTATTACACCTGCTGTAAGAGCTGCACTGCAGTGCTATGTTCTGGATATGGTTGCCTAGGATTCGAGAAAGTGATGAACGCCAGAAGACAACTGCATAGCCATAGTTGAGCAGGCGACCCGAGCAATTCAGCAGTTGTAACATCGAACAAAAATACGTTTTAAAGAATCAACATTTTTCATGAATATTGCATATTCGTAATTAGCGGATGGTTAGCTATCCAATGTTATGCATCTCGTCTTTTGAGCCCTTCCAGTAAAGCGTGAGTCCTTCGAAGATTAGTCGAATCCACACAGTATTAAAATGAAATATCCAGTCAGTTATCATCTTTGAGAAGTATGATAGAATGTTGATGCTTACTGCAGAACGCTTTATACGTTATTGATAGGAAGCAGCCAAAACTCTATGGATTCTTTATTCACCATTGATATGCAATAGTTCATGCCTGTTGAACATTACCACTGCGATGTCGGGCCTGCTGGTGAGTGCCGCGGTAATCGGCTGTGTGATGTGGTTCCACACTACTCAGCCGTGTGCTGCAGCTGATGTGACCCAGTGACGTGACCGTGACCGGTGCGGCTGACCAGGTTCCGCCAAACGCTGCGTATCCGCGTCATCAGCGGCGCGTACATCCCCAAGGCGCCCGGCTCCAGTATAGACGACATCATCGACCCGTACGTGTGCGTGTACGTGACGGGCCACCCGTCCGACGAGGCCAAGTTCAAGACTACCGTCGTCAGGAACAACGGTACGCGGCGCCGGCCGACGGGGCGCGTGGCCATCCGAGTGGTGTGGGTGTGTTTGTGTGGAGTTGGAGTGGCCATCAGAGTGGTGTGGGTGTGTTTGTGTGGAGTTGGAGTGACCACCCGAGTGGTGTGGGTGTGTTTGTGTGGAGTTGGAGTGGCCATCAGAGTGGTGTGGGTGTGTTTGTGTGGAGTTGGAGTGGCCATCAGAGTGGTGTGGGTGTGTTTGTGTGGAGTTGGAATGGCCATCAGAGTGGTGTTTGTGTGGAGTTGGAGTGGCTATCAGAGTGGTGTGTGTGTGTTTGTTGAGTTGGAGTGACCATCCGAGTGGTGTGGGTGTGTTTGTGTGGAGTTGGAGCGCCCATCCGAGTGGTGTGGGTGTGTTTGTGTGGAGTTGGAGTGGCTATCAGCGTGGTGTGTGTGTGTTTGTTGAGTTGGAATGACCATCAGAGTGGCGTGGTGTGTTTGTGTGGAGTTGGAGTGGCCATCAGAGTGGTGTGGGTGTGTTTGTGTGGAGTTGGAGTGGCCATCAGAGTGGTGTGGGTGTGTTTGTGTGGAGTTGGAGTGGCCATCAGAGTGGCGTGGTGTGTTTGTGTAGAGTTGGAGTGGCCATCAGAGTGGTGTGGGTGTGTTTGTGTGGAGTTGGAGTGGCTATCAGAGTGGTGTGGGTGTTTGTTGAGTTGGAGTGACCATCCGAGTGGTGTGGGTGTGTTTGTGTGGAGTTGGAGTGGCCATCAGAGTGGTGTGGGTGCGTTTGTGTGGAGTTGGAGTGGCCATCAGAGTGGTGTGGGTGTGTTTGTGTGGAGTTGGAGTTGGAGTGGCCATCAGAGTGGTGTGGGTGTGTTTGTGTGGAGTTGGAGTGGCCATCAGAGTGGCGTGGTGTGTTTGTGTAGAGTTGGAGTGGCCATCAGAGTGGTGTGGGTGTGTTTGTGTGGAGTTGGAGTGGCCATCAGAGTGGTGTGGTGTGTTTGTTGAGTTGGAGTGACCATCCGAGTGGTGTGGGTGTGTTTGTGTGGAGTTGGAGTGGCCATCAGAGTGGTGTGGGTGCGTTTGTGTGGAGTTGGAGTGGCCATCAGAGTGGTGTGGGTGTGTTTGTGTGGAGTTAGAATGACCATCAGAGTGGCGTGGTGTGTTTGTGTGGAGTTGGAGTGGCCATCAGAGTGGTGTGGGTGTGTTTGTGTGGAGTTGGAGTGGCCATCAGAGTGGTGTGGGTGTGTTTGTGTGGAGTTGGAGTGGCCATCAGAGTGGCGTGGGTGTGTTTGTGTAGAGTTGGAGTGGCCATCAGAGTGGTGTGGGTGTGTTTGTGTGGAGTTGGAGTGGCTATCAGAGTGGTGTGGGTGTTTGTTGAGTTGGAGTGACCATCCGAGTGGTGTGGGTGTGTTTGTGTGGAGTTGGAGTGGCCATCAGAGTGGTGTGGGTGCGTTTGTGTGGAGTTGGAGTGGCCATCAGAGTGGTGTGGGTGTGTTTGTGTGGAGTTGGAGTGGCCATCAGAGTGGTGTGGGTGTGTTTGTGTGCGGGTTGGAGCAGTTCCGAATGGCTGGTGGTTTGTGTCGATGGCCGGTCTGAGCGTGCCTCTGACCGATGTGTCTCCGGTTGTGATGGCTGTGATGGCTGTGAGAGCGCAGCGCCGCTCACGTGCCGACTCTCGGCAGGGTTCAACCCGGTGTGGGACGAGGAGATCGTGATCCCGGTGCAGATGCCCGACCTGTGCCTGCTGGACCTGGTGGTGCGCGACCACAGCACCACCGGCGCCAACTACGTGCTCGGCCACTACTGCCTGCACTTCGGTGATCTGCTGCCTGGTGAGGGTGCCGTGAGCTACCACCGTCGCCTAATGATCTCCGACCGAGGATAGGATGACGTCCGACCGAGGATAGGATGATGTCCGACCGAGGGTATGATGACGTCCGACCGAGGATAGGATGACGTCCGACCGAGGATAGGATGATGTCCGACCGAGGATAGGATGATGATGTCCGACCGAGGGTATGATGACGTCCGACCGAGGATAGGATGATGTCCGACCGAGGATAGGATGATGATGTCCGACCGAGGGTAGGATGATGTCCGACCGAGGATAGGATGATGTCCGACCGAGGATAGGATGATGATGTCCGACCGAGGGTAGGATGACGTCCGACCGAGGATAGGATGATGTCCGACCTAGGATATGATGAGGATGTCCGTCCGAGGGTAGGATGATAATGTCCGACCGTGGAGAGAATCATGATATCCGACCCAGAGCTGGTGTATGGTCCGAACTATGGTGAAAAACGCAACGCTTTCTCGTGTAAATGATGAGGGTTTTGGGACAAATGCTATCATGTAAATGGTAAATGTACACGTGGGCACACACCCTTCCTGCAATATGCATTCCAGCCCCGCTTCTTCGCCATTTAGTTCCGTGCTCGTGTGCTCTCTGAGAGGGAAAAGTCTGACATGACCGGGGTGTGGAGCTTGAAGGGTAATGATGTCGCACACTCAATTAAGCTAAATTAGCCAAACCAATCCTAGCCTAATATAATCTAATCTAATATAATCAAATCTAGTATAGCTTGTAGCGTTCTACTAACACAGCACCTACCCTGTCAAATGAAGGGTCGGTTTCAGTTTGTATCATATGTGTGCCATACAGTATTAAAATAATGAGTTCTTGTTATGTGTGAGATGTCGAAACGAGTACAGGAGGATGTCGAAATCGTCATGGGAATAGTGTTCTATACAATTATGTTAAGTCTTGAAAACCCAGTTTTGAGACAATTGCGGACATATGACTCTTTCCGTTTTATGTGTTTTGAGAGATACTTAATTTTGGGCGCTAAATGATCACGCTTTGGTCGAAGCGCCCTTAAACTCAAATAACTAACGAGAGATACTTAATTTGGGGACATCGATATCACCGATAACGATACAAACACTTATGCTATAAACTGGCATTGTATAATGATCTGGGTATCCTTCCCTGAATTGCGTTACGGGATGTTCGTTATCCGATCCCGGATCTGTTATAGTGAGCATAAGCATGATATTCGTAAACGGATACAGTTGAAACAGTAATGCGACTTCAAACACGCACGAAGACGTGTCACCCTTTGGGGGATGATTGTGTTATTAGTGGCTTTCACCCTGTTTCCAAATTTATTGGTGCCATACATGCGCAACCATATGATATGTCGCTATGTCGCAGTATATTGTGTAAACTGTATCCCTATGTTGTGGATCGCACTGTCGGCCCAAGATGTGAAGTGACAAAGGTGTATTTATCTAAGATATGGCGTGATTGACAAATATCATGGATTTACAAGTGGAAAATAGGCATGAGTTATAGTGACCACAGTGAGGGCAGCATTTCGACGTTTCATTTATTTCCTTTTGTGGATACATGACACACTGATGTAACCTAGTTTTCGTGTTCCCAAGGTTTTGAAAAGTACCACTGAATTGCTGTGTGCTTAAAGGCATCAATTCTCTTCAGCAGCTCATTGTATTTTAAAGGAGTTTTGGGCTGGGGTAATTTTATGTTACCGGCCCCCTGTCTGAAGCTCGCACACGTGTTGATTGGAATAAGTGTTAATTTATCTGCTCGGATTGTAGTGTTGGTGTGAGTGGTAAAATCTACCCAATTATGAAGGTAGTATTCATATTTTGCAGGTTATCGGCATGTACCTCTAGAAGATATGGATGGCAACCTGATGGGTCCTTCCTCTCTCTTCGTTCACGTCAGTGTCACTTCTCAGTGAAGCAGCACCACTCCGAAGCGCGTCGTCAGCATTGCGCCGCTTACGTCATAGGAGTATGACGTCACTGGATAATGTGGCATGCAGTGAGGCAGCAACGCACAGCCAGTGTTACAACGGCGTGACACGCGTCACGGCACAACACATGCGACGAGGCAGCAACGCACAGCCAGTGTTACAACGGCGTGACACGCGTCACAGCGCAACACATGCGACGAGGCAGCAACGCACAGCCAGTGTTACAACGGCGTGACACGCGTCACGGCACAACATAGCGGTCGACAGATGACAGGACATGTGGGTCGCGTCAGTGGATCGTGTGATGTTGCCGAGACCTCCAACGTCACTGGCCATGTGTTAGCAAATCTCCGAGCTCACTCACCATGTGGTAGCGCCGCTAGCTGTGTTCGATCCTTTGGCGACACCGGAGATATTGCGGGTGTGTGTCAGGCAGCGGGTGACTTCGGGCGATGGTCGTTGGTGTCACGCTCGAACACATCAGGCGGGCCAGAGGCGCACGGCCGTCCGGCCGGCAGACACCGGCCAGACGGACCAGACAGGCAACTGGCCAGCCGACGGCCGGCAGGCAGACACCGGCCAGACGGGCAGCTGGTCAGCCGACGGCCGGCCGGCAGACACCGGCCAGACGGACCAGACAGGCAACTGGCCAGCCGACGGCCGGCCGGCAGACACCGGCCAGACGGACCAGACAGGCAACTGGCCAGCCGACGGCCGGCCGGCAGACACCGGCCAGACGGACCAGACAGGCAACTGGCCAGCCGACGGCCGGCCGGCAGACACCGGCCAGACAGGCAACTGGCCAGCCGACGGCCGGCCGGCAGACACCGGCCAGACGGACCAGACAGGCAACTGGCCAGCCGACGGCCGGCCGGCAGACACCGGCCAGACGGACCAGACAGGCAACTGGCCAACCGACGGCCGGCCGGCAGACACCGGCCAGACGGACCAGACAGGCAGCCGACGGCCACTTCCACCTGTGTACAATCCAGGGGTCACAGCGCGCGTGCACCTGCTTGTGGGTGCGTGAATATGAGGCAGAAGAGGTCCGGCCATTTTATACCTTGTTATACTTGTCATGACGTCACCGCTGTGTACAGTGGACTGTTCGTCTTCTGCTGCAAACTACGGCACGCACGGTAGTTGGGAATGTTTTATGTTTGTATGACTATTGACTACTTTTAACCTGTCTATTACGTCCGGTAACATTTCGCTACGTTGAAGCACATTGACTTTGTTTGATGTATGTTGACTATCCTGGGTATATATCACCCAAAAAATGGTTCTACATTTAGGTATATATATATATATATATATATATATATATATATATATATATATATATATATATATATGTATGTATATATAATATGCTGAACATGGCTGGTGAGATTTAAATTATTCATGATATTTCATTTACGGGTGGTGTAGAACCCATTGTTCTTCCTGTTGGAACATTGTTAGCACACATTATTCTGCTTAATGCCCTTCACTGGTGCGGTGGGATTATCGCTGGCCGCTTTGAAAGTAACGTGTTGATTGATTAGTTGGTGCGGTGCGCGGTGTGAGGCTGCTCGTGTTGCTTGCGATCCGTGCTGACAGTGCGCTAGATGACGCTACATTCCTGCAATAAATGGCACAAGCTTGAAACCTACCGATCATAGATACCTGAGCTGTTGATCGCTGATGACATGGGTGTAGCCACGGTTTTGAAATTGGGGGATGGGACAAACCGGCGGCGCTGGAAGCTCGGGCAGGATAGAATGGTAAGCCCCCACGCCAAAAAAAATCCTCGGATTTCAGCCACTTCATTTTCAAGATCTGGTCTTCAGATGTACCGTTATTTAATCTTGGGGACAAAAAGTTCCGCCAAAATTGTTCAAGCTTCACTGATCATCACTGCCTATGAACACCTAGCTTTATATCGTATGTTCTAGGTCCGATTTCACAACCACCATAGGGCAATGCTGCAATTACTTCACACGTCGCCCTCTTGTAACAGGAAAACAAAATGTGGGTCGATGGTTTTGTTCCAGTAAATGTGGACTTAGACCAACCTTTCACATGCTTTGCTGTTTTACGGAGATATTTCGATGCAATAATAACCAGGGCCGGATACAGGGGGTGGCACTGGGGGCGTGTGCCCCCCCCACATTAAAGGTGGCGCGTCCCTCCAGCCGGGAAAAGGTGCCACTCCGAAAGGGTTCGAGTGTACTCCCTAGAATTTCTCAGCCAGAGGCGCCCTGAGAGAAAGGCCTCACGCCCTCGTGAGAAAGCCTCGAATTTTTCAGCCAGACGCCTCTCCGGGTTCTTTCGTAGTGGCGCCTATCCAAAGAAATGACGCCCCATCAGAGAAGTGACATCCATCCAATGACACTTCCTGGATCCACCTCTACTTATAATCTTGTTCTGTCACGGTTATGAACTCTGGGTGGTTATAAAATCGCGCGCATTTAGGTGTTGACATCTCTTTTAAATTTAACAACTTTCGTTGAGCCATTGGACAGAAAGCGGACGACTTGAAAAAAAAACACTATACTTTGTATGTCCAGAACAGCAATGTGTCAGTGTAAATTAAGAGCCAGCAACGACAGCGCCGTCCGAGCAGGTTATGACGAATTTCTTGGTGGAGCTACTAGTCAAATAGGATGAGTGCCGGATGTCACAATGGCTGCAAATAAAAATAACTATAACAAGGAGCTACTATTACACTCAACCATTGTATGCACACCGGACGTCCAACTTCGAAACTACTTCAATGTCTCAACTTCATGATACCGTACATACCGTACCGTCATAGCGACGAAGTGCTATGACTAAGAATTCAAACCGACATTTGACCTTGAGGTTGACCTTAATATGTCCCGGTTTGAAAGGTTACTCGAGGGTTGACGACGGGCTATCGTTTGATACCAAATTTGGGTAGCTTTGGAAAAAACGAAGAAATGCGAGGCGACCGAAGAAATGAATTCGACCTTTGACCTTTAAAATTAATTTGATTTCTCTATAGTCTGCTAGAATACCTTAAGGCACGTCGAATGACACCCACTTTATGGAACTTAAAGCCGTAGCGACGAAGCACGAGGGCCTCGAAAAATGCAAACCAATCTTTGACCTTGAGGTTTGACATCGACATGCCTCGGCTTCAAACGTTACTCGAGGTTCCCTACGAGCAAATACTTGATACCAGTTGTGGGTATAGGCTTGGGAGAAGAAAATGCGAGGCGACCGAAGAAATCGGCTTGACCTTGGACCTTGAAATTAGTTCGATTTCTTAGCTTTCTAATACGGCACAACAAGCCACGTTGAATGACACCCACTTGGTGCAAATTGAAGCCATGGCGACGAATCGCGAGGACTTCGAAAAATTGAAACTAATCTTTGAAATTATGGGTTTTTGTACAATAAATTTGGTACGATTTCTTGCTGGGTTGGCTTTATGGGTCAGAGTCCTATTGCTCAGCAGAGCTTGTTGCGTGGACCCTGGCTCCACCATCCAAACCATAAATTCAAGTTTAACTGCATAATTTTGGCCGAGAGTTTAAAGCGCACTCAATGCACCGACACGGCCGCCCCGGTAACTCATCCCCGGCCTTATCAGGCCAGTTGCCAATTGACTCTCCCAGCCGGGGGTTAAATGCGAGCAGCCGAACCTGTCTTGCCAAGACAGGGGAGACCGACGCAGGCCAGCGCTCTAACCAACTGAGCTACCGAGGCGAAAAGAGATCTGACCTTGACACGTCACGGTTTCAAAATGTTGCTCGAGGGTTCACCACGGACTATCGCTTGATAGTGGATCGGGGTAGGCTTGGGCGAAAACGAAAAAGAAATGGGAGGTGACAGAAGAAACCAACTTGACCTTTGGCCGTGGAAATTATTTGGAATTCTTAACTTTCTGGTACCGCATAACAAGTGACGTCAAATAACACCCATTCTCGGCAAATTGAATCCACAGTGACGAAACGCGAGGCCATCGTATCATTCAATCTAACATTTGATCTTGAAGTTTGACCTTAACATGTCCCGGTTTGAAATGTGATTTGAGGGTTGACCACGGGTTATCGCTTGATGCGAGATTTGGGTAGGTTTGGGCGGAAACGAAGAAATGCGAGGCGACCGAAAAAAAATATGGTTGACATTCGACCTTGGAAAATAGTTCGGTTGCTCAACTTTTGGATACCGCACAACAAGCCACGTCGAATGACGCTCATTTGAAGCGATGGCGACCGAACCTCGCGTTCGGTCGCTATCGCTTAAACATCGCCATTTAATAAATCAACCTAACCTTTGACCTGGAGGTTTGACCTTGACATGTGCCGGTTTCAAATGCTACACGAGGGTTCACCACGGTCTACCATCGCTTTGACTTGCCAGATTTGGACGGATTTGGGCGAAAACGGAAAAAAAATGTTAGGCGACCGAAGAAACCGGTTTGCATTGGACCTTGACCGTTAAGGTAGCCATGTGAGATATACGTAGTTGCTTCCAGCGTACTCAGTACAGGCAGAACCATTTGTGGTAATTGATTCGAAGGAACATAAACCCGTCGCTGAATGCGAATACGAATACGTCTCTGGCCAGCGCGCCGCTGAATACTAATATAGATAGGATGGGCGCAATATGGCCATGGTAGTCGAAGCGCCCGAAAACCCAAACAACTAACTAACTAATATAGATAGGTTAACTTGACATACGCGCTTGAAATTACTCAAGACCAGAGTGGGAAACTTACTTTCCAGGTTGGGAGTCGGAGTGCATACCGATTTTTTCCGGAGTACATTTTCATGGACATTATTTTTGCATGCATGGAATTTGTTTACCAGTAACGGACCGGAAAAACCTAAATCAGTACCTACATAATATGCATAAGTAATATCATTCTCATTTTTGGTCAAATCAAATGCCAAAACATAGGAACAAAGAAGTGAACAATGGATGGCACCGCCAGGCAGTGACCCGCAATAATCAGCACTGTTTCGTTTCTCATAACTCACAGGAGAAATGCGCTTTCCTTTCACTGTTGGTCTCAGTACAACGCTGAAAAACAAACAAAAATATGAAACACAAACAAAAATACTTCACACCTCACCCTCAGCTCAGAGCGCATACCTACCTGCGCAGCCAATTTCCCACGTAATACGAACGCAACTCCGCTACCGCACACGCCACAGTTGGATGTGATCAAAGCAAAGGATCAGTCAAGGCCTTGTGTTTACAGTATGACACTGTTAACCATGTGTTCAAAGTTGCTAATGGTTATGACGTCATATAAAAAATACCTTGCGTCGATTGGTTGGCAGGCAGATTTCAGAACAGAAATCGCTAACACAGCCAATTCTGATCGGTGGCCTACGGGACTCCGGAGGACGTCTCTTAAAATTGTCAAACTTTCCCACTATATGGGTGGCAGGAACACAGGTTTTCCGAGACGCGGCTCCAGAGCCGGATAACAATATTCTCAGTGCGCATGCGCATCATCTTGCAAGTTGCTGTTGGCGCGTTGTTGTCGGCAATCCCGGTGGTTGAGATTGATGGAGTGTGTGAAGCTGTGGTCCGGCTGCTGACTGCTACAAAAAGTGATTAGTTTGAGTGGTGACCGTAAGTGGAATAACCGGCGTTTTTGTTTTGGGTGTCGTTCTGCGTTTGCTTTTATTGATATCTTTGTTCCCACATTTGTGTCGGAGTACATGTGAAGCCCATGCTATCCAGTATGAACCCGGAGTGCAAAAATGTTTTCAGAGATAAAATCTCTTAAGAAGTGCCTTAATTTCCACCCTGCTCAAGACGCCTGTCCATGATCTCGCAGATACCCAAGGCCACTCAGAGTCATGTTTGTTCAAGATATATCGATATATGCGCAGGGGAAGGCAGCCTAAGACGTATGAGGCCTTGCGATAATGCAAATTACGCGCTTCGCAAAGCACAATTCTGCACCCAGGGGAAGGCGCACTATGGTCAAGGTTCATGTTATTTAAGAGCGGTCTGGAAGCAGAAATTTCAAACGCTCGCTGATTTACCACTAAATGATTTTATGACGACAGGTAGCTTGTAAAGCCCATTGATTAACATGATCGGCTTCTTTTTTTTTGGTGATTTCCTTGTAGATATTTTCATTATAGGAATGATTAAGTATAATTTTGCGGCGATCATGCACAGGTAGTTTAATAGCTGAGGCTTGGGGGAACACGAAAGGAATTGAGGGGACAAACCGTCACTTCTAAAAAATTAGGGGACGTGTCCCCCCAGCCCACCATAGATTACACCCATGGGTGCTGAGACCTGTTGTCATACGTGTCTGCGTATGGGGCATGGTTTCCTCACCAGCGGGAGCCGGGTGTTTGCCTGCCAGTCCTGTTGGACTCTTGGAGGGCTTCTTCTGAACAGCATGAGTGTCACGTCTGCTGTGTCTGCCGCCTTGCCACACACAACTCTGAGCACAAGGCGGCGAGCTTGGGAGGAGTTCAAGAGACTGAGGGACATATCTGATTCGTGATTAAGTGGGTGATCAGACTGAGGGCACACGTGACTCATGATTAAGTCGGTGATCACACTGAGGGACACACGTGACTCATGATTAAGTCGGTGATCAGACTGAGGGACACACGTGACTCATGATTTAGTCGGTGATCAGACTGAGGGACACACGTGCCTCATGATTAAGTCGGTGATCACACTGAGGGACACACGTGACTCATGATTAAGTCGGTGATCAGACTGAGGGACACACGTGACTCATGATTAAGTCGGTGATCACACGGACGCATTTTGTGATAATATCTAGCGGTCTGTGTATGCGGTGTGTAAATGTGCATGCATATACTTGCACATGCAGGCGTTAGGTATTGGTATAGTATGTCCACCAATGGGTACCGCTAAAACTGCTGTAGATTACTGAGTATGGTGGAAATTCGCAGACCCCCGTGCTGTCTGGACGTTGCTTCGCACAGATGTACTTCCAATTAATATATTAATCAGAAAATCAGTTACAATATGAGCGTGCAAGAATCAGTGGATATTCACGTCATCAACGATCAGATCACATCTGACACCCATTAGCAATCACTCGCCGCACTAACTGGCGGAACCAGAAGCTCGTTTTAAATTCGTTTGCAAATAGATATTTAAAACACTGAATGGATAGAAGGGTCCTTTCAAAACTACTTGATATGTAGATGGTGTCCAGATTTGTGAAAATATGCCGATTTATGTGCATTTCAACGAAAAGTCTGCCGATTGGATTGTTGTGGGTGGTGAATACCCCCATCCTAGGATCCACCAGTGATCACTTCCGACAACACCCGAGGACCACCGCATCACATCTGACGGCGGTCGCCGATCACAACCGCAGCATGCGTGCGTACACATTGCCGCCATTTGCACCCCCGCAATCTGCACATAATGTCGGACCGCAGTGTTCGTCAGCGCAGTGTCGGCGACGCCATGACCTAACGCCGCGCCCAGTGCTCCAGCCGGCACAGTGTCGGCGACGCCACGACCTAACGCCGCGCCCAGTGCTCCAGCCAGCACAGTGTCGGCGACGCCACGACCTGACGCCTCGCCCAGTGCTCCAGCCGGCAGTGTCGGCGACGCCACGACCTAACGCCGCGCCCAGTGCTCCAGTCAGCGCAGTGTCGACGACGCCACGACCTAACGCCGCGCCCAGTGCTCCAGCCGGCACAGTGTCGGCGACGCCACGACCTGACGCCTCGCCCAGTGCTCCAGCCGGCACAGTGTCGACGACGCCACGACCTAACGCCGCGCCCAGTGCTCCAGTCGGCACAGCGTGACTCACAGCAGCCGCAGGTGAAGGAATCACGCCGTGAACTATACGATGGAATAGCATCACAGTCCGGTGCAGATCAGATGGTGCACTATTCCGGCGGTGCCAAGTATGATCAGACTACACAGCATCACAACAGTCTGACTAGACATCTCTGTACGCCCGGGCGCCGTGAGATTCACACAGGTCGCGGCGCACGCTTAGCTGAATGTCGAGCGGCACTGTCCGTGACCGCCCTGTGGTGCGGACCGGAGGCCGCGCCCTGACCCGAGTTAGAGGTCGTGTCCTGACCCATGGTCGGGGCGGCGCCCTAGCCCGCGATTGGGGCCGAGCTCTGAACCCTGGTCCAGGCTGCGCCACGACCCGGACCAATTGCCGCATGGTGAACTGGGCTTGAGAGCGCGCCGCTTGTCAGTCTGATACGGAGCAGCCCAGTGTGGTCCAGAGGAGGTGGTCGGCCGGCCGCTGTGCGCCAGCTCCGTGCTGTCGCAGCAGCAGCGGCCGGCCCTCGGCCAGCAGCACGCGGAAGCGCTCCTGCTCGTGTTGGTGCCAGCTGGCCACCTGCTCCAGCCGGCTGGTGACGAAGTCCAGCAGAGTGGGGCCGCGCGTGCTGCACGCGCTCCCGGCGCGCAGTCGGTCGCTGTGCCACGACTTGAGCAGCGGCTCTGGCGAGCTGCGCCGACTCTGGAACGGCGAGCTGGGCGCCGAGTGGCTCGAGCCGGCCGACAGGGTGCGCAGGGCGTGCCGCAACCGCTGCAGGCCCGACTCAGCCCGCTCCTGCCCCGCGCAGCTCAGACAATTAATCCGAATCACATGCTCGCGGGGCCGCTGGGCGTTTTTTGACTGTCGCTTCTTGTACCCTACTTCACTGCTGTTGATTGTCGTTTCCGGCTCAGTTCCCGGCTTGGGCTTGGAGGAGGGCTTGGAGGATGGCTTGGCTTTCAACCCGTTATTGCCGGGCTTGTCTTTGTGTTTCGTTGGCGCAGCTGTTTCTTTTGGACTGAATAATGCCGGAGCTGATGGCTTTGAGCGCTTTAGTTTGATTTGAATGGCTTCTGCCGGAGTTTTGGTTGCTGACAAACTGGCATCGGACTTTGAGGTGGACACCTTCCTTAGCTGCACCATGCCTAGATCTGATGTCTTCATCGCTGCCGTCGGTGCTGGGGCAGGCACCACTCGCTTTACCGGCTTCAGGCTCATCAGCATGGAGCTAAAACTCGGCAGTGTCGCACTCTCTTGTTTCTTCGATTCTGTCTTAGTCTTAATCTTTGGCTTGGAGGCGGTACCAGGAATGGCTGACATACTTTCAGATAGCACTGTGCCCGATCTAATTTTCAGCTCAAAACCTTCACCATCAGAATTTACTTTCCCGTCGGAATTCGACTGCCGGGCGGAACTGCCTGGCGGTGCTTCTGGACTCGACTGATGAGTTGTTTGCCGAGTGTTGCAGTCGGTGGCAGCGGTGGATTTGGAGGGCGACATGCCGTTAGTAGTAGCAGACAGCTGAGAGAACGCCCGCTGCCGCGCCACTGCGGGCCCTCCCGGCGGCTCCGGCGGCGGTTCCGCAGGTTCCGGCGGATCAGCCACGGTTGGCCTACACCGATGGCGCTGTGGCGAGTCCGCGTCCGGCACCACACCATCCTCTCCGAGTGCTGGAGTCTTGGACCGACGGCGGCGTGGCGCTGCCGTTTGCGGGGCGGTGCTGTTCTCCTGCCCCATCGTCGGCGTGGCCGGCCGGTGCTCCCGCGTCAGGGAGGCGTCGTACACCGGTCCAGTCGCCTCTGCAGACTGGGCCGATGTCCAGTCCAGGTGTCCAGTCGACAGAGGCGACTGGACACTGGACACCGGCTGCCGCGTTCTACGGTCGCTGGCCGAGTGCAATGTTGATTGGGAGCTACACCACTTGTCGACTGGAGGTGTCGGGGTCGATGTGGTGGCTGTGGTCAGAGCAGGGCTGCTGGCTCGCTGTTTCTCGGCGACCGCCGCGGTGTCGGGTCCGGTGATGCTCACCATCACGCTCGGCGTCCGTGACCGGACCTCAGTGGCCACATGCTGTCCGGAGTCTGCGGCCGGGCTGATTTCGCCACTTGTCACAGGTCCTCCTGACTGTGGTCCGGCCTCAGAGCTAGGGTCGCCAGCCGGTCTGGACTTCCTATCGGTCCGCGGGCTCTTCGACTTTGGCTGAGGTGCTGTTTGAACACTTCGGACGTCGGTAGAGGGCGGAGATGGAGCTCTGGACAGCTTACTTCGCACCGAGGCGATCTCCCGAAGACCCCATGGAGAGCTATTTCTTTGTCTGCTGTCTGATGATGGTTGTGGAGAAGGTGCACTTCCTCGGATTTCGCGGGGCGTGGGTGATCTCCGCGCGCTCCCGACTCCTGCCAAGGCAGCAGACGCGTCTCTCAGCACCTGATCACAGGGTGTGGACTTCAGCGGCGGCGAGTGAGGCCGAGCCGAGCTGGCGCCGCTGGTCGTCTTGGACACGAGTGGGGACGGCGTCTGAGAGGAGCCACCTGCGTCAACACCGAGCCGCAGCCGAGCCGGCGCCGCCTGTGTGATGCTGCTTCTGCGCGAGCTCGACCTGCTGGCCACCTTGAGCACCATCTCGTCCAGACTGCCCTGCTCTTTGAGCGACTTGACCTGGTCGATGGTGATGTAGTGCTCCTCCCTGGACGCCTGCTGCACCAGTCGGCCGCGCACGCGCTTCAGACTCTCTTCGCGCCGGACGGCAGCGACGCGAGCGTGCTCCGCCGGCCGAGGCGGCTCGCCGGCGGGCACCATCAGCGCCCGACACGCCTTCTCGTCGTCGCTGCTTGACTCGCCGGAGGAGAGGTCGGCTGAAGTGATGGACTCGCAGTCGGAGCGGGAGCAGAGGCCGACGGAGGCATGCGAGCCGAACCGCGACACCACCAGCTCTGCACTGCTGTCCGAGAACGCGTACGGACTGTGCGGGTGCGCCACCCAGCGCGCCACGAACTGTGTCAGGTTGAGCTGCGCCACCTCCAGCGACACGTGACTGTCCGCCACCGAGGTGGTCCGGGAGCGCACCGCGCGAGACGGAGTCGGCGTCTGCTTCATGTTCAGCCAGCGATGATCGAGTGCCTGCTCCGGCGTCAGCCGCTTGCTGTGGTACAACCAGGAGCGGGTCAGTGACAAGTACAGCCAGGAGCGGGTCAGTGACAAGTACAGCCAGGGGCGGGTCAGTGACAAGTACAGCCAGGAGCGGGTCAGTGACAAGTACAGCCAGGAGCGGGTCAGTGACAAGTACAACCAGGAGCGGGTCAGTGACAAGTACAACCAGGAGCGGGTCAGTGACAAGTACAGCCAGGAGCGGGTCAGTGACAAGTACAACCAGGAGCGGGTCAGTGACAAGTACAACCAGGAGCGGGTCAGTGACAAGTACAACCAGGAGCGGGTCAGTGACAAGTACAGCCAGGGGCGGGTCAGTCACAAGTACAGCCAGGGGCGGGTCAGTCACAAGTACAGCCAGGAGCGGGTCAGTCACAAGTACAACCAGGAGCGGGTCAGTCACAAGTACAGCCAGGGGCGGGTCAGTGACAAGTACAGCCAGGAGCGGGTCAGTCACAAGTACAGCCAGGAGCGGGTCAGTCACAAGTACAGCCAGGGGCGGGTCAGTCACAAGTACAGCCAGGGGCGGGTCAGTCACAAGTACAGCCAGGAGCGGGTCAGTCACAAGTACAGCCAGGAGCGGGTCAGTGACAAGTACAGCCAGGGGCGGGTCAGTCACAAGTACAGCCAGGAGCGGGTCAGTCACAAGTACAGCCAGGGGCGGGTCAGTCACAAGTACAGCCAGGGGCGGGTCAGTCACAAGTACAGCCAGGAGCGGGTCAGTCACAAGTACAACCAGGAGCGGGTCAGTCACAAGTACAGCCAGGGGCGGGTCAGTCACAAGTACAACCAGGGGCGGGTCAGTCACAAGTACAGCCAGGGGCGGGTCAGTCACAAGTACAGCCAGGGGCGGGTCAGTGACAAGTACAGCCAGGAGCGGGTCAGTCACAAGTAGTACAGCCAGGGGCGGGTCAGTCACAAGTACAGCCAGGGGCGGGTCAGTCACAAGTACAACCAGGAGCGGGTCAGTCACAAGTACAGCCAGGGGCGGGTCAGTCACAAGTACAGCCAGGGGCGGGTCAGTCACAAGTACAACCAGGAGCGGGTCAGTGACAAGTACAACCAGGAGCGGGTCAGTGACAAGTACAGCCAGGAGCGGGTCAGTGACAAGTACAGCCAGGAGCGGGTCAGTCACAAGTACAACCAGGAGCGGGTCAGTGACAAGTACAACCAGGAGCGGGTCAGTGACAAGTACAGCCAGGAGCGGGTCAGTGACAAGTACAGCCAGGAGCGGGTCAGTCACAAGTACAACCAGGAGCGGGTCAGTGACAAGTACAGCCAGGAGCGGGTCAGTGACAAGTACAACCAGGAGCGGGTCAGTCACAAGTACAGCCAGGAGCGGGTCAGTCACAAGTACAGCCAGGGGCGGGTCAGTCACAAGTACAGCCAGGGGCGGGTCAGTCACAAGTACAGCCAGGAGCGGGTCAGTCACAAGTACAGCCAGGGGCGGGTCAGTCACAAGTACAGCCAGGGGCGGGTCAGTCACAAGTACAGCCAGGGGCGGGTCAGTTACAAGTACAGCCAGGGGCGGGTCAGTCACAAGTACAGCCAGGAGCGGGTCAGTCACAAGTACAGCCAGGAGCGGGTCAGTCACAAGTACAGCCAGGGGCGGGTCAGTCACAAGTACAACCAGGGCCGGATCAGTTATAGGCACAACCAGAAATTTGGCCACTCACAAACAACCGGGGTTCCCGTCAGTGATAGGCACAACCAGGGCCGGGGCGATCACGAGCATAACAGGAGCATTTCATACACAATCACAATAATCATAAACATCCAAAGTATTCGTTGCGCATGCATACTCAATAAGCACCGACATTACCAGTGTTGATTAAGCTTTAGTTCCTACTGCAGTAATCTGTGGCATTTCTCCCTTATGAATTATTGAAAAAGAAATGGAATCCGTTTCCACTTGTCAAATTATAATCTGAGAACGCTCATTGGCGATAAGGAACCAATTTCACAGCACACATTACAACTAACCAATTTGGCCGTACATATGTATGGCAGTCCATCCGCTGCGAAGCTGAGACGGATAGGGGGGGGGGGGGGCACGATGGCCCGTTTAACCGCCCGGCCGACACCCACCTCTTGTCTTTGGTGAGAATCCGTGTGATGAACTCCTTGCACTCGTCACTGACGTCGTCGAACGCCTCGTCGTCGAAGTCGTACTTGGCGATTGTCACGTTGGCCATTGTCTCGCAGTCTGTGTCTCCCATGAACGGGCTGAGACCGGACACCCTGTCCGAGCGACATGCGCAGCCGGTCACAGCTGATTCAAGACGCCAGCACCACCTACACCAGTGGGCCTGGTGCCAAACACCAGCACTGCCTACATCAGTCCACTGGATCTTGTGTCATACACCAGCACTACCTACATCAGTCCAGTGGATCTGGTGCCATACACCAGCACTACCTACACCACTAGATCTGGTGCCAGGCACAGGCACCGTATGCATCAGGGGCTGGTGCCAGACACCAGCACTACCTTCACCACTGGATCTGGTGCAATATGAAGCAGTACAGCCGATGCCAATGATTGGAGGAGCAGATAACCAGCGACGGTGGTCCTATTGCAAGATCGCTGTCAGTTACAACATTTTATGCATGGTGAAAGGTGACGCCTTGCAGGAGGTGCGCATTTGGTTTGCTGATCAAGAAGCTGCAGGCGAAGCATACCGTAACGGATCGGGATAGGGGAGCCGGGAGATCATGCATAGTGAATAGTAGGGGGAGCCGGGAGGTTATATCAAGTGGATAGCAGGTGGAGAGGCTGCACATTAGCTGACATTTTGTGGAAGATGGTCGTACAGACTGCAGTCACATGCGATATGCTGTGTGAATCGGGAGTTATCGGCACCATACGTCTTGGGAGTCCCATACAACGACGTTGGGTCGCTTAGTCATACCTCACATGTGGCCAACGCTGGGTGCTATGTGCCAGAACCATACCATTAAACGGCGAGGTAGAGCACGGGAACCACGCATCATGTCCACCTCCTTATCCGTTGTGGGGCATCCCTTCCATTCTGTAGGTCTGCCTACTCGTCCTGGGGTATTCCTTGTGCATTCCAGAGCCTTCTCTCCTCTTCCAGGGGTGTCCTATTCGAAATTAGGCGCCTATCCTCACGTCTTATGGACCTGCTTTTCTTTCCTAGGGGAATCCTCTTCCATGTTAGGGGCCTCATGATCAGTCGTGTGGTCCTCTTCTAACCTGGGTCGCTCCTTACCCGTATTCGTGACCTCTTGCGTTTTCCGGGACTCCACTCCTCTCATAGGGGCATCATCTGTCGTCTTATGGATCTCCAATAATGTCCTGGATACCTCTTCTGCCATCCAGGGGGCCTCTTTAGCCGGCTTGGCCGTTTGTGGAAAGAGCCAACTCAGATTCCAGGGCGAGTTCCCAGGGGCTTGCGTATTCGTGGCACGCGGCAAAGGAGCAGGCCCCTCTTCACTGTAAGGGGAGGACACCAGCCCCCTGCCACTCCTCCGTTCCGCTGCCTATGTCAGTAAAGTTTCAATTTATGGTGCCATTCCAAGTCGGCCTTGAGTCTCCACAAAAGGAAAGAAGGGAAGTGGATGACTGAGAGCCTCAATCCCTGAGCCAACTGAGCGTCGTCAATCCCTGAGCCCCTGAGCCCCTGAGCTCAGCCGTCACCCATGAGCCTGGCCGCCGTGACCACTCACAGCACGTAGGCAATGACGCCCACCGACCACATATCGGTGGGGTAGCCGATAGCATCGAAGTTGACCACCTCAGGTGCCACGAACTCCGGGGTGCCAAACAACACCTGCAGCTTCTTGGCCGGGTCGTACCGACGCGCCAGACCAAAGTCGATTATCTTGATTCGATTGCCGGTCTTCGACAGGCATAGAATGTTCTCCGGCTGTCGAAAAAGTACACTGTTGGGTGTTGCTTATGACAGTGGTATAGCAAGGCCTTGTATATCAGCTGCACGGATTCCATTTTTGGACACTTCTCAATGGTGGAAATGTAGAAGGCGTGTGTTTTGCCAGGATATCAGGGTATCTGTGCCCACAGACTGCGCAGTTTTTCCATGATGTTGGCGTGTCTGTGCGCACAGTGCCCAGTTTTGCCACGATGTTGGAGTATCTGTGCCCTCAGTGCCCAGTTTTTCCAGGATGTGGGGGTATCTGTGGGCACAGACTGCCCAGTTTTGCCACGATGTTGGGGTATCTGTGCGCACAAATCGCCCAGTTGCTACACATATGACTTGTGGAGTGATTCACCAATACTTGTCCCTTGCTATTGGTTACTGTTCCCCGTTACTGTAATGTACGTTGTCAGCTGCATTTATTAATGGCCCCTTGCAATCTGTAATACCGGTTTCATTGCGCACCTACCCCTCCATCGTTTCGGATTGCATACAGATACATTAACGTTACAGCGACATTGAAAGGGATGACATGGTTAGAAGGCACACATGAGTACAATCGTGTCTTGCATACAAATCTTACATTTCAACAATGGCACTCGTGTCTTACATACAACTCCTTCATTCCAGCAATGGTAGGCCGCGAATGAAAGCCACCCATTTAGAAACGGTGTGATTTTATCTGGAATTGGAGCAAACACATAAAAAGCGCTCTCTTAGCTCTCTCCGGCATAAACCATATTTCTGAGGAATTGAATCGAACGACGCTCACAGACGTGCAGAGTTTCTATTTGTACTGATGATGGCCTTCGGCTTAGAGAAAAACATGCGACCGTGTCTGTGCATTCCGTCGGTTGCAGCGTATACTATATCGCAGTGCATCTTCCAATGTCACCAAGCCTGGTCAACATCACTACTACTCATGATTTCCGCTGCATGGGTACTTTCTGACGCCTCAAGCAATGGTCTCGAAAACGAAGCCACTGATCGCAAATACCTGTGTAAACACAGATATTCCAGGATTCTGGAATCCAAAAATCATGCGTGCTGTAAGTCACTGGTAAACTTATGAGTGATTTACAGCACGATCGTCGATCTGCATTGTTACTCAAGAGGGACGAAATATCGCATTAAAGTCTGCTTGCCGAAGAAATAAAAACCTGTCCCTAGACGCTATGACCTCCGAAAATCGTCCCCGGACCGAATCATCGTCGCTAATCCTCGCCCGACCAGTTTCTGAACTTGTCTGCATTAGTCAAGGGTAGGAAGGGTTTCATGGGAAACATACACACACACGAACACACACACACACACACACACACACACACACACACACACACACACACATATATATATATATATATATATATATATATACAGATATATTGTGCCGGGTACTGGGCCGGTGTTTGTGTTCGGGCGCCAGGTCGGTGTTTGTCTTCAGGCACCGGGTCGGTGCTTGTGTTCAGGCGCCGGGTCGGTGTTTGTGTTCAGGCGCCGGGTCGGTGTTCGTGTTCAGGCGCCGGGTCGGTGTTTGTGTTCAGGCGCCGGGTCGGTGTTTGTGTTCAGACGCCGGGTCGGTGTTCGTGTTCAGGCACCGGGTCGGTGTTTGTGTTCAGGCGCCGGGTCGGTGTTCGTGTTCAGACGCCGTGTCGGTGTTTGTGTTCAGGCACCAGAGGTCGCGACACAGGTGGCGTGCTGACGACGTCTGCCGTATTATTAGCCGACGCGGGAGGACTCGGCGGCGACTCACGTTATGGCGCAACATTCACCGGCACCGACACCGTCACCCCGCCTCTGTCGGTACCGACACCGTCACCCCGCCTGTGTCGGTACCGTCACCGTCACCCCGTCTGTGTCGGTACCGACACCGTTACCCCGCCTGTGTCGGTACCGACATCGTTACCCCGCCTGTGTCGGTACCGTCACCGTCACCCCGCCTGTGTCGGTACCGACACCGTCACGCCTCTGTCGGTACCGACACCGTCACCCCGCCTGTGTCGGTACCGACACCGTTACCCCGCCTGTGTCGGTACCGACATCGTTACCCCGCCTGTGTCGGTACCGACACCGTCACCCCGCCTGTGTCGGTACCGACACCGTTACCCCGCCTGTGTCGGCACCGGCACCGGCACCCCGTCTGTGTCGGTACCGACACCGTCACCCCCGCCTGTGTCAGTACCAACACCGTTACCCCGCCTGTGTCGGTACCGACACCGTCACCCCGCCTGTGTCGGTACCGACACCGTCACCCCGCCTGTGTTGGTACCGACACCGTTACCCCGCCTGTGTCAGCACCGGCACCGGCACCCCGTCTGTGTCGGTACCGACACCGTTACCCCGCCTGTGTCGGCACCGGCACCGGCACCACGTCTGTGTCGGTACCGACACCGTCACCCCCGCCTGTGTCAGTACCAACACCGTTACCCCGCCTGTGTCGGCACCGGCACCGGCACCCCGCCTGTGTCGGTACCGACACCGTCACCCCGCCTGTGTCGGTACCGACATCGTTACCCCGTATGTGTCGGTACCGACACCGTCACGCCTCTGTTGGTACCGACATCGTCACCCCGCTTAGAGCAGAATGCTGGCCTCACTCGGTCGACAACGGATCTAAACCTGGCCATTAACCCCACCAAGGAGTTGATAATGTCAGATCCCGTACACAAGATACTAGGGAAAGATGTAAGTCGTCTATCCATAAGTGGTGCGTTCCACGACAGATCGACCAATGCACTTCACCCCATAATTTTTTTATGGAGACCAAAATTTGCTCACAGGGTAGTCTTTGGCTATGAATACGGCTGTGCAACTTTCAGCCCGATTCGGCCAATGGTTTTTTAGCTATAGCCTCCGGCATTATTTTTTAGGTCAAATAGCATGGGTTGGTTTGACGACGGATATATCATCACTTATTAAGCAGAAAGGGTGGCAAATTATATATATATTTCAGAAGAAAAAGGATCAACTGAAACATTCCCGAAGTAAAATATCAGTATTTTTTTTTACATTTGACTCGTGACCTCATGACCTCGTGACCTTCCGTGACCCCTAGCCCATCGACATTGACAAATTTGACGGCGGAAGTAAAAGTGGGCATGATTTCGCTGACCAAACAAAAAATAAAAAAATGCGTTCTTATAAATATCCGATATGACCGTCCGCTCTTCATGACTTTTTGCGATTTTGCGTTTTCCGGGTAGGACGGACTTAGTGTAAGCTTTCTTCCAGTGGAAAGCTACATGAGGTAGAACAATGACATATAGACATATAATTGGAAAATGTTGTTCTGAGAAAAAACATGTCTACCTTTTTAATGTAGATCTTATAGTTTCCCTCAAACACCATCACGAATTTCAAGGTCAATAGCTACCGATAGGCCACCCATGGGTTTATTTACTCGTGGCGACGCAATTGTACTTCGGAATAACTGATATGTATTGAATAACATCAAACATGGAAATAACGCAACCCGACCCTATTGAATCAGTTTCTATTACCTACATATTGCATCTGGCGCGGTAGGTAGGTACCTATAACAAACATGAGGATCACTTTGTGTCAGCGATGAAGTGATATACAGGTTTATCATTTTGTGCTGAAGAAAAAGCATTGCATCTCTGTGGGCTGCTGATGACTATGTGTTCAAGGCAAATACAAGCCGAAGAGTTTGTCTCGCGTATGTCTTCCCTCCCACCCCATCCGTACTTCGTACATGCATCCGTACATAGCTCAATACTCTCCAGCCTGGTGGCTGTTCCGAGGGAGAAAGAGCCGCCGGCGTTGATGCCGGCGGACAACAGACGATAACAGGCTTTGCAGAGCCGGAGCAGTGTACGAATCAGTTTTCGAAAACGCCTAGTGGAAAGAGGACGTGGTGATTTTTTCCACGTACATAAACGCTACAAGCAATTGTGATAGTCACTGTGTCGATTCTTATCGTTGCCATACAAAGCGAATAACAAAAAAAAAAGTTGCTGAAGTATCGGTAAGCCCCATTGAAAACAAAACAACCAGAGATGCGGCTTTATGTGTGAAATTTGAGGGAAGAAAAACGAAATATTTTTTTTAATATCTCATATTTTTTAGATTGTTATTTTTTCACAATCAGCGTCAGAAATGAAAAGAATGAAAAGGATACACCGAAGGGAAACTTGATGTAAACAAAGCTCAGAACTGTGGCAGGCTTAGAAGAATAAAACATGCCAAAATCGACAAAGATGTAAAATTCATTTTGCGGAAATTTTTGAACTCACAATTGACTTTACATCAAATAAAATATGTTCCGTTTGCTGCTGACTATTTGTAGCAGTTAAGAAGTCCCTGAAATATGTCATTCAAAGCTCTACAAATTTCTGAATGCACATGCAATTTCAAAATGAACTCGTTAAAAAACTTTTACAGATAAAAAAAAACTGGACCAAAGCGATGCGCCAGGACGAATAGTTTCAGATGCCATCTTAAAATAATATGTCAGTTGATATTTACTATCTCAAAAAGGCATTTCCCGAAATACAAGCTGTTTGCCCCGCTTGTATTACCAGATTTGATGCCCTACTAGGCGTTGCAGTGACCAGAAATCACAGAAAACGGCCTGAAGACGTCCTATTTCACCCATCGCGCAAAAGTACAACGTTAAAAAATGTCATTTTTTCGGAATTTCCAAGAATATTTTGGACAATTTCTAAGGAGCCCACGGCCCCAGATTCCATGTTCACACCCAAAATTCGGTTTCGGCGAACTTCGAAATCGACGCCGTTTGCAACGATTTGGTTATCAAAGCCAAATCGACGCCTTTTGATCTGCTTTCATTTTCCTAACATATGTACCATTATGCAGCACAGTGTTCCATGCGGAATGTCCACATGCGCAGTGTCTCAAGAACGTAAATAATGAAGTCACATGAAGGTTGGGAAAATGATGTTTCCGCGCACAGCCTATCGTACACTGTGACAGCAAAGAGTGGCTTGCAATAGGTGTTCGACTGTTCGTCCATATAAATGACGCTCTGCAGGTGGAAATAAAGCATAATTGCACTCTTTGTTGTGATGTTAGCATGGTTGAATATGGTCAGACTGCATCGTTGTCATGTTTGATGGCATTCAGTATGTGTTGTAAGCAACCACCAGATGTTCTGAAGTAAAATTACTCCGCTACACGGAAATAAGCTGCGACACTATGGTGATCATAAAATGTTAAACCTTTCTTAAGGAAGCTACAAGAGCTGCATTGGAGAGGTACAAATGTGTAAGTTGGAAACACAAGTTCTCTTCATCAGATGTTTATTTTGTTGTTCTATTCCATCGTTGTTCGATTGTGCACTACTTAGTGCAGTGCAGTAATGTGCAATAATGTGCAATATGCAGGGAGTGCCCAAAACGTGAACAATGAAACCACAGGAAGCTTGTGAAAATGTTCACGTGTTCCGGGACACTATATATAACGTCACAAAAACGCTTGTGTTTGCATTACGATAGAGATTCGACTGTACGTCGATGCAAATGATGCCTACAGGTAGAATGAAGGCATAATTGTACTTCTTGTTGTGAGGTCAGCATGATCAGATGTTTCCATTACGAGACCACCAGATGTTCCAAAGTAAAATTATGTCGTCACGCGTAGATAGGCCTGTGGATGACCTATCGGTAATACCTTCTGACCGGCGGTGGCAGTCCGCTGTGTCCAAGGTGCCATGCTGCACTGTCAGTGCGACACGTACTGATTGCCTGCAGCCGACTTACCCATTAGCGATGGCGTCACTTTGGACGTACCCTCTCTCTCTCTCTTAGGGAAGTATTAAGGGACGAGTCAGGAATTGTTCAATCGGGACGGCTCTTCTGCTTCCTATCAGAAATAAAGTTTTCTGTGATATATGCACAATGAACTCATTAACTCACTATAACTCATAACCCTCATCATGGGTGTAACCACGGTTTCGAAACGGGGGGGCAAACCAGGGACGCGGTAAGCTTGAACAGGATAGAGAGGTAACCCCCCCCCCACACACACACAAAGAAAATTAACTACATTAACTCGCTTTTACACCGGACAAAATGAGGACCGTAGCAAGGCATGGTGTCACACGTACATCGACCCCTTCACATGCAGTTGTCTCGTCGACTGGCCTTCGAGCGTATGCCATTGTTTGACTGACGATGATATAGGCGCTGCATGACCGACGCTGTCGATATACCCATAAACTTCAATAACCAACCTATCGGTAATGGTGACCTTGAACTTTGTGAAGTTTATTAAGACAAACTATTAGACTTACATTAATAAGTTTCTAATATTTTTTTTTCAGGAAACGTTTTATATCACCCTTCTTTGTCTCATTGTTCTATCCCCCGTAGTTTTCCAATGGGAGACAACTTACTCGAAATCCGTCCGTTCCGAAAATCGCAAAATCATAGAAGCCATGGGGGAACGGACGCGTATATGGGATGTTTAAAAGCAAAACGTTTTTTTTTGTATGGCAGACAAATCATGTCCGTTTGTATTTATGCCATCAAATTTATCAATTTCAATGGGCTAGGGGTCACAGAAGGTCACGAGGTCACGAGGTCAAAAGTGAGAAATGTTGATATTTTATCATGGATATGCTTTCTTTACTCATTTTTCTTCTCACAGATACATGTCACACTTTCTCTTCATTATCGATGCGATATCTATCGCCAAAGACACCCTTGCTGTGTGACCTCAAAATACTGCCGTAGGCTATAACTCGAAACCGTTAGTCGGATCGGGCTAAAACTTGTTCAGACGTGTTCAGAGCACAAGACTACCCTGTGCACCAATTTTGGTCCAAGTACAAGTTTGGTGGGTGTAAAATTGAAAATTTTTGGTCGGTGTGTCGTGGAACCCACCAGGTACTGATTCATGCAAGTTCACCAGGTACGGGTTCATGCAAGTTCGCAAAACCCACATCTCCCAAAAAGGTCCATCACCTCGAATTTCGTCATCTTGTTGAGCCCGAGAAAGACAGGTCACTAACATCCCACTCTTTCGCTGAATGCCCCCCCCCCCCCTCCTGTGACACCAGTGGCATCGCAGACCTGCTGGCAGGATGCCCTGCGGCTGCTGCGGGGTGGTCGTTGTCGTCGCAGAACACGGTGACGTTCGCACTGACCTCGCCAGGTGCAGCGGGCGGCCAGTCGACGACTGACCTTCATGTCCAGATGGAGCACGCTCTTCGAGTGCATGTAGGCGACGCCGCAGCACACTTGCCGGATGAAGATCGTGCACGCCTTCTCAGTCAGGATGTAGTCGTCTTCAATGACTCGGTCAAACAATTCGCCACCCTCGACACTGATGAAGTTAGGGTCACATCAGGCTCGTATCAAATCCCCTCGACACTGATGAAGTTAGGGTCACATCAGGTTCGTATCAAATCTAGTGGGAAGTGGGACCGCGTTGCACCAAATTATTCGCTGACCAACAATGACAACGATCGCTGTTTATCACGGAATTATTAGGTCCCAGAGCACAGCCAGGGGGCGAGGCGCCCCTCCCCCATAACACCCAAAAATACACTAGATTAAACGAAACTTTTTGATATTCTCACCACGCAAAACCATAAATTTTAGGCGCCGACAGCTTTTATTCTTCATCACATTTTTCGGGGTTCGGCCCCCACTTAAGAAAACCCTGGCTGCACCACTGCCAGATCCTATATATGAGACAAAATTGTGATCAAATAGGAAGCTTCTCAGCTGTCCAATTCGCCATCAAACTGAGCTGCCATTCAGCAGCCACCAGGAGGTGGCAGGCTGCAGAGATGGCGTAGCGTGACTCTAGTGTTGCATAAGACTGCGCCACACCAGGTGTGCGCTGCGTCAGTTGGGACTGTTCCTGGACAACCGCCCGGCGGTAGGCAGCTTCTTGGCAGCTACCACCTACCTAAGCCCTCTGGCATTTGCATTAACGATGCCGCTAGCTGACAGATTACGCCGCTGAGTGACATGTGACGCCGCTGGTTGGCATGTGACGCCACTGGCTGACATGTGACGCCACTGGCTGACATGTGACGCCACTGGCTGACATGTGACGCCACTGACTGACATGTGACATCGCTGGTTGGCATGTGACGCCGCTGGCTGACATGTGACGCCACTGACTGACATGTGACGCCACTGACTGACATGTGACGCCGCTGGCTGACATGTGACGCCACTGGCTGACATGTGACGCCACTGACTGACATGTGACGCCGCTGGCTGACATGTGACGCCACTGACTGACATGTGACGCCGCTGGCTGACATGTGACGCCACTGGCTGACATGTGATGCCGCTGGCTGACATGTGATGCTGCTGGCTGACATGTGACATCACTAGCTGACATGTGACGCCGCTGGCTGACATGTGACGCCGCTGACTGACATGTGACGCCACTGGCTGACATGTGACGCCACTGACTGACATGTGACGCCACTGACTGACATGTGACGCCGCTGGCTGACATGTGACGCCACTGGCTGACATGTGACGCCGCTGGCTGACATGTGATGCCACTGACTGACATGTGACGCCACTGGCTGACATGTGACGCCACTGGCTGACATGTGACGCCGCTGGCTGACATGTGACGCCGCTGGCTGACATGTGACGCCACTGACTGACATGTGACGCCACTGACTGACATGTGACGCCGCTGGCTGACATGTGACGCCACTGACTGACATGTGACGCCGCTGGCTGACATGTGACGCCACTGACTGACATGTGACGCCGCTGGCTGACATGTGACGCCGCTGGCTGACATGTGACGCCGCTGGCTGACATGTGACGCCACTGGCTGACATGTGACGCCGCTGGCTGACATGTGATGCCACTGGCTGACATGTGACGCCGCTGGCTGACATGTGATGCCACTGGCTGACATGTGATGCCGCTGGCTGACATGTGATGCCACTGGCTGACATGTGACATCACTAGCTGGCATGTGACGCCGCCGGCTGACATGTGACGCCACTGACTGACATGTGACGCCACTGACTGACATGTGACGCCGCTTGCTGACATGTGACGTCACTGGCTGACATTTCACGCCGCTGGCTGGCATGTGACGCCGCTGGCTGACATGTGACGCCACTGGCTGACATGTGACGCCACTGACTGACATGTGACGCCGCTGGCTGACATGTGACGCCGCTGGCTGACATGTGACGCCGCTGGCTGACATGTGATGCTGCTGACTGACATGTGACGCCACTGACTGACATGTGACGCCGCTGGCTGACATGTGACGCCGCTGGCTGACATGTGACGCCACTGGCTGACATGTGACGCCACTGGCTGACATGTGACGCCGCTGGCTGACATGTGACGCCACTGACTGACATGTGACGCCGCTGGCTGACATGTGACGCCACTGGCTGACATGCGACGCGCAGCGGTCGAGTTTCCCAGCGCCCGGCTGAGCTACGTCGATTACATTCTGGCTGTATGTTGATATTCCTAATCCACCCTTCCCCCACGAGATTTGGACTCGGTGACCACCAGGGAAGTCAATTGTGGCACGTGCACCTGGTGATGTGAGCTGTCGGCTTGCGCACCTGATTCAGCAGATGTAAATAATGGTGGGAATGCCGGTGCGAGTGGAATTGAAGCCAAGGCATGTCCTTAGTGTTGACGTCCGGTAACGCGTCGCATGCCGACCTCGTGGAATGCGGAATTGTTGGCTGCTGAGACCTCAGCAACCATGGACCGCACTGCAAGCTATTATCAACCATGGCCCGCACTGCAAGTTATTACCAACTATGGACCGCAATGCACGCTATTAACAACCATGGACCGCACTGCAAGCTATTACAAATTACACTAAAAACTCAATTTTTAGAGGCTGTGACATGATAGCAGCCATCTTCGCATATACTCCTTGTCATTATAGTTCTGCCATTTACACATCGCTCACTCCGATTTATCTTCTTCCAATTCATGCCATCTCAGTCATGCACCAGGCAACCCCAGGTGACCCTTACTACTCCCCATCCCCTCCTCTAAATTTTAGCTTCAACCTTCGCCCTTCCTCGATTGGTTTCTGGCCATCTTCATAGCCGCACGTCTGCCGAGCTTTTCCCCGGGAACCACTACCCTGACCTCCTTGGCTTGCCAATTCTGCCTGCATTAAGTCCTATCCGTCATTTCCTGCTACCTATAGCACGTTCTTGATCGACAGTGGGTTTCGAATTTTACGCTCATCGTACAGCCACGGGTGTTGTTTCTGAAAATTATTGGGGGCACAATGCATGAAGGCAACTGGTGGGCACAAATGGACTGGGGGCACACTCCATAGGGTCTGATGTCAAAAGTTGAAATTATTGGGGGCACAGACAACATGGAGGGGGCACTTGTCCCTTTAGAAGTATATAAAACAACACCCCTGGCTTCTACCATATCTCCAAAATCCCCCACCTGATTTTTCTTCCACCTCTCCAATTTACCTGGCTTCACATGCTGGCTGACAAGGTTAATTTAAATGCAAATTTAAATCAAATTACACCCAATGGTCGGCCGTTCTGTTTCACCAAAGGGAGATATTCGTGAAAGAAGTAGGCAGGTGATGTTTGGATTTAAATCATAATGCAGGAAAAAATGCGAGTTTCTGTTGCTTTTTCCCTAGCTACAAGCGCGACATGTGTTTAAGGTACTTTGGCGGTTCGCTTGTTTAATCCGTAATATAATAGAGATGGCGTGGTTGCCTTTTGGTGAAGAGTTGGATGGAGAAGATACAAAACGAAGGCCTGGGAAGCAGCGCGAACGGATCTACATCGGGTGACCATGGTTTGAGAGGGCGTCTGTCCCGGCCGAAGGTGCGCCACATTTCCAAGGGTGGGGGGCACATGCCCCCAGTGCCCTCCCCAAATCCCAAAACCCTATGGCAACATGTCTCAACTAGGGCAGTCCCCCAGCACCCGCGACCCCGACTGACTCCGGCTGACCTCGGCTGAGCCAAGCTGACCCCGTCTGACCCAGCTGACCCCGTCTGACCCAGACCACTCACAGCTGACAAGGCCACTGCGCCGTCCCGGCTGACCCCGTCTGACCCAGCTGACCCCGTCTGACCCAGCTGACCCCGTCTGACCCAGCTGACCCCGTCTGACCCAGACCACTCACAGTTCCATGACAAGAGCCATCTCCTTGCCGCCGTCTGACTCCGGCTGACCCCGTCTGACCCAGCTGACCCCGTCTGACCCAGACCACTCACAGTTCCATGACAAGAGCCATCTCCTTGCCGCCGTCGAACGCGTCGTATATCTGGATGATGCCGGGGTGCTGCAGGTAGTTCATGATGTCCACCTCGCGCTCCACGTCGCGCTTGTCGTCTCGGCGCGGCGTCGCCACGAACTTGGCGGCCAGCACGCGGCCGGTGGCCGGGTCTGAGCAGCGGTAGACGATGCCGAACTTGCCCCTGCGGACGAGCGGTGTCGGTGCTGAAGCCATCACACATTCGATCGGCCGGTCGGCCTGCTCCGCGTCAAATTAACATTGGGTGTTGAGGAGCAGATTGCCGGCTGAGTTTCTCCCATCTGGTGGATGGGTATATGATCTACAGGGAGTGCTGGTGAGCGAAACGTAGTCCAAGTTGAAGTTGGAAACAGGAAACTGAGTTATATTTGTGGCATACAGTATACAGACGACCGCCGGCGGTGGTGGCCACACAGCCGACCGCCGACGATGGTGGCCTTACAGACGACCGCCGGCGAGGGTGGCCACACAGACGACCGCCGACGAGGGTGGCCACACAGACGACCGCCTGCGAGGGTGGCCACACAGCCGACCGCCGACGAGGGTGGCCTTACAGACGACCGCCTGCGAGGGTGGCCACACAGCCGACCGCCGACGAGGGTGGCCTCACAGACGACGGTCGGCGAGGGTGGCCACGCAGACGACCGCCGATGAGGGTGACCACACAGACGACCGGCGGCGATGGTGGCCACACAGACGACCGCCTGCGAGGGTGGCCACGCAGACGACCGCTGGCGACGGTGGCCACACAGACGACCGACTACGCGGGCGATCACACACCACATGAACAACTATTCTTCGGCAACTAAGTTGTAATATTATCATAAAGCATGTTCCATGTGGGGAGCTTCACTACATCCCTCCCTTAATATCATCCCAACCGCTACACCAATGAATATGTATATATACGCAATCATATATATATCGGTGAGTATTATATTAGGTTAATACCCAACAATCAGCGTCCTCCTTTTCGGCCTGATGATTTAAGGAACCATATTTGTTCATCGACAGGTGCTAAATATCCTTCGAAAGGTTTGAACGAAGTGATGAGTCCGTCAACGACAAGTCGTAAGAGATCTAACGGCATTGATCGATTACACATAGCACAGGTCTGGTCACGGCTGTGGCCAGACCTCGGCGAAGGCCGTACTCTGTCACGCCGTCTGATGCCGGTTGGCTTATGAACGTCAATAAAGGAACAGTTCTTGATGAACTAAGTTTGTCATTCCCGTCTGATGACAGGTAGATGAATGGCATGTGCTGAAATCGCCAAGTATGCCATATGAATACCATACCAATGAAGACATGTCATATGAAGTCCGTTGGATAAACTCAGGGGGCCCACAAAGCCTCAGGGTTTGTGAGCTTGAGAATCCCTGGCTGCAGGCAGCAACTGTTGGGAGAGAGCGGTCCGGGCCTCCAGAGTCATTGGCTGGGGGTTGGGAAAGAGCGGTCCGAGCCTCCAGTGGGTCATTGGTTGGGAGAGAGCGGTCCGGGACCTAGAGTCATTGGCTTGGAGAGAGCGGTCCGGGCCTCCAGTGAGTCGTTGGTTGGATGTTGGGAGACAGCGGTCCGGGCCTCCAGTGGGTTATTAGTTGGGAGAGAGCGGTCCGGGCCTCCAAAGTCATTGGTTGGGGGTTGGGAGAGAGCGATCCGGGCCTCCAGTGAGTCATTGGTTGGGGGTTGGGGGAGAGCGGTCCAGGCCTCTTTTTTTCCAGTGAGTATTGTTGGGGTTGGGAGAGAGTGGTGGCAGTGAGTTTGTGGGAGGGTCGAGCCTCCAGTGAGTCATTGGTTGGGGGTTGGGAGAGAGTGGTCCGGCCTCCAGTGAGTATTGGCTGGGTTGGGAGAGAGTGGTCGGCCGTGGTTGGTGGGAGAGGCGCCGGCCCGTGGTTTGGGGGGTTGGGGGTGGGGGTGGTTGGTGGGGAGGCGTCCGGGCCTGTGGTGTTGTTGGTGTTGGGAGAGCGGTCGCCTCGTGGGTTTGTTGGGGGGGGTGGGCCTAGTTTGGTTGGGGTTGGGGGGTGGGTGGGTTTGGTTGGTGGTTGGGGAGGTGGTCGGGCCTGTGGTTTGGTGGGGGTTGGGGGTGTGCAGTAGTTTGGTTGGGGGTTGGGGAGAGTGGTTGGCCTCCAGTGAGTCATTGGTTGGGGTTGGGGAGAGGGTCCGGCCTCGTGGTTTGTCAAAGTCATTGGTTAAGGGTTGGGAGAGAGCGGTCCGGGTCTCCAGTGAGTCATTGGTTGGGGGTTGGGAGAGAATGGTCCAGGCCTCCAGTGAGTCATTGGTTGGGGGTTGGGAGAGAGTGGTCCAGGCCTCCAGTAGGTCATTGGTTGGGAGAGAGCGGTCCGGGCCTCCAGAGTCATTGGTTGGGGGTTGGGAGAGAGCGGTCCGAACCTCCAGTGTTATTGGTTGGTGGTTGGGAGAGAGCGGTCCGAGCCTCCAGTGAGTCATTGGTTGGGAGAGAGCGGCCCATGCCTCCAGAGTCATTGGTTTGGAGAGAGCGGCCCAGGCCTCCATAGTCATTGGTTGGGAGAGAGCGGCCCAGGCCTCCAGAGTCATTGATTGGGAGAGAGCGGCCCAGACCTCCAGAGTCATTGGATTGGAGAGAGCGGCCCAGGCCTCCAGAGTCATTGGTTGGGAGAGAGCGGCCCAGGCCTCCAGAGTCATTGGTTGATCGCGTAGATGCAGTTCATGCAAATTCTTCCATAACTTAAAATTATTGAATAGCAAAGTACAGCAAGGTGGTGTGGTTGACAGTTCTCAGACGAAAAAAAAACGTACGTGAAATGAACTTAGCCAAAGCGCATGCCAAGCACAAATGCTTAGCAGACGACTACTTCGTGTGGTTTGTGGGCGCATCGACTGCATAGGTCATATAACAGACGACTACTTCAAAGCACTACAGCACACCCTGCATCTTACTGCGTTCGATTTAACCCGGTACCACCTGACGTAGTTCACCACTTACGATCGGCGGGATGAAGCAGCGATGGGAGAAAAGTCCCCCTGGGATCGGCTGGATGGGGAAAAGGTGGGAATAAAATCCCCTGGGATCGGTGGAATGAGGCAGGGGTGGGATTAAATTCCCCTGGGATCGATGGTATGAAGAAGGGGTGGGAGAAAAGTCCCTTGGGATGGGGGATGTGGTAGATGTGAAAGTAAATCCCCCTGGGATTGGCTGGATGGGGCAGGGGTGGGAGTAAATTCCCTTGGGATCGCCAGGATGGGGCAGGGGTGGGAGTAAAGTCCCATTGGATAGGCAGGATGGGGCAGAGGTAGGAGTAAAGTCCCCTGTGATCGGCAGTATGGGGCAGGGGTGGGAGCAAAGTCCACTGGGATCTCAAGAGCAAATAATTTAATTGGAATGAATCTAACAGTAATGATATCTGTGCTTCTGCTCCTCTTGGGACACTCATTCGCCAATCCCACGCGGCTTACAACGTCACATGTGATGTCAACTATCTTGTAGGAATGCTCTGAATTTGGAACCTCGATAGCTTGGGTAATAATCGTTCGAAAGTTTCGAAAGATCAGCTTAAAAGCCTTCATTAACTCTCAGACTAAAATATAAAGGAAGTTAATGTCAAGAATATAAATTCAAAGATGGGGCCCAGAATCAATGCATTAATGTATCACAATGTATCACTTCAGGTTGAAACATTTCAGATCTACTTTTAGCGGAAGTTAGCCACACTGACTCAGAGGAAAGAGGTTCGGGGAAAAACTGTAGCCAGCATTGTTCCGGCCAGCTGAGAGGAAGATCGCACCTTCATCTAACCTACCGACCACACGCGGATACCGGCCGAGGCCGCCGGCGACGCGGACCGCCGAGTACTGCCGCGGCCGGCGCCGTATCCCCCCTCCCCGGCATCTGGTGACACTCTGGGATGGAAGTTGAGGGCGAAAAGAGGGGGGGGGGGGGGGGGGAGTGGGGATTGGGAATGTGGAAGTGTGGGAGGGGGAGAAGGGGGGGGAGTGGGGGGGGGGGGAGGAGGAGGAGGGGAAGGAGGGGGGGGGGGGGGGGGGGGGGGGGGCAGCTGTGGCAGCTGCGGCACAGCGACGAACGGGGACCGGTTGGTGCGGCAGCTGCGGCTGCCGCGGCACGAGCGACGGAACGGGACCGGATGGGGGCTGAGCGACGGCGTCATAGAATGCCACCAAGGGCAGTAACGTCAATACCAAGCAGAACCGGCTGCTTATCTGCCAGCAACGCCAGTGGCTGACACAAGCTGTCGGAGATACAGTCTTGCACACCGCCTCAGGATATAAACAAAAATTATATAAAAATTATAAATATTTATTTATTTTGTAAAGTGATGGGAGGAAAAAAAAAAAAAAAAAAAAAGGAGAGGAAAAAAGAAAGAAAAAAAATATTACAAACACCGATAGATCCCACATGTGATCTGCGACGATTGACACATGATTACGGTTACAAGATGTCAGCTAAAACGGAACAGTGTGTGTGTGATTTTCGGTGGAATCTGAGATACCGTTAACTTTTGAACTAACCATACGTGTGCATGAAAGAAAAGACTCAGAAGTGTGCCAGTTAGCGAAACACGATACATACAAGGCTTCACTGCCCGGTGGCAGGTAATATCGGTTGTCTCCTTCACCACAGCAAAAAAGAAGCTCGTACCTTTTCCGTGATTTAAATAAATTCTGTTCCACTACGCGCAACGAAAAAAAAATGATGAAAAATTAAACGTTAATTTAAATGCAAAGTTAAAGCAAATTGCACCCCATGGTCGGTCGCTCTCTTTCACCAAAGCGAGATATTCGTGAAAGAAATCCGCAGATGACGTTAGATTTAAATCATAATGCAGGGGAAAAAATGCGAGTCCCTGTTGCTTTTTCTCTAGGTGACCGGCGCGACTTGTGCTTAAGGTACTTTGGCAGTTCGCTTGTCTAATCCGTGGTAGAATATAGAGATGGCGGGGTCGCTTTTTGGTGAAGAGTTGGATGGAGAAGATGCAAAACGAAGGCCTCAGAAGCAGCGCGAACGGATCTGCATCGGGTTACCACGGTTTGACCATCGGGTGACCATGACCATGGACCATGGTCTGTCCCGGCCGGAGGTGCGCCATCTTTCCTAGGGGGAGGGCACATGCCCCAGTGTCCCTCCCATCTGTATCCGCCCTGACTACCAATTAGTAAAGCAACAAAGCAGCCCACAGCCCTCGCACCTGGACGTCCACCTACCTACTTAAGCCACGGAACTCGCGCATCACAAAAAGAGAATGCATGTTGATATAGGTGGGGTGCACCGCAAAGCCCCTATCAATGCCGAGAAACAGAGTGTATTACAAACTATTGATGACGAACCTCGTTCTAAACACTAATATTTCCATGGAATATAGCAAAGGCGCTTGCCGTCAACAACTCACCCTAAGCGCCCCAGAACAGAACAGCTCAGCTTCCACAGTCCAACAAAATTCCTATGGGGCGCAGCAATGAGCTCGAAGTGTGCCTCCACGACGATACAGCTTAAAACTACGCTTTTTAAAGATAGTCATAAATGTAACGGAAAGGTGTTAAAAGACACCTAGACTTCATATTCTATAAGCATTGTACACACGATATTCTAGGAGTTCGTGAAGCAAAAAGGAATAATGCTTTCCACAAATGTTCAAATAATACTTCAAATATAAATCAAGCGGAAGAAAATACAACTGCGACGAAAGACAAGAGAGACACAGAAAAAGAAGGGGTGTAAATCACCGCTTCTCTTCAAGTAAATCATGTTTATATGTTTACATGTACAAATCTTGTTGTTTTATATGTATTAAAAGTTTGTTTATATGTTTTTCGTTTTTATTCGTGGTGAAACAGGTTCGTTTTTGTTCGTGGCTTATTTTTCTTCCAGTGCAGAAGTTGTGGGTTTAAAGCCCAGCAGCAGCGCACTTTATCAGCATTATCTACGCATAATGCTAGATAAGTGACTCTCCGTTTTAGGTGTATTAGCATTTTCTTCGCATGTATGCTCTCCACAAGTGCATCCTGATTCCATTGAAGCAATGTTGACTACCAGCTGAGAAAAGACGCAACTCAAGGTCAAGGTCATATTGAGGTCATGTAATATTGGTATAAAATGCGAGCCGTGACATTTCTACTTTCAATACTGTACCGTTCATAGCTTTGACATCTCCTAAAATAGCCAGCTAATATTCCAAGTTGCAAAACATCAACAATTGCCCCCTGTACCGCAAAACGTGATCGATTCCGAGGTCTAGGCATTCGAAAACCAGTTCATTGCTGAGTGCCCTGACATGCCAGGTACCTGGAAATTTTGGAGCAGGTGTATGAAAATTGATGTACGCTAAGCTTCATCATTATCACGCCATTCACTTCAGGACTGGGTTCGAAAAAATACAGGAGGGTGAGGGTTGCCTCGACTCCCTTTGTGGTGCTCAGGTTAAGACCTCACAGCATCTATACTCAGGTCCCGTGTAGCGATTTTTTAAGCCTTCATGAATTTTTTTCGAAGCTCGGCTATTTTCTGGCACAGCCGGGACCGTGTTGGAGTTATTGGTACAGACCGAACTATTCCAGCCAAGATGCGATTTTTTAAGGCAACAATGCAATTTTGCAGGTCCCACCGCTATTTATCTGGGGGACGCGAATTTTTTTAGACTCCGGTACAATTTTTGAGGGCGCGGCGCGATTTGTTTGGGGCCCAGCACGGTTTGTTTAGGGAATTATCACCGTGGTTTGGGTTCGGCGCGATTTTGCTTGGGAGACCCAGCGTTTTTCTGGATCAGAGCGCGACTTTTTCCAGGGATTTGGGATATTTTTTCGGGGCAAGCACTATGGCTACCAGCTAGGACATGAATGGTCCACTCAACGCAACCACAAGATACCGTCTCAGTCTCCGGACCCAGCCTTGTATATTTTCCTGTAATGACATACATCTTCCTTTCCTCAGCGTTTGACAAGTAAAATATGATGTCCATGATTATGAAAGAACTGATCTCAATGTACTACGAGCACTACGAGCCATAGTTTAAGGGCATCCAAAATGGCACAGAACAGCTTACCACTTATCATTGAACCACAGTAAACAACCCCGACAACAGCAGTAACCAAGTATAGCAGCAGTGACGTCATTGCAGTTTGCGTCACCTCAGTCTCAACACTTGCTATGAGGACTGCGATGGAAATAGAAGAGCATAACCATGTGAAGAACCGTTACCATGTGTCGTCATCAGATGAGCACGGTACATGCCATGCCAAGGTATGCCCCCACCCATAAAATTAACCGGACTGCGACTGCTTTATCTTTAGACATCGGATATTTAAAAAACAACATTTTTTGCGAATAGTAAAAATAAAACATGCATCGAACGTTGAGTGGGCACTGTCCTACCAACATTCACGTTGGGGGGGGCACATGTTGCCACTGCCCCCACAGCATCTACACATCTACACCCACATATATATTTATATATATATATATATTTGTTGGTCGTGTGTGTGTGTGTGTGTGTGTGTGTACGTGTATCATAAACATGATCGGTACATACACGCACATATCATCAGGGCGTATAAGTAGATTGACAAATAGTATGGGCGTATGGCCTGACATATCGCCTGCGGATGCCTACATACCGATATATAGCTACGATCGTGATCGACAGTAGGTGCTCCGCCATGCAGGTATACCATGAAACTAGTCGTATTATATTAACTTACGCTATCGGGACCAACACGTGAGGCGTCAGATCAATCCGCGCGCCAGCCGGCCGTCAGAGGTCGCGCTATCAACATCACAGACCTAGTACGCCGGCATATGCACCGATCCAATGGCGCTGCCCCCACACATTGCGACGTGGCTACGGTACCGTGTACCCAAACCACACACCCCGGCATGCCACAGGATAACGCCACCAACGTTCAGCTCGGGAAATGGAGAAACGGTGAGGCCGAGCAATCTGTCCTTGCTACAGGTGGATGAGAGTGGCAATTTAATATGAAAGCATGACTAATGTATTCATTATATTCCATGTATATTGATTGATCATGCCGCTGCAAACTGTGACTCTAGTCGTAATAGCCATGTTAACTGTCAGCGCCCTACGACTGCCAGTGCAATACATTTATGAATCACGCTCCGATATATACTATGTTGTATGCAAATGTCGTAGTCATGCATGCACCCATAGCACAATACACATGATGGTAATACACCTTAGTAATGCATATGGTAATACTATGCACCTGATGCCAGCATAGTAGAGTGACGATTACCACCACCACCAGCACCAGGCGACCACATGGTAGTCTGACGATTGCCACGAACACCAGCACCAGATAAACTCAACGCAACCCAGTTCAGAAACGCTCGTAGTATGTAGTTATTCGTTTGTGAGCGTCCGTCTTACCTGCTCCGACTCTGACCTCTTCTGACCATTGGTCACATTCACCTCACTCGACTCTGACCACCCCCGACCATTGGTCACATTCACCTCACTCGGCTCTGACCACCTCTGACCAATGGTCGCACTCACCTGCCAATCTCTTCTCCCATTGTGTACATCTCGCGCACTTCGACATTGCGCTGCACTTTGACGTTCCGAGGTGGAAACGGCAGGCTCAGTTCTAGAACACGGCCACGGGATCACGTTATTCCAACCACCCACCACTGGATCACGGTCACGGGGTCGCGTCACGTTATACCAGCCACCCACCACTGGATCACGGTCACGGGGTCACGTTATACCAGCCACCCACCACTGGATCACGGCCACGGGGTCGCGTCACGTTATACCAGCCACCCACCACTGGATCACGGTCACGGGGTCGCGTCACGTTATACCAGCCACCCACCACTGGATCACGGTCACGGGGTCGCGTCACGTTATACCAGCAACCCGCCACTGGATCACGGTCACGGGGTCGCGTCACGTCATACCAGCCACCCACCACTGGATCACGGTCACGGGGTCACGTTATACCAGCCACCCACCACTGGATCACGGTCACGGGGTCGCGTCACGTTATACCAGCCACCCGCCACTGGATCACGGTCACGGGGTCACGTTATACCAGCCACCCACCACTGGATCACGGTCACGGGGTCGCGTCACGTCATACCAGCCACCCACCACTGGATCACGGTCACGGGGTCACGTTATACCAGCCACCCACCACTGGATCACGGTCACGGGGTCGCGTCACGTTATACCAGCTACCCACCACTGGATCACGGTCACGGGGTCGCGTCACGTTATACCAGCCACCCGCCACTGGATCACGGTCACGGGGTCACGTTATACCAGCCACCCACCACTGGATCACGGCCACGGGGTCACGTTATACCAGCCACCCACCACTGGATCACGGTCACGGGGTCACGTTATACCAGCCACCCACCACTGGATCACGGCCACGGGGTCACGTTATACCAGCCACCCACCACTGGATCACGGTCACGGGGCCACGTTATACCAGCCACCCACAACTGGATCACGGCCACGGGGTCGCGTCACGTTATACCAGCCACCCACCACTGGATCACGGCAACGGGGTCACGTCACGTCATACCAGCCACCCACCACTGGATCACGGTCACGGGGTCACGTTATACCAGCCACCCACCACTGGATCACGGTCACGGGGTCGCGTCACGTTATACCAGCCACCCGCCACTGGATCACGGTTACGGGGTCGCGTCACGTTATACCAGCCACCCACCACTGGATCACGGTCACGGTCGGGTCACGTTATACCAGCCACCCACCACTGGATCACGGCCACGGGGTCGCGTCACGTTATACCAGCCACCCACCACTGGATCACGGCCACGGGGTCACGTTATACCAGCCACCCACCACTGGATCACGGCCACGGGGTCACGTTATACCAGCCACCCACCACTGGATCACGGTCACGGGGTCACGTTATACCAGCCACCCACCACTGGATCACGGTCACGGGGTCGCGTCACGTTATACCAGCCACCCACCACTGGATCACAGTCACGGGGTCGCGTCACGTCATACCAGCCACCGACCACTGGATCACGGTCACGGGGTCACGTTATACCAGCCACCGACCACTGGATCACGGCCGCGGGGTCGCGTCACGTCATACCAGCCACCCACCACTGGATCACGGCCGCGGTCACGTCATACCAGCCACCAACCACTGGATCACGGCCACGGGGTCGCGTCACGTTATACCAGCCACCCGTAACTGGTAACACTGGCACGACTGACGCCCTACCACCAGACCCACGTGCGTTAATCGGGGCTAAATCGCCTCAGTGTCGGCAGATACGCACAGTAGCTGGGGTTTAGTTACGGCAGTACACTCTAACACCCCGTGGTCGGGGTAGATTGGCAGTAGTACAGGCCGACTAACACGCAGGAGATTATACGGTGGTGAAGTTACCAGAGTAGCACAGCCCAGCCTAACATTCGACATATATATTTTGTAGGGAGGGCGTGAATGTTGAATTTAGGGACAGAGAATGCCCATGTTGGTGGCAGTTCACAACATAATACGTGTCACGATTTTAAGTCATTTACTGCAGTCCTAAGCTTGCACTAGCATTGGATGAACATCCAGGAACATTCCAGTCCAGGCAATGGGAATATACGGATTATATACATTTCGCGCGTGTATGACAACAAACAAATTGGACGACAAACAGACAGCGGGAACAGCCTGAGACATGATTTTGTTTCGGAAGCAACCAGGTAATGCACAACCTTCTCCACATAATCAATACTGATTAAGCGATGTAAGGGCTGCAAATCGTACACAATTATCATACAGTGCTGGAGCATTTCACGGCCAGTTTCTACACCACAAGTAATTAACGAAGAGTTTCGTGACTATCGGTATCTGGGCTGCAGGCTATTCACCAACCGTTCTGCATGTAGAGTGACGTTCATGCCACGGCTACAGCCCGTACCTTGTAACGGCGCGCTTTCATCGACGTAGATGGACATCCTGAAACAGATGGAGAAGATGAAGGATGACGGCATCGGCTGTCATCTTCCAAACCTGTTATGCTACACCTGTCCGCACGGTGTAGGCAGCTCGCTACGATGGGTGATATATATATATATATATATATATATATATATATATATATATATATATATATATATATATAACAATTATGTGGAGATCACGTTAACGCAGACGTTTAAACCTCAAAAGCTCTGCATCAGTACAAAGCATAGAGCACAAATGCAGACAATATCAAGCAGGTAACATTTCACATTTTCTGCCACAAATATCAAGCGCTAATTTGTTTCCGGCTCTTCGCCTTCTATCTTCGATAATCTCGCTGCAAGTCCTGCCCAGGTAGCAAAACATTAATCGTGTCGCGTGCGCATATATGTGATGCCTCGAATGCTTTTCTCGTTCGTTTTCTATATTTATATCTAGTGCTCTTACGTCATCACATTCCGGCAGATTCTCACACTCGTTGATGTGGACTACAGTGGCACGACACTGCCTATGATATTTTACGGCACGTTTGTGTTTTAATTCGCGCCTGAATTCACATCGTCACATCGTCACATCGTCACATCGTCACATCGTCACATCGGGAGCGATCTAGCAGCTCCATTCACATCATCACATCGTCACATCATCACATCGTCACATCGTCACATCGGGAGCGATCTAGTAGCTCCATTCACATCATCACATCGTCACATCATCACATCGTCACATCATCACATCGTCACATCATCACATCGTCACATCGTCACATCGGGAGCGATCTAGCAGCTCAATTCACATCATCACATCGTCACATCATCACATCGTCACATCGTCACATCGTCACATCGTCACATCATCACATCATCACATCATCACATCGTCACATCGTCACATCGTCACATCGGGAGCGATCTAGTAGCTCCATTCACATCATCACATCGTCACATCGTCACATCGTCACAACATCACATCGTCACAACATCACATCGTCATATCCTCATCACATCGTCACATCGTCACATCATCACATCGTCACATCGTCACATCGGGAGCGATCTAGTAGCTCCATTCACATCATCACATCGTCACATCATCACATCGTCACATCGTCACATCGGGAGCGATCTAGCAGCTCCATTCACATCATCACATCGTCACATCGTCACATCGGGAGCGATCTAGCAGCTCCATTCACATCATCACATCGTCACATCGTCACATCATCACATCGTCACATCGTCACATCGTCACATCATCACATCGTCACAACATCACATCGTCACATCGTCACATCGTCACATCGTCACAACATCACATCGTCACATCATCACACCGTCACATCGTCACATCGTCACATCGTCACATCATCACATCGTCACAACATCACATCGTCACAACATCACATCGTCACATCATCACATCGTCACATCGTCACATCGTCACATCGTCACATCGGGAGCGATCTAGCAGCTCCATTCACATCATCACATCGTCACAACATCACATCGTCACATCGTCACATCATCACATCGTCACATCGTCACATCGTCACATCGTCACATCGCCACATCGGGAGCCATCTAGCACCTCCATTCACATCATCACATCGGGCCGTCGGCTTCATGGAGGTGCTGTAATTTTGACGACTGCGATCAAGCCAGCTACGACGGCATGGAGTCTGACGTCAGCAGCTTCTGACGCAAATGCTCAACGATTGCCAGAGAAGCCGCGATTCCAAGCTCGCGTCCCGCAGTTGACATATGAATAGTTTTCCTGCGGCGTTACCTCTGGGACATCCTTGAAGGCACTCCAAGTCATCGGGTAAGGAACAAGGATATACGCATGCATTGATCCATAAATAAAAATTATTCGCGCTTCCAGGTTGTACTTCCATTTATTCTCATACCATACAGCCATCGACCGAGCTTTAAGTTGTCTAATGTCCCGGAAGTAATTATCCCAGTCACCAGCAATGTGCTGCACAGAACGGGATACACATGCACCGCAGTAAAGTATAACGAGCAACAATCTTCCTAAGAGGAAAGGCATGACTTCATTCAGCGAATGCGGTTTTCCCGTCGGCGGAGGCAGCGACGGCAAGTGACCAGTATCGTTGTGGCAGCAATAATCGGCTAGGTATTGTATAACACCAGCATGAGGCCCGGTTAGGGGCGATGAACCAGTGACCCCAACTAGCGGACTTCTGCGTTCCCGAGTTTCAGGCACAGTAAATCTCTCTCTCTCTCTCTCTCTCTCTCTCTCTCTCTCTCTCTCTCTCTCTCTCTCTCTCTCTCTCTCTCTCTGTCTCTCTCTGTCTCTGTCTCTGTCTCTGTCTCTGTCTCTGTCTCTGTCTCTGTCTCTGTCTCTGTCTCTGTCTCTGTCTCTGTCTCTGTCTCTGTATCTGTCTCTGTATCTGTCTCTGTCTCTGTCTCTGTCTCTGTCTCTGTCTCTGTCTCTGTCTCTGTCTCTGTCTCTGTTTATGTCTCTGTCTATGTCTCTGTCTCTGTCTCTGTCTCTGTCTCTGTCTCTGTCTCTGTCTCTGTCTCTGTCTCTGTCTCTGTCTCTGTCTCTGTCTCTGTCTCTGTCTCTGTCTCTGTCTCTGTCTCTGTCTCTGTCTCTGTCTCTGTCTCTGTCTCTGTCTCTGTCTCTGTCTCTGTCTCTGTCTCTGTCTCTGTCTCTGTCTCTGTCTCTGTCTCTGTCTCTGTCTCTGTCTCTGTCTCTGTCTCTCTCTCTCTCTCTCTCTCTCTCTCTCTCTCTCTCTCTCTCTCTCTCTCTCTCTCTCTCTCTCTCTCTCTCTCTCTCTCTCTCTCTCATCGAAGAGTAAGAAAACTTGCCATACACCATGTAATATATTGGAAATTATTTGCGTTTTATTTCGTTGAATCGATACATACCGATTATGCTGAATCAGTTAAACAAAAGTCCACGATTACGTCAGGTACGAAAAACTAACCCATTATAAGGAAATTATTATTTGAACGTCAGCCTGCCAGGACTTGCTTACATCTGGCACCGCAGGAGATCGCCATAGTGGGTGTTCCGGACTTCATGGACTCTAAAAATGCGATATTTAGTACAGACGTATCACCGACTTTCTTTGAAGCATTCTCTCAGCTGAGGAATAGGTTAATGGCCAATTTTGATTTATTCGTCTTTGACATATTAGTTTAACATGACATACTCGTTTGATCGGACAGTCGAATTCGAGCACATGAAGTTGAATATCATAAACTGAGAGATCATAGGCCTATTTAAAACTCGATGGCATTATACCTGCCACCACCTAAACGAAATGTGGTGGGGGAGCCGGGTACGAGCCCTCTGGACACCTACCACCACCTAAACGACATGTGGTGGGGGAGCCGGGTACGAGCCCTCTGGATACCTGCCACCGCCTAAACGACATGTGGTGGGGGAGCCGGGTACGAGCCCTCTGGACACCTACCACCACCTAAACGACATGTGGTGGGGGAGTCGGGTACGATGGTGGGGGAGTCGGGTACGAGCCTTCTGGTCTGATGCAGTTTGCTGGAAAAACGAAAAAGTTGCATGCAACGAAATTTCGCGGTTGATACCAATCATGATCCCTGGGGTTATTATCGGTGGACATCCGGAGTGAGAAAAAAGGTTATGTTGTGCCAAAAATTGATCAATTTCACATTTCTCGCAAGTTTTGACACATCGGCTGCATAGGTTGCCGAAATGCATGCAAAAGTTGTCAAATGTTTGTCAAAATGATCTTGGAAGTTTAACGACACATCGGGCATTGCACTTAGACCCGTGGGCAAGGTGCCAGACGAGGTGAAAACGTTAACCAAATTGTCTAAATACTTAACTCTCGAATGGCCACTATCCGATCCCCCTCCCTAAGATTTTCCGCGGACAGTGAAGAAACGGCGCGCGGCAGAGCGCCGGAATTTGCCATTCCTCATCCCACATCAATCTGGCATGTGTGAAAATGTTGAAGTCAGGTCATTTACGATCACCGAGTGATTCAAGATCAAGTGAGGTCACCTCCAAAAAAGTTCAACCAGTCGTCACGCTTTAACAGATAAAGATAGTTGAATGGGTCCTGGTCTATCCTAAAGATAATGGGCCCTGGTCCATTAAACCTTCCCTTTCTGACTCCATTTTTCTCAGATCTACCCCAAAATGAACTCCCCAGAGCCCGAAATATGACGTCAGTCGTGATCCCACAGATCCCCCTAGTGACGTCACGTTTTGAGGATAAATTTTGGGATGGTTTCAGGCCCTCCATACTAGTCTAATGCCTTCTGATAACACCACTTTCACTTTCGTGCAACGCGTGGTTTGGAGATTAGAGGGGGCTTATGATGACCCCCCATCGAGGGAGGTGTGAGGATCTGACCGGGAAGACTGTTCAAGTGTTGTACGCAAAGCCTATTTTCATTAGACCAGAGAAACGAGAGGCTCCTGTATATAAGTTCAGCCGTGGATACTACTGGCACGAAACGACTTCAAGCGAGACAGGCCCGTCGGTAAAGTAGGCTGGTTCCGGATTTGAAGGATCGTGATAGCTCCACTCCCACGACCGCAACGGCAACAGCAACGACCGCAACGGCAACGGCACAGGACAGTGCAGGTGAGGTACCGAGTGATTCCGTGCGCGAGGTCAGCAACGGTGGCAAGTCACTATCCATGGCCAATACCGACACAATAACTGCCGATGTGCGACTGTTCGTTTCACCTACTCCCTTCATGGTGAGCCGTATGTGTCAAGCAATCCGAGGGCAGCGACGAGACAGCGTTTGTCACCGGATAACCCAGACCGTTCTGTCTTCTCGACACGTACGTGCCCAGTGCCCGTGTTACCCCAGACCGTTCTGTCTTCTCGACATGTACGTGCCCAGTGCCCGTGGTTGTCAGAAACGGCGAATCCTCGGCATCGACACAACAGAGGGCGACTGCACTTTTTTCCCTAGAACTTATCATGGCATTGATATATTACCAGAGGGTATTTAGTCCGACAATGACTTCTGTTTTCAAACACATTATTTTTTTCAAGAAAATGTTGGCATTCCGAGCATATTTTGGGAATTGTATTTCGACGTTTTACATTGTTTGAAGTTCCAATGCAATCTACGGTCCGTGGGGGAATACTCACCGAAAAAAAATTATAAAATCTATCCGGTCTACTGGACAGGCCTGAACACAGGCTCTCCATTGATGATGTCGCTAACCGTAAGCCAATGACGTAGGCGCCCGTTCTTCTCCGTCTCGTGCAGGAGCGCGGCCAATAAACCCACCCGATTCACGCCAGAAAGCAGGCGAACTTCATAGTTTACCTTATTTTATTCCGATAATAACATTGCCAGTATTCGGATGAGGTTGACAGGAAGGTGCTCATTCGTAGTCCATGTGAGACAATAAACTTGCAACGCTTGCACCATGAATATCGGAGACATAAGACAATCATTTGTATCGTCACTGATACATACCTACCATTAGTTTTGATGAGACCTGCTCATTATCGGACAATATTCCGTCGCAGTCAGAGGCGGCAGGGGAATAATGTCCGGTATGAATAAGGGGGAAGATGAGGTCCCCTGCAATATGGCCGTCCCCTGCAATACGAGGAATATTTGCAGGGGCCACAGGTGCGGTGATACAAGAGCGGTCACTGTGGGCGACAATGCCGCTACAGTCACCCGGCGCCGACATTACTGCCACTAAGCCTTTCTTTGAGCAATGAATGCATTTTGTGACAGGTGCAACAAATAATGCATTTTGTGCAAATCTGACAAACACTGTAATTGAAAGTGATGGGAATCCAACTTCAAAAACAGGTCAGTCCGGAGTAAAGACAGGACTTTAAACATGACAACGAAAACAAGTCATTGAGGTTTCAAAAGTACGGCGGCCGGCTCGGTGGACCGTATCGGCCCGATCGCATGGACCAGTTGATCGAGTTGGCCTGGGAAAACAGAGCTACGGGGTTCGATTCCCCGCGGTTCCCCTCAATTCCTATCAGAGTGAGAGACAGGCGACGCCATATGACTTAGCTACTTAGTTCCTTGACAGCCACAAATAACAGCAACCGCTCGCTCGTACGGGCCCGTAGATCGGGTCAGCTCGCTCGTATGGACCAGTGGGTTAGGTCAGCCAGCTAGTATGAGCACTTTCGCACACACCCGAGACTAGATTCGCTCAGATTTCGCCTTCACATGAGCAAATTGGCATGCTACAGCCATATACGATATCCTGAACTCGGTGGCATACTGGATAGCTCGGTAGCCCGAAGTAGGGCGAATCGCAGGAAGCTAAGTTTATATCCAATCCCTAACGTTTGTCGTTGAATAGCTTGGCCCGGCTCCAGGGTGGCGTACTTTGAGGTGAAGACAGGCCGATAGACATGTAACGTTGTCCATTCAGTGACGTGAATCCATTCAGTGACGTCAGTGAGTGTCAGATGGTAGGCTGTTCCATACATATGTGTGGTGAATGGTAAAGATGGCAACTGTGTTCCTCGACGAGATCTTACAATGGCGGCACACACAAGCTCCGGCTGCTGGGCCAAGCTTTGATGTCAGCTGGTGCGGTTCTCCGGACGGGTGGCTTGTCTGCGCACTGCGAGAAGGTTAGAGGTCAAAGGGCACGGGCAAGCAGCAAGCGTGCCTGACATTTCAGCGCCGCCTTCGCCGGTCCGTTGGCATAGTTTAGAGCGTGCCGAGGTTCACGGCAGCGCCATGAAGTCATGCGTTGCAAGGCCTAATAAGAGCCACATGGGCCCACATAGGTTGAACCTATAAAGGAAAGATACTACAATAACTGACAAAAGACTGCAGGCCCTAATAAATGTTACATCCTGAGTTCAAAAGAACCGAGGAGCGTCGTCTCCGGCTGGCCGGGCCCGGAGACCGGCCTGGTCGGGCAGGGCAAGACGGACGGGACGGGGAACGGCTGACGAGACAGGGCAGGCCATACTGGTCATGGCGTACACACAGGGCCCGACAGGCAGACAAAGGGCAATGCTGTGCAGGATATATGACATAAAATAGGCCAACCACAGGTTAGACTTGATAGGGCAGGACAGAAAATGACAGAGGAGAGAACAGGAACGGCAGGTCGGACGGAACAAATCAGTCGAAGTGCCTCATTGCTACCGGAAGAGCTCGATGGGGAAGGATGTGACAGTGTACTGCCATGCAGTGAGGTCGATTGGCTGTGACATGTCCGGCTTAACTGGTAGTGGTATCGGTGTTCGACTGGCTGCGATGTGTCCGGTTTGGCTGGTAGTGGTACCGGTGGTCGACTGGCTGCGATGTGTCCGGTTGGGCCGGTAGTTAGTTAGTTATTTGGGTTTTAGGGCGCATCAACTGCATTGGTTATATGGTTGGGCCGGTAGTGGTGCCGGTATTTGACTGTCTGTGATGTGTCCGGTTGGGCTGGTAGTGGCACCGGTGGTCGACTGGCTGTGATGTGTCCGGTTGGGCCGGTAGTGGTACCGGTGGTCGACTGGCTGTGATGCGTCCGGTTTGGCTGGTAGTGGTACCGGTATTTGACTGGCTGTGATGTGTCCGGTTGGGCCGGTAGTGGTACCGGTATTTGACTGGCTGTGACGTGTCCGGTTGGGCCGGTAGTGGTACCGGTATTTGACTGGCTGTGATGTGTCCGGTTGGGCCGGTAGTGGTACCGGTATTTGACTGGCTGTGATGTGTCCGGTTTGGCCGGTAGTGGTACCGATGGTCGACTGGCTGTGATGTGTCCCGTTGGGCCGGTACCGGCAGTGGTACCGGTGGTCGACTGGCTGTGATGTGTCCGGTTTGGCTGGTACCGGTAGTGGTGCCGGTAGTGGTACCGGTGGCGGCGGGCGCACCAAGACAGCACCAGCCAACAAGCGGCCGACGGCCGACAGGGCGGTTGGCTCGACGGTTGGCCGACAGGGCGGTTGGCTCGACGGCCGACAGGGCGGTTGGCTCGACTACTCTTATTACGCTTGGACGACAGCCAGCTAGCCGAATTGTTGGGCGCGGGCCCAGCGCCGGGCGTGCGCGCCGCCGCTTCACAGCACCACCCCCGTCTGATATCACCGTACCTGCCCCCTCCCACCCCACCCCCACCCCCACCCGCACTCCGCAGACCCATGGTCCCCGCGCAGGCAGCCTGCTCCGATTGTCAGTGTCCACGTCTTACCAGTGCCCAGCGGAGGTGTGGCTCCGCACCCAAACTCACCCACCAATACCGGCAAGCAATTGCTTGTCTTTGTCTTCGGCACCATCAACACCTATTCTACTTTCCTGCAAGACCGTGGGAAAGTAGATGTGCACTTCCGTGTCTGAACACACATGCTCAGTGAAACTCGTAGACCAAAACAAGGCGTGCGCCGCTGCCGACTACCCCATCATTCATGACAGCGTCGGGCGGCCAGTGACTGGCAGTTTGGCCGTCAGCGCCGACCTCGCTGCCAACTTACAGCTGCTGCGAGACCGACACTCGCCCAGTATCAGCAGCACAGCGCGTGGCCGAGGCAGAATGCACCCACCCACACCACACGGAGATAACCACCACCATTACTTTTGACCACAATTGTCGTCGCAGGTGTTTCAAAATGAAATTTGAGCTTTGGTGTCCTAGTGGGTAATTATACTTGAAATGATACCATTAGAGTAGAAAAGCAATTTAAGAAGGAAGTCGCTACAGTATCCAGTTGCAGGGGGGGGGGGAGGATTAAGGGGGTTAGTTGACCACATCTGTCAAAATTATGTGGATCAAGTGGAATATTGTTGACCACCTCCCCGTTTCTATGTTGTCCCATTAGTCGGGCAAGATGACGAAACGAACCTCCTTATACTTAATTTGCATGGCAACAACATTACATTTTTACTCTCATATCAAACTTGAATTCAATCAAGCGTTTTATGGGTATGCTTAATTACCTATTCGAACATATGTACCCGAGTAGAAAAACCTGCACATGGCATCAATCTGATAGGCAAATAATGTAGTATTAACCGGCGTGAATAAATCAAATGTCACTTGTCCTGCTAACGCATACTTATGGTAGCATACGATTAAAAACTATGCATACGGGCCATGATGAAAATACAACAGCGACGAAGGAGTGGTAAACAGCGCACCCAACTCCCGATGTATCGTACATCTTTTTAAAAGCATTGCATGTTTTCCTACCATGGAAAGTAAGTGCGTACTTCCATACCTACCTACGCAGCACGGGCGAAAAAAACGTATATCGTTGAAAGGGTCCCTCAACTTGCAGACTCCTGCAAACGTTTGTATTTCTCCCATTCAACATTAACCGATGATAATTATGAAAATATTACTATCTGGGGAACATAATGCCTAATTCATGAGCTAAGTGGTGAACGACCACAAGCATAAGATCTTCGGGCGTAAAAAAAATGATATTTCATTCGGGAGAACAGACTTCAGATGAGCCTGCCTATACAATTATATCACTGAACATTCCCAATCTCAGTGTTACCCCCTGTTTTCCCCTTACCATAGGTGTTGTTTTATGAAAATTATTGGTGTGTGTGGGGGGGGGGCAAAATGCTACAGGATTGATGTAAGTATAAGATGTCGCTGTTTAACACGGGGACCGGGAAGAGGGGGCGTAATCTTCTCCTGTTTTTTTTTTGCGTTATCTCATAAACGGGTGGCGATATAACAATGCAATCTTGTGACTTTGTTTAAAATCGATAAGCGCATCCTTGCAACACAAATTGAAATCCGTTAGTAAATATGGGAACTGCGAGGGTGCCAAATCGACCGACCGGGCGGCGGCCGCCAAGAGTTCAAGGTCACAAAAGCTTCCTGGGTGCGGTAGTGACTGCGCAGCGTGGGGCCTATCTTGGCCTCATTTAACCCTGAAGGTATTAATCTAAAGTCATTAAATTTGTACTGAAGCGAATTCACTACATCCGCAATCTACCCTCCAAATTGTGTGCTTATAGCTTCAGTACTTTCCGAAATTTGAGGTGCAGGGGCCGAACCCCCCCCCCCTTCCGGTGCATGCTATGCGAGAGGCCCTCCGGCGCTCGTGTTAATCGACCCTGTCCTCAATTATGTTTGTATACTATACTTAGGCCACTTAACCTGCTGACAGGATAAATTTGCAATTGATGTGATGCTCAAGATGAAGATAAAACTATAACTATACGTCTGAACACCAGGTTATCACTTAAGCGGTAAAAAATTATCCGACTCAATTGAAAGCGTGACAAAAGAACAGCGAATGCAATTTTGGAAATGTTTCTTTTATCTGTACACAAGAATTCACCAGCCACTTTTCCTCCGTTCCTCATATATCAACGAGTAAAGCTACCTTACATTATACGAGCCCACCCATACGCATGGGTGATGGCGAACTATTAATATATTATTCATATTAATATTTGTGGGCCAGACACACAGAAACACACCCAGGTTGGGAATCAGGGCTCCAGTTATACCGGCATGCATTACACAGACTGAGACAGTGGAGCGGACTGCGTTCGGACATTCAATATTAAATGCTAAGTATTTGCATTTGTATCTTCTTAATCGATTTGAGGTCATATGTATGTGTGTTTTCTTGATGGTGAAAATAATGACAATTTTTAATCCTGATCAAGTGCAGGTGCCAGTTAAACATACCTAACACACCGTTTCACGTTAGTTTACCTAATACTAATATCACCTGGGAAGAGGCTGAGTTTCAGATATCCTCAAAATTCAAGCAAGGAAGACTATGTCGGTTTTAGCATTTGTATCACTGCGTTCGCTCGTAACGCTCGCTCACTTCTGAACAGCCAGTGTAAACACGTAAGATGAAGAAAAACAATCGCTACCTGAGAAACGTCCGTGGAAGAATACGTGCTAAATATGGCTATATCTGGCAGTCTAAATCAAATCAGACCCTCTCTGATCTTCACATTCTAATGACTTGTCATGAGAAGATGAAGGTGTGATGGCTGTTGCAAAATTCCATGATGAAGAAGATAATACGACTCATATCTGCCTTTAATGATCTCAGGGCACATGGCACACAAGTCAGAAGTATTTACGAACACCACCGTCATTTGCCATCTGCCGCGGTCTCCTACCAACAGCCAGACTACAATACCAAGATGTACAAATGCATGTGTGTGACCATGTCACACCCCTGTAACCGATCATATTACACCCCTGTAGCCTCAACCTCGTTACCAGTACCAGTGCCCTACTAGCAAGGGTATGCATGGGGTGGAATGAAGCAGCCGTCATGAGTGATATAAAAGGAATATCGATCCATGTCTCGTAGCGTTTCAAGACTCAAGTAGCAGAACAAATGTTGCCGATATGGAATTTGGCCCCTCGTCACCAACGTCAAGCGAAAACTTTGCAGATGCACACGTGTCGCCTGTATTATCACAGACGCACACTTGCTACGTGTACTATCAATCTTGAAGTCGTACTGAAGGTGTGAGACCACACAACTATCTAGGAAAAGGAGCCGATCCACATGGGCGGGGAAAAACAATGCTGGTAACAAATCCTGGCCACATGCGAACAAGCGTGGTTTGTGCGAATAGGAAGGCCGGAATGACAGCAGGTAAGTACAGTACAAAGCATCAAATGTGCACCACTCTCTGTCTGGCTGTCTGATTCGCTGATATCATGGAATTAAGGTGGTTTTAATTTGTCGTATGCTAAATGCACTGCATTTGCAATATTTTGCTGATTCTGTACTATTTTGCGGTTCTCTGTAGCTGTTCTAAGAAGTATCCTTTTTTGATGTCTCACCGTTTTATATGCCCTATGTGTCTCATATGGAAGAATACGCATGCATCGCCACTCCCCCAAGTAGGCACGTGCCTGCGAAATTGGCAAAATAGTCGCTATAGTACAAGTTAAGGATAATATAAAAGAGGGCATTTGATCACACATGTCGCCAAAAACATGTCGGAAAATAATAATTCCCCATTATGAAGATTGGGCACCGGGTGATGGGTGATGGATACAACATACACCATGTTGTGGCCCCGGGAAAGGGACGAGGATGTGCAAAAAAGTAATGTTTAAAACTCAACATTTTAACGTCTGCAGCGCGGCGGACCTGCCAGCCCCGTGGACTTCTGCTAGGGGCGGATTCAGGAATTGTCATGGAGGCACTTGACTGAAGGGGCATCATTACTCGGAGGGGCGCAACTGCGAAAGTACTTCGAGGCAGGGGCGAATGCAGGGGTGGCACTGAAGGCACATGCCCCATATAAATTGGTGCCCCTTCGGCCGAGAAAAGGCTCCACTCCGAGAAGGCTCGAGTCCATCCCCATCGAATTTTTCAGCCAGAGGCGCCCCGCTCAGGGTAAAAGGCGTCCTTGCAGTGTGCTCGGGTGCATTCCCCTCGAATTATTCAGCCAGAGGCGCTCCTTGAAAGAAAAAGGCACCCATTCCGTGTGTTTGAGTGAACCCCTCGAATTTTCTCTTTTTTTCACCAGAGGCGCACCTTGGAAGGTAAAGGCGCCCTTCCGGGAAGGCCCGAGTGCACCCCATTCCTCATTTTGTCAGCTGGAGGCGCTCTTCCAGAGACCAAGTTCCCCTCATGACAATTTCTCAACCCGCCCATGTCTGGAGGAGTGTCTTTTCCTTCCGAGGGGATCCTCTGGCAGAAAAATTCGAGGGGAGTCCATTCGAGCACACTGAAGAGGCGCCTTTTTTTCTCGGAGGGGCGCTTCTGAATTTAAATGAAATCCAAGAGGTTCACACGAACGTTCCCGGATGGGCGCCTTTTCCCGGCCGGGGGAGCGGCCACCTTCCATGGTGGGGAGGCACATGCCCCGTTCCCGGATGGGCGCCTTTTCCCGGCCGGGGGAGCGGCCACCTTCCATGGTAGGGAGGCACATGCCCCGTTCCCTGTCCCTGTATCTGCCCCCGACTCCTGCATCTGGAAGTCAGCAGCTGGCCGCGTTCCCTGTCCCTGTATCTGCTCCCGACTCCTGCATTTGGAAGTCAGCAGCTGGCCGCGTTCAGGCTATCAGTCTTCTCCTTCCGCCGGAGAAGACAGACCTCTAGCGGACGCAGACGGATTGTGCGTTTCGGGTGGCTGGAATCCAAGAAAACAGCACCAAGTTCGACCTGCTGGTGGCAAGCCTTTCTGTGTCGATCATCACGCAAGTGAGGATATCATCGCGGGCCAGATGCCCAGGTTCGTGGCCCCTATTGACGCCCTGATGCGTAGGTTGGCGCAATTGTGAGCGGCCCTCCTGGAAGCCCTATTGCCCGGCCAGCGGCTCGGAGACCAACAGCCGTTCCAGCTGCTCCAGCGGGTGCACTTCGAACAGGGTACAGCAGAAGATGCCCCACACGACCGTGTGGGGCAGCTAAAGACAGCAGGGTACAGCAGGGTACAGCAGAAGATGCCCCACACGACCGTGTGGGGCAGCTGAGGACTATAACTTCAACGGCTGCCGCGGGCAGCTTAGGCAGCATTATCGCTGTTGTCAAAGAAAGCTCCTGTGGGCCAACTGGCCACCGCAGCTGACAGATTCTTGGAAGCATCGCTTCAGGCCTGGTGTCAGCAATGGCGGCAGGATATTCAGCAGGGCAGACGGTGCCAATCGACGCAGTGTCTCCGGGCACCAGTACGCTGGCCACGCTACAGGGTATAGTCGCGACGCTAACGGTGGCGGTCAGTCACCTGCAAACTGCCCGAGTGACAGGTCACCAGAGTGAACGGGCGGACGTCACTAGTTCCAGAGCCATAGGCGGGATCATCGGCGGGGTCATCGGCGGGGCCGTCGGTGGGACCATCGGCGGGGCCATCGCTGGAGCCATCGGAGGGCCATCGGTGGGACCATCGGTTTGACCATCGGCAGGGCAATCGGCGTTCCCGCTCCGATCGCAGTTCGCAGTTACATGTTTTTTGCTGCATACGCATTTCCATTTCATATGGGAGGGGTGGGGGGGGGGGGGGGAATTCACTAGTGGAGGGGCAAAATTGAACATTGGAGGGGCACATACCCCCGAAAGTATACAAAACAACACCCCTGCCCCTCACCTTAGCTTCGCAATTCTTCTTCTGATATCCAAAAAAGATTACCAAATTTTTAGGGGTTCTCGGATAAAAACAGGGGATTAATTTACTGTGCAGTGAAGCATAAATGCGCTGCACAGTACCTGAAAATTAAATAAAGAGCGACAAATTGCGCCGATGTTCGCAATCCACACATGTATTAATTCTGTCATGGTTTTGATGAACTGCTCATAATTTAGCCAGCACTAGTACAGCACGTAATTTTGCGAGTTGAAAGTGCTTGAAAAGGAAAAGAGCATATTCTTTATAATTCTACAAATGAGTAGTTGTTGTATTATACAAAGAAGGTAAAGTAGCAAATTAATGATGCTGTAAGGTGTATTGCGCTCTTTAACTAGACGTAATTTGCATGTGAATATTCCTAGTTTTTTTTAAAGATAACCACCAACACGAAAGAAAGTGTTTGTTCCGGGAAGCATGAATAAATATTGCATGCTGTTTTTGGTATTTAAGACTTGCCCCAAAGATTATATTCAGTATTCAGTTTGGCCCTCAATTCATGTTATAATTACATAAACTACTTGTGATGGTTATATAGCCTTTTGGCTCGCCTGTATGCCTAATATACTAGCAGCTATGCGATTTGCAAAAACAAACTCAAGATGGCACCTCTAGGAATTAGTCGGCCCATTTCAGGTCAGGAGAAGAACCTTGGGTTTTTTTACGACGCGTTCAACTGACAGGCCGCATAGCGTCGCCATCCTCTCACGCCGATTGGTCGCGGTTGGACTATCCCACAGGTCGTAGAATTAGAACCTACAATCATACGATCAAGATTCCAACGCGCTGCCGCCTGAGCTATCGCGACACACATTTCATTTTATTTCAGTTGAGGCCACTTACTTGCTCATGCATCAGAAGGCCTCAGCCTGTTTCATCAGGATGCAATAACTTGCAGTAGTGCTTTCCTGATAAATCCCAACAACAAAGAAGAAACCTCAAACGCAGGGAGGGTCGCTCTGGTCAACGAATCGACCCTCAGGTACTTTTCACGTCATATTCTCGCGACCTGAGGTGACCTAAAAGAATGTTTGCACGGAAAGGTGGACAATTCATCAATATTCAGTTATCAAAACGGTGAGATACTCCAATTCTTCGTTTGGAAATTATCGAAACAAAATTAGGGAGTATAATATTAACTCCCTAGTAGGTCGTAGTTCATCTGGCGCGGCTCGGTAATATTAAATAAATGCAAATCAATGCAGTGCGAATGGTGGAGAGGGTAATGTCACACCCACTAACTTGTGTTCTGGATGACAGAAGAGAGCGGTCAATGTCATCATAGAGCCCATTCGGTAAGCTCAAAAAGTGACTTCGGTGCATATTTTCATGTCTTTCCTTACTCGTTCTTGACTTACCCGTCCCTTACCCGCCCGTGACTTCGGTGCCCGTTCCGACATCTCGTGGCCGTAGTACTGATATATATGGTACATTTTTGGTCGTCTCAAAGACGCCTGATAAGATATCAACTGAAAATGTAGTATGCATGTAGATGATAATGCACTCTATTACATGTGCTCCGGTGTCCTTAATATATTATTTTGGATAAATTATACGCAATTTCAAAATTTCATTTCAAATGTCAAACTGTCAAAAGCATGCGAACATCTTGAATTTTTTTTGTTGGGTTTAAGGTTGTCAACTGATTGAGTCTCAGGTTGCAAGTTAATGCAACTATTTGAACATTTTGTGATCAATTACCTATATACACATATTGAACACTCGTGCCTATTTATATTAGGTTCTTACTGAGAAATTCTGTAAAATAGGTCTGAGAATGACCTGCGGTTGCATCCATGACTTGACTTTGAACTCACCTAACGAACCGATCAAGATTTCAGGCCGAGTATCGCGACGTGCTATTTAGTTTGGTACATAGATACCAAAGTACAAGTTTATATATTCGGCTGTTTCTAAATCAACCTGGAAGCCTGCAAAGGGATTAGATTAGCCCCCTCCGCGCTGCGCGAGTTACGGCGACCCTCTCCGACTCGATCTAGATTGTCCATGTTGGACGTAAAGTGGACGCCCTTCGACTCTTCATGACCCTATAGGAAAGTAGTCTACTTTAGACGACCCCTTTCAGGCCTGCGTCGGCTCACTACAAGCTACATGTTCTGTAATTTAGTATGGCCCCTGCCGACTTCGGAAATCGCACGTACCGTCGCGGTCTTATCACACACCCTGGCCGATTTAGCTAAAGTTAAAACCCTAGTCTCCGTTGTTGGCAATTTTGCTCAGACCGATTGTTGTTAGAAGCGTGACCGCCCACATTCGTACGCAGAGTCGCTACTTGTGTGCACAACTTAATATGTAGGATCAGACGTGCTAACTGTGCATGTTTGGTTGTCACAGAGAGCTCAGCAATCATTGTGTGGGGGATCGGGTGCAGTTGCCATTGACAACGTCGGTAATGTTTGTGAAAATGCCAGCCAAATGATGGTAGCAAAAGGAGCATTCAAATGGGCACACAGGGCATACATAACATACAGCCCATAACATGAATTATGGTTATTCATGTTATGGTATAATTAAATGGTTGAGCGGGGCAGTGCGGCGGGGACAAGGCACAAATTGGGAGTGGAAGAGGGATCAATATGCAAGATGATGGGCCAAGTATCTCATTGGGATTATATTGGATCATTCTTCACCTGAAAATTAAGTTACCTATGGAAAGAGTCCACATCGGTAGAACTTCGCAGCATTCTGCAAAGAGCATCACCAAGAAGGAAACAAAAACAGATTAAGCATGAATCATCAAGTCCGCCCCCCACATATTGTGTGGAAGTATTAAACGAATGATGTCACTGGCAAATAAGGGTGTGTTTCACCACTATTTATTTATGCTACTATCATTCAAACTACATAGTTCAGTAAGCGAATGCAGACTTTCAAACTGGTGAAAGGTGTGGGAGGATGTAAGCAAGGGAGATGCATGATGTGAGTGGCCTGACTGGGTGGAAAAACGTTTTATTATCTCGACATTTTGCGTTTTCTATATTTTACGCATTAGATATCTTGCGATTTGGTATTTTGCGTGTTAAATGTTTTGTGCATTCGATATTTTGCGTGTTTGATATGTTAGGCATTTGATATTTTCTGATTCGCTACTTCGCGCCTGCGATGATTTGCGCATTCGATATGTTAGACCTGCAATATTTTGCTCTCGATATTCATCCACTCGATAATTTGCGATTAAATAAGTTCCCGGAAGCCATCCCCGATATTAAATTGGAGGAAATTGTGAATGTGGTCGCATAAAAGCCACGAAAATACTACCGTATTACAGGGGCGGTCGACCAATTTAGGCATTTAAGACAGTGCCTCACCTGAGTATAGCTGGGAAGTATTTTTGTTATTTTCGTACAAATTTAGGTTTTCATCCACTGGAAAATAGCAAAGTTGAAACACTCGAAACAAATATGCATGGGTGACTCGTAATTATAGTGAAAATTAAAGTTCACATTTAGTCCAGCCAACAACAAACAAAAAAACATCCTCCTTTTGAGCAAACTTGTTCTGCTATCTCAAATTCAAACTATGCAATACCTAGTATCATTTTATGAGACAATGTTGCTCATGGCTGATGCTTAGGTAGTTTGGCACCTACTAGGCTTCCCAAATCCAAGGAATTTGACAATTTGTGAGAATTAGTTTTTACTTGGCCCTACCAAACGACTCAAAGCCAACTTTTGGAATCTGCACAATGCGTGCAATTTGGGTATATTGATATATATATATATAAATATATATATATATATATATATATATATATATATATATATATATATATATATATATATATATATATATATATATATCTATAATATATATATATATATATATATATATATATATATATATATATATATATAAGAACACAGAGCAATGGGAGCATAGCTTTAGTAACAACGTTTCGGCTCACGCCTTTCTCAAGCTATGGACGATTTACAGGCATGGGAATATTTAGCACTTGTCTTCTCTTTTTTTTTTCTTTTTTCTTCCTTCACACTCCAAACACAGGTCACGAGACATAAATCATACAGTACTTCGCATGCGTTGACACCGAATGAACCAGATGGTGAAAAACAGTACATTGGAAACGACCAAACGAATACGACAGTGATGTTTATCCTATCCTTTTTCAACATGTTCCACAATCAGTTCCGCTACAACACTTTCAATTTTGAAACTACCAGAAACACCATTGATATTCTCACGTGTGGCAGTATACGCGGATTCCACCGTCTTCCGACACCTCCTCCCAAGTCCACCACTAAGAACAGATGCTCCTTTCTAATTTGGGAGATGGCCTTCTTCATCGGCATCGGCTCAAGAATATATATATATATATATATATATACATTGTTACATTGAAAATCCATTCAGTCCTCCGGGAAGGATCAAGCGCATCCTTACCTTTAAATGTTCAGCCTGGCATCCCCTGAGAGAAACAGCTGCAAATTTTCGGAACCGAAAAAGTAAGGTGGGGAAAATCCGAGTACATTTTGTTCGGGAAGGGGAAGGGAGAGGAGATACAGTCGCGATTTCGTTTTCCTCGCCTCATTTGAGTCCCTCGGACCGCTCCTGTCGTATTAAATGCAAATAATAATGGAAAAGAGACGTATAAATGCCACAAACAGCGGATCGGTGTACCATTATCGCCGAGTTGTTTTAACCCCATAGCAAATTCAAATTCGCCGCCCCTGACAATACCCTTGAAGTCAATGGCTGCAACAAACATCTTCAACCTGCCACTTTCTGATTCTTGGATGTTTTCGGTTTCATCGCTATTTTGAGTGTAGAAGTAGGTAAAGTTTGGAGTGGAAAATTATGGATGACATTGAGAGTTTGGGTGGTCGGCTGTTTGGAGATTCCTGGTTGGATGCATTTTTCATCCAAATATGGAAATCTTGGAACACTGGGATTATCATCTTTAAAAATAAAGCTATGCCCTTTTGTTAACCACCTTTAAAAAATCAATGTCTTTTAGTGAACTACCCAGAAGTGTATCTAACAACGGATGCCTTAATAAAATTATGCAAAGGCCACTGGGAGCGGTAACCTAATTCATGTCCTGGTATTTTAGCCCGATCGCTGTGCCAGGGATGTTGTACTCCTGAGATCCTTCTCCTGAGATACTCCTCCTGAGATACTCCTCCTGAGATACTCCTCCGGAAATACTCCTCTCGTAGTATCTCGAAACCTTCACCGTTTGATGTCCTCGTGAGGCTGAGGAAGCGAACCATCTCGACGAAACCTATCCGTCCATGCATCCTTGAAATTGAACAAAAATAAACTGAAAATTTCAGGTCTTCCTATTTAGTGTAGAATCTTATTACATTTTACTCTAATTTTCACACATCAGTGCATAAGTTGTCTTCAAAGATCCAATTCGATACCTATGCCCAGGCATAGGATGCTTGATCCTCGCGGTGCAAAAGTATTTCCTATGCTTGAAGGGCTGGGTTCAATATGACCCTGCACCTGCGGCCGTATTACTCGTGCTTAGGCTTGGCCTCCACACTGCGAAAGGTCAGCATAAAAGGGTGGTAAGGTACAACAAAGTGGAAGCTTTCTGGTTTGTTTGTTCGTTTTTTTTGTTGTCCACCGATGACCTATGTCGATATATTTCTAGTCAAGTTGCATATTAGTGGTATCTCAAAACATTTAGTGATCATGTAACATCATGATTCACGTTCATTGCAAAAGCAACAATGGAGGCACCCAAAGATGGAGAGCTTCGTAGACGTTTTTAATACTATTCTTATATATGTATATATATATACCATACCATTTATATCTGAAATATTCTTTACTCGTTATTAACGTCACAAAACAAGCAGAGACGGATGAAAGACACCTACCTATTTTTTGTGCATTACACCTTCCAAAGGACATTCATTTTAATGGGATCGTCAAGGGCTTTGTGTGGTTTTGAAGAAGAATGAGAGCATTGGGGAAGAGGGAAAATGGACGATTGGGTGGAGAGAGGCGACACATTGCAAAATGCAGGGACTTGCACTACCGTCAAAAGTGTAAGAGACTGCAATGCGCCCGACTGAATCTTGGCGCAACCTGCTACTCCCAGGAGCACCTCCGGGTCACCGTCTCGCTCAGCCACCTGCTGTGTCAGCCTGGCCTGTGGAGGTGCGCATTTGGCTGTGCCAGGCAGGGGCTCAGCCAGGATTTTCTTAAGGAGGAGAGTTCGACCCAAAAATGTAATGTTATCGAGACCACTTATGAGCGTGAATCGCGCCGAAAATGCATGGTTTGGTGTGGTACAAGTCTCAGCAGGTCGATCGTTTAGCAGGTCGGTGTTATTGAGGGAAAGACTCGGTGATGGAAACGTTACTCTCGTCTAGGGTGGCAGCAGGCTGTTCTTTGATCTCGTGGAACCACCTTCAGAAATTAGTTTGCGGTTCGTTGGTCGATTCATATTAAATCCACCTGTTTATCTTCGAATCATCAATCATCCCCGCCGTTTGCTGGGTTTAAATCCATCAAGACCAAGATCAAGATGACGAATGGTGCCGTGTGAGGTAGGACTGAGGTTCACCACGTGAACCGCATCCGTGTCCTTGGTGACGCAAGCAAGTACGCTGCCAAAGTGCACCTTCCATGTGCACCTAAAGCGTACACAATGACACCCCTCGGCACACACACACTTTGGGTGGATGAACCACCAGGCGTTCCGAACAGAGGGGAGGCAAACAATAGGAGGACACCGATAAGCAGATATCACAGACAGAGAGCTGCACCCAAAGCTAATCTACGGGGGCATCAGCACAAGTAGGCACTCGGCACAAGCATGCTGCCGTCGGCATTACATATCCCCGTCGCTGTCCTTGCGGTCGGAGGCCATGACCGCAGGTCAGGAGCGCTGCAAATATACAAGTCAGTCAGCCCCATCGGAACATTTGAGTGCGAAGGCAACAGGAGACGGATACTTATGTTGAACTTGATTTTCATGGGTCAATCGATTCCGCTGATTTTCCCGACAAGCATGCCGACCGATATATATATATATATATATATATATATATATATATATATATATATATATATATATATATTTATATATATATATATATATACATATATATATATATATATATATATATATATATATATATATATATATATATATATATATATATATGTATATATATATATGCATGTATGTATGTATGCATGCATGCCCAAATGCATGGTCATTAAACACATCTAAGCTTCTCCCATTTAAGTCACCCACGATGATCACCAGACTGACAAACCACAGTCAGATGTGGACAAAGCTAGTGATCCAAGGCATGACCCAGGGAAGGTCACCACTAGGTAACTGCAGTGACCTGGCGGACCTGGTGGTCACTGTAGTAACAATCAACATTGCGATCATGGATGTCAGATGGTGTAAAACAACAGGAGGGTCCAAAAAGGAGCTTGTACACCTTATATTAAAAAAGTGTCTTAAGTGTATTTATGAACATGTACTAAAACATCACGTTATCCAGTGCAATGGTTCCGAACATCGTATATATTAACGTGATTAACATGATTTTGACTTGATATTCAATATGCTTTTAACACACCTTTCATGTCTATGTACGTTGATAATCATGGGTTAATCGACTTCGTTCATTTCCTCGCACACATACGGGCAACAATGTGCAAAACAGTCAGGTGGCAGCTTTTTTCTGGCTTTCATTTCGGTTGACCTTCATACGTTGACTTGTTTTCACAGCTTCCCGCAAAGAAAAACTCATTAAGAACCACGTTCTTCTGCCAGATCCCTGGCGGATGACACCGGCTCTGAGCACGGAATGCCATGTAGCTGAATATTCATGGATTCGCGCTTCTTGCTGTCAAAATCCACATGATTCTTCCATACCTAGATCGTATTTTATTCTTGTGCATAGTCACGTTTAATCCCAAATGTTGGTTGAGGTGACGAAGTTATCAAATGTGGCTCATATCGAGTATAATACATGGGCCGTAGCCCTAGCCAAGCTTTTTCTATGCATGTCGACACACAGCTATCACCAGAGATTGTCACCAGACGGGTCGACAGACAGCTATCACCAGAGATTGTTACCAGACGGGTCGACACACAGCTATCACCAGAGATTGTCACCAGACGGGTCGACACACAGCTACCACCAGAGATTGTTACCAGACGGGTCGACACACAGCTACCACCAGAGATTGTCACCAGACGGGTCGACACACAGCTATCACCAGAGATTGTTACCAGACGGGTCGGCACACAGCTACCACCAGAGACTGCCACTAGCAACTCAGATAAATATGATAGCTTGGCCCAGCAGAGGTCATTACCAGATCACAAACATATGCGTAATAATAACTACCATGGCGGGCAGCGGGCGATGTAGATTAAAGTAACAAAAGGCGTCATTTTTAGCTATGGAAGTGAAACAGTTTTGAAGATTTGGTCCAAAGAAAACTCCGTCACCCCCGAATGGATACAGCGCCTTGGGTTTGCAATGGTACATACCGTAGATGCTAGGACATTAAGTAGAGAGCATCTGCTCTCTGAATGAGCATGAAGCTGCATTAAGCATGAAGCTGCATGAGCATGAAGCCAAGTCTAAATTACCTTGCCCTGCCTCCATTGCCCGCGATAAATGTGCACTGGACCTTTGGAGCTGGCCAGAGCACATGGTCCAATGCAGGTGTAGAAAGCATAGTGTTCAGCAATGATGTTTAAAGAGGTAAGTGACGATGCGTTCAGAACCGTAGGACGTTCGTGAGTTAGTTATTTCGGCTTTAGGGCGCTTCGACCAGAGTTGATCATTCGCGCCCAGCCCATGAAAAGTGAAGGAAACAGAGCCAATTTCGATGTAGCGGGTAGTGCTTCATATCACGAATAGTGTGCCTGTGTAGGGAGGGGGGGCAGGCAGAGGCGCAGTCAGGGGACCGCCCCCCCCCCATTAGCAATCGACAATTCACTAGATGAAACAGAAATGTTGAGATTTTCACCACGCCGAACCCGAAATTTTCGGCGAGCATCGTTCGCCGAAAATGGTCTCTGTTTCATCACATTTTGTTGGTACCTCCCTAAGAAAATCCTGGCTGTGCTCCTGGTGAGGGCGGGGTTGAGGCATAGATCCCTGGCTTCCCCCGGGCCTATAGGTACCCATGGATGGGTTGAATTTAGTTTCTTAGATTGCTTGAGCTTGGCTGGACCAGGCGCGGAGAAAATGTTTTTAAAAAATAACCCATAATTAGCGCGTTCCATGGGGTCACACCAGGAGAGATCTGCCCAATCAGACACATGAGATAGTGTGTCACATGAGTAGAGATGGAAGGTAGTTTTAACATAAATATTATTTTCGTACAAAATATTACCCTTATCAACTAGAAAATCATAACATTAAAAAGAGCACAAAAAAATAGTCAGTGTTTCGCAATTATAGCGAAAATTTAAGTTCAGATATATGTATTCACTTTTAAACGGCTCTATCGCTGTTCTGAAATAAGGGTGAATGTGGAAAGCCTCCGGCAGATATCACCATATAATACGCTTTCGCTTCATAACAAGCGCTGGGTATACGGCCTTCACTAGATGAACAACAACAGAAACGCTTACGTGGAGTGCACTGTACACTCAAAGGGAATCGCCATGTAAGTTAACTTTCGAGCTACATCGGGACATGCTTCACACAAAAAGTCCCCATTGATTCCTAAAATTAGCTAACTACCTGCTTAGACAGGTATAAGAGGTAGGAAATGCTCGAACAGAAAGCTCACCTAAAAGTGTTCAGGGCCGGTGGGCTCTTAAACCTGGCTGTGTTGTGGTGCTTAGTCGTATCTGTGATTTACTATGCATTTACTAACGGACCCAGGAGGGTCGTATCAGCCATGCACTCCCCCACCCCTCGGCTCCTAAGATGCCTACTTTGGAGCAAAATTTGTCTTCGATCACATCTGATGGAAAAGTAGAAACATTTGATGATGATCCAATGAGTTTGAAAATTGTGAAGAAAAAATAATAAAACAAATCTGAACATTAGTTTTGGTTGGCTTCACTGAGCAACTCAAACCCAGCTGTCTAGCCAATACATCCAATGTGTACTGGTATGTTGAACTGGTCCCAATTCCAAAGCCAGACGAGGTCATAAAGTCATACAGCCGTGAAGTGTTCAGACGTAATAAAAGCCACAGGGACCCATCAAGATTAAGCCTGTAAAGGAAGGATACTACAAGCTTGGACAAAAGCTACTCAGCACCGCAACCAATGCCACATCCTAAATTCCAAAGAAATTATCCATCAACATCCTACACACCTACCAATACTTATCTATCAGGGTCGTCGCCACGAATTTCTACCAGGCACTCGCCAGGACCGAGTCATAATAAATACCAAGATTGTTTGTTTTCATTAAACCAATTATGACGAAAAAAACGTTGATTTTTAAAAAAATTTGGTTGGCTCTAACACAAAATATGTTGGTCTAATGAATCTAACCATTTAAAATATGACATTAAAGCCACATATAGACCACATTTAGACCAAACTCCGACCAAATTCCCTAAAAATCTGAAATTATGGTGAGTTAATTTGTTTAGGTGTCTGGTTGATACGTATGTACTAGAACACCTCACGAAGGTGTTCCATTCACAGCCACAGCTTAACTTCACCACTGCGAATTAACAGGATTTCCGGACTCGGAATATTAAACAGTGAAAACTTTCCATTGTTTTGATCGAGCTGTACTGTTTGCGAAACAAAACACACGCAGGCATGGCCACCCATATTCGTATGCACGGATGTGTTAATTGTGCAAGTCTGGCCGTCAGAAAAGCTCGCTAATTACTTATTTGGATTGGGTGCAATTGTCATTGAGAAGGGTGATAATGTTAGTGAGTATACCAGTCCAATAATGGTGGCAAAGAGGAGCATTTAAAGCATCTATAAGTGAGATGATCCAGACATACGAGTATGCATATGGGTCACCGGAGCAGCAATACAAAGGCCGTGAATTATCACCATTGGATATGTTCGCAATGTGCACTGGTGTTCGAACTCTTCTTCAGTATCATTGCACACTGTGATTATTCCTGTAGACTGGCCAAATATTTTTTTCCCCACACAGAACGCTAGTTAGCGGGACGATTTTGTTCTGAATCGAATAAGCACCAAGTATGGAACAGATTGAGTGGCCCTATTTTCTTAGATTGCTTAACACAGGAATACCAGGGGTCATACGTGCTGGAGGGGTGGGACCATTCCTCTCCCTCATCTTGCTTCCATAAAATATCTCAAGAACTAACTGAGGTAGACATCTCAAGTGTTCGACACACCAGCATGAGTATCAAGGCAGCCTTGGCACACAAATCAACATCTGGGCGTGCAGTGACGCCATAATGACGAAAGTGAAGTCCATGTGTGCTTATGCATTGTATAATTATTACTTAATGCCTGCTATGCGAATATGCAATGCACTGTAAATGTGACCTAATAGTTATCACACAGAATTGATTCAAGATCTACATGTCCTAAGTGACTGCAGTTACACAAAGCTACACCCCTGACCCTAAGGCAGTGCATATCCAAGTGAACACCCTTCGGCACCAGACAACAGTTAGGGTCACATGTGACACTCAGTGGGAGGAGCACGGGACAGTACCCGGGACTGTGTGGATAGTTCTCGTGGCTGGCACAGATCGTGACCTGCGGCACTTGCAACTGTGGCGGACTGTGACGGACAGCACCTGCAGCTGTGACGGACTGAGACGGACAGTACCTGCGGGGGGGGCAGCACCTGCAACTGTGACGGACTGAGACGGACAGCACCTGCCGGGGGGGCAGCACCTGCAACTGTGTCGGACTGAGACGGACAGTACCTGCGGAGGACAGCACCTGCAACTGTGACGGACTGAGACGGACAGTACCTGCAACTGTGACGGACTGAGACGGACAGTACCTGCGGGGGGCAGCACCTGCAACTGTGACGGACTGAGACGGACAGCACCTGCGGGGGGCAGCACCTGCGGGGGACAGCACCTGCGGGGGCAGCACCTGCAACTGTGACGGACTGAGACGGACAGTACCTGCAACTGTGACGGACTGAGACGGACAGCACCTGCGGGGGACAGCACCTGCGGGGGACAGCACCTGCGGGGGCAACACCTGCAACTGTGACGGACTGAGACGGACAGTACCTGCGGGGGGCAGCACCTGCAGCTGTGACGGACTGAGACGGACAGTACCTGCGGGGGGCAGCACCTGCAACTGTGATGAACTGAGACGGACAGTACCTGCAACTGTGACGGACTGAGACGGACAGTACCTGCGGGGGGCAGCACCTGCAACTGTGACGGACTGAGACGGACAGTACCTGCGGGGGACAGCACCTGCAACTGTGACGGACTGAGACGGACAGCACCTGCGGGGGACAGCACCTGCAACGTGACGGACTGAGACGGACAGTACCTGCGGGGGACAGCACCTGCAACTGTGACGGACTGAGACGGACAGCACCTGCGGGGGACAGCACCTGCAACTGTGACGGACTGAGACGGACAGTACCTGCAACTGTGACGGACTGAGACGGACAGTACCTGCAACTGTGACGGACTGAGACGGACAGCACCTGCGGGGGACAGCACCTGCGGGGGGCCGCACCTGCAACTGTGACGGACTGAGACGGACAGCACCTGCAGCTGTGACGGACAGCACCTTCAACTAGGATGGACTGTGATGGACAGTGCCTGTGAATGTTAAGGACAGCACCTTCAACCGTGGCGGAGTGTGATGGACAGTACCTGTGACTGTGGCGGACAGCACCTTCAACTGGGATGGACTGTGATGGACAGTGCCTGTGACTGTGACGGACAGCACCTTCAACTGGGACGGACTGTGACGGACGGCATCTGTGACTGTGACGGTCAACACGTTTGACTGTGGAGGGCTGTGACGGACAGTACCTATGACTGTGACTGTGGCAGACTGTGACGGACACTACCTGTGAGCTGTGACTGTGGTGGAGTGTGATGGACACTACCTGTGAGCTGTGACTGTGACGGAGTGTGGCGGACACTACCTGTGAGCTGTGACTGTGGCGGAGTGTGACAGACAGTACCTGTGACTGTGACTGTGACCGAGCCGGCGCCGACCCGGTCGTGGTCACCACTCGCCCCGCCGTCGACAGCGGGCTCACCACAGACCACTGCCCCGCACACCTGCCCCACTTCGAACGTTGGCGGCGGGACGCCGCGGCCGCCACCCGTGCTGCCACCATGCGGCACAATCGCATTCTAGCCGCTGTCGCACGCCACCTTCTAGGCGCCGCCCAAATCCACACGCCCTGGCCGACATAAACACGGAGCCGCTGCTGGCGACATCTGTGGTCGGCGACGACAAACTGGCTCCGTGCCATGTCGGTGCATTGATCAAGTGCCGAGGTGACAAACGGTTCACCTGGTCTCCTTCGAGGTTACAGCTCGAAATTGGTTAACTTTTGTGAGCGCCATCAGACTGTGTTCTTCGACCTGAGAACTGTACGAGTGGCTATCCACTCGTACACAGTAGTACAACCAGGGGGCTATAGCGCCCCCGTCATGCTGGAGAAGCCTTATTTCCTCACGCGAAGCGGGCCGAAATTTCACTTTCTTTGCCCACTGGGGATCAGTGACAACTGGGGGCGTCTGAGAGGTAGCGAGCTCCCAAGAATCGAGTCAGTATTCGGACAAATTGCGCCGGGCCCTGAAAAATTTCGCTGGGGCCACAAATGGCACTGGGGCCCCGAAAGTCGCGCTTTGGACCCAAAAATCGCGTCTGTGCCACCAAAAATTGTCGTCGAGGCCTCGAAATGTACAGCGGGACTCCGAAAAATTTGCACTGAGACCTAAAAATCGATCTGAAAATCCCCAGTGCGATTGCACTGGGGTCGGGGCCCTAAAATTCCCGTCGTGTCTTAGCTACGTGAGCGGTGCCCCGAGAAATCGCATTCGGGCCCCCAAAAAATCGCGCCGGCCTTCCATGAATCGTGTTGGGTGACAAAAAGTATTTAATTCCGGGGCCGGAAAAACGAGTCGAATGTTCCAAATAAAAGCAGCTGGGTGCCCACAAGGGCGCCAGCTTCGGCTGGTCACGTGTTCAGCGACCACACGGACACTAGCTGTCTATCCTTTCTCTCCCCATCATATTTGTCCGTTCATTGTCAACATCCCTATGTACCTATGCCCTTCATCCAATCCTGCAACAACAATCCCTCTCCTGTCACGAGCAGATAGACCAGCTTCCACCGGTCTATCCGTGCGCTCAGATTGATTGGGTTAATCATGCCCCCTCGGCCCTTCCCCCGGGGCTGGCGGAGTCCTGTAGGTTGAGGTTTTCTGTCGCACGACGCTGGTTGTGACGGGGGACCAACATGCTTCTTTGGCCCCAAATATCCCGGAGGGGCGGGTGAGCCCGTATGGCTTGATACGTGCCAAGTGGCTTGTCACCTCAGGTCGAAGGTTTGGGCCCCGGTCCAGTACCTACTGGCCTGGCCGGCAAGGATCAAGTGGTGGCCGGCGCTGGATCAGGCGCGTACCTAGGATTTGCGCCAGGTGGGTGGTGGGGGTGGGGTCAGACGATTTGGAGGGGGCCAACCTACCCCAATTTTTCAAAAATTTCCCGGATTTCGACCACTATTTTTTTCAAATGACGTTTCTGATTCCGATCTGATCAAATTCTGTTTGGATGTTAAAAAAATATTTGGTAACCCAATAACCCCAATTATATATATATATATATATATATATATATATATATAAATTGCCGCCCCGGTAGCTCAGTTGGTTAGAGCGCTGGCCTGCTCTGGTCTCCCCTGTCCTGGCAACGCAGGGTTCGAGTCGCTTCGCGCACTCGCATTTAGCCCCGGCTGGGTCAGTTGGCAGCTGGCTCGATAAGGCCGGGGACGAGCTACTGGGCGGCCGTGTCGGTGCATTGACGGCACGGTAAACTTTCGGTCAAAATTATGCCGTTGAACTGGAATTATGGATCGGTTGGTGGGGCCAGGGTTCACGCAACAAGCTCCGCTTAGCAATAGGACCCTGGTTCATAAAGCCGCCCCAACAAGAACTCGGATTAAATTTATTTAAAAAAAAAAAAAAAAAAAAAAATATATATATATATATATAATCATATCATATCATATTATCATATATATATTATACATGATAATATATGATTTATATATATATATATATATATATATATATATATATATATATATATATATATATATATATATATATATAGATACAGGGGCGTCGATTTGTATCCTTTTGTGGGGGCCATGGCCCCACCAATGTTGATCTTGCCCCCCCCCATGTTGATTTGCCCCCCAATATCCTATGTTATTTTATGCTGATAAGAAAGCTAAAGGGAAAAAAATAAATATATAATGCTAAGTATAAACATTGATGTTAATCAGCACATTTTGTACTGAAAAGAAACAGATTTGGATTAGATAGTGGACTGACTCTCCACCTTTTGCTGAAAAAATGTAAAATTTGGTGCGAAAAAACAAACAAAATATCTGGATGTCCCTCTACTGTGGAAGTGCAGCTTACATCATAAAATGTTGAAATAAGCAATGCTGATGCATTTTAAACCAGATTGTCTGAAAAACATCCGCTAAGCAACTAAACAACAATTGCATGGTCATACTGATGTTTGTACACTAGGGTGTACCATTTTTGGGACTTTTCGAGTTAGGCAACACCAATCAAGGGCATGATGCCTTTGCATGAGAACATTCAAAATCCAAAGTTTTATATTTTTATATTAATATTTGGTCGATTGCACCAAGGTTTTGTTTTAACATATTTGGCCGCATTTAAAACATAGGGTTTGCACTATTAGAGGTCGTGCGCTCTCGGAGTCTGGATTTCGGTCACATTAACACATTATAATCCTCCAGAAGTGGTGTCTTCTGAGCTTAAGTGGGGGGTGGGAGCGTCGGACACCGGTTAGGGGGTGGGGTTAACATATTTGACAGCCATTAAAACATAGGTTTTGCACCATTAGAGGTCGTGCGCTCTCGGAGTCTGGATTTCGGTCACATTAACACATTATAATCCTCCAGAAGCGGTGTCTTCTGAGTTTAAGTGGGGGTGGGAGCGTCGGACACCGGTTAGGGGGTGGGGGTTGATACTCCTTCGCCCCCCAATCTCAGCAAGCTCAGCCTTCTTTGGCATATTCTGTTCAAGCAGCGATAGAAAAAAATGGTGTAACATTAATATTGTGTTTGAAGAACTTATCTGGGGAAACTTGAATAATTTTTCCAACTGCAGAGGTATCCAGGCAAACAATGCACGTGATTAATAATGACGGCCTGGATACCTCTGCAGTTGGAAAAATTATTCAAGTTGCCCCAGATAAGTTCTTCAAACACAAAATTAATGTTACACCGTTTTGTCTATCGCTGCTTGAACAGAATATGTAAAAGAAGGCTGAGGTTGCTGAGATTGGGGGGGGGGGGACGAAGAAGTATCACCCCCCCCCCCACCCCCTAACCGGTGTCCGACGCTCCCACCCCCACTTAAACTAAGAAGACACCGCTTCTGGAGGATTATAATGTGTTAATGTGACCGAAATCCAGACTCCGATAGCGCACGACCCCTAATGGTGCAAAACCTATGTTTTAATGGATGCCAAATATGTTAACCCACCCCCAACCCCATTAACCGGTGTCCGACGCTCCCACCCCCACTTAAACTAAGAAGACACCGCTTCTGGAGGATTATAATGTGTTAATGTGACCGAAATCCAGACTCCGAGAGCGCACGACCCCTAATGGTGCAAAACCTATGCTTTAATGGATGCCAAATATGTTAACCCGCCCCAAACCCCTCTAACCGGTGTCCGACGCTCCCACCCCCACTTAAACTCAGAAGACACCGCTTCTGGAGGATTATAATCTGTTAATGTGACCGAAATCCAGACTCCGAGAGCGCACGACCTCTAATGGTGCAAAACCATTGTTTTAATGGCTGCCAAATATGTTAACCCCACCCCCCTAACCGGTGTCCGACGCTCCCACCCCCACTTAAACTCAGAAGACACCACTTCTGGAGGATTATAATGTGTTAATGTGACCGAAATCCAGACTCCGAGAGCGCACGACCTCTAATAGTGCAAACCCTATGTTTGAAATGCGGCCAAATATGTTAAAACAAAACCTTGGTGCAATCGGCCAAATATTAATATAAAAATCTAAAACTTTGGATTTTGAATGTTCTCATGCAAAGGCATCATGCCCTTGATTGGTGTTGCCTAACTCGAAAAAGTCCCAAAAATGGTACACCCTATTGTGCACACCACCAATGGCAAAACCACATGCATATGGAGCTCGAAAATGATTAATTTCATTCCCAATTTCCAGTCATTGTCAAATTTGCATGCAAATCATGGTTATCATTGATATTGTGGATATACAAACTAGAATTATATTCAGCAACCTACCTATCACACCATCAGCTTGATATTTACCAAGGTACCTACCTACCTACATGCCCAATAACCATGTGCATTTATATTGATGTGGGGCAACCCAATCTCAAACTGAACCAACAAAAGCCACGTTTGAGCCAATCTGCCAGCCTATGAAAACACGAGAGCAAAGTCAGCAAGAAGGCGTATGGACACCTCATTATAATTTATATTCCTGAAGAAAACAATGGGTAAGCTATTGCCATACAAGACCAGTGTCTAGTAGCGGCCAAGGCCTGTAGCGGGGGGCGGTTAAGTTGTTCCGGGCCTGTGACGTAGCAAGGCGATACTCGGCAGCACCTTGCGTGCATATCAAGCCAAAACGGCCAATATTTGCCACGGCTTTACGCAGGCAATTTTTATTGTATATAGGCAAATTTGACATCATGCGAATGCCTGAAGAATTATATATACGAATCTGGATCGTTTTTACTTGCATCACCTCGAAAACGTATGTTTCCTTGCCGGTAAACGAGGACACTACACAAAGCCGGCCGGCTGACTTCCGGAAGGCGGGGGCCTAGAGTCGTTGCCATGACGACCGGCTGGCCCTCAAGGCCAGTCGTGCGTCGAGCCTCGACAGAAAAGGAAGCTGCTGTTAAATGAAATTGCCAGGAGTCTGCTAGATGTGGAATATTCTACTATAGGATGATTCTATAATATGCCAGATGTCTTAGAAGGTACACCAAAGTTCGCCTTCAAGATTTGGTGACATCATAGTTTTTTTTGCTCTTATATTGCAGAAATTGGTAGCATCAGGCGTGTTTCAATTTCACTGCGCATGAGACAGGTAAAGCATTTTTCAATTTTCAATTTTCAAAGTTTAAAGAACCTAACCAAGCCGAACCTAACCTATCATAAGTTGCTGTTGAATAAAAAATGATTGGTAAACTTGCAGTTTGAGGTGATTTTTTGTATGTTTTAATTTTTCTTCAGAATACCATGTTCATGACGGTGACCAAGACGATGGGACCACTTATTTTCGGTGCAAATACGTTTTATTTTAATTTGGAAAAAAAATTCCAACTGAAAAACCTAAACCAACATACCCTAATCAATCCTAACCCATTTGTTTGCTTTATGGTGACAAATGTGTGTAAAACTTTTCTTGGTTGGTTGGTTAGATATTTGGGCTTACGGCCGCATTGACTGCGTTGGTCATACGGCGCCCATAACACTTTTCTTGTTCCCACCTTAAAGCACAATAATACCCAAAAGTTTCCCAAAAAAATTACAAACATGTTCACAATTTTGTTTTCTTCAAAAGCCACTTAGGTTAGGTTAGGTTAGGTTTCTTTTTTAGGTTGAGAATTTTCAGAAAATAAAATAATTGACATTTTATTTTGTGTATTTTTTTTTGTCCTCAAAAGATAGGTTAGGCTAGGTTAGGCTAGTTTAGTTGCTTAACTTGGAAATTTTTTTCTCACAAATTTTCACAAATGAAATAAAACCGGAAATTTTCCTTCAAAAGGAGCTGACGTTAGGTTCGGTTAAGCTGGGTTCGGGTGTTCAAATTAGAACATTTTCAGAATCCATCTTGCTTAATTTTGTTTCTATTTTTTTTCTCCAAAGCAGGGGCGTCGATTTGTATCCTTTTGTGGGGGCCATTGCTCCACCAATTTTGATCTTGGCCCCCTCAATGTTGATTTGGCCCCCCGAATAACCTATGCTATTTGTATGCTGAGAAGAAGGTCAAAGAAAAAAGAAAGAAAAAAACACCATGCGACTTACATAGCTTAGTTGATGTCAACCAGCACATTTTGTACTGAAATGAAACAGATTTGAATTGGATAGTGGATTAACTCTTCACCTTTTGCTGCAAGATTGACAACTTTGTGAGAAAAAAAAACAAAGGAGTTGGATTTCCTTCCACTTTGCAAGCACGACTTACATCATAAAAGCAACCTTAATCCTTGGCAACGTGGTACATAATTTATTGTCGCTTTACCGAGGCTTACTGTACTGACGTACTCGAGCAGAAATCGGGCATATTCCAAATTCGGTGGAGAAATTCGGCGCAGCCTGGCAATCGCACTCGTGACGTCACAGCTCAGAAATATGGGCCTATGGCGGCTGCAGAAGTGACAAACACCTGCTTGTAAGTTATATAAGGTCAAAGCCCATCATCAAATGTGTCTGGAGAGACAGGATAGACACCAGTGCGCAATAAATGCCATAAATCGTGGTGGGCGTTCCTCAGAACATCCCACATCGTAACAACCAAATAAAAAATTCTGGTTACAAATTCCACCGCCTAAAGTCTAAATTTGATGTTGCGGTGGACAAATGTGACGGAGGTGAGACATTCGTGATGCAATTGCCCGCAATGTTTAATCCGTAGCCCAATCTCATGTGACGTCGTACTGATTCGTTTTTGTACCTCGCACTTTCTGATGTATCTGCAGATTGTTGTGATTTTAAATAGTGAATAAATAGCCTGCTGCTATTTAATTCCGAAAGGAGCAGTAGTTGAAGAAGTAGGCAGGTAAGTTTGAACAAGTCCAGTCCATGCCTTTTTCTTATTTGTGCTCAGGGTTTCCATGTTAATATCACATAACTACCACGTTTGTCTTCAAGAAGGGCTGTTTTTAGTTTACTTTTATTAATATTTTCACTCCACTGCCCTTACTGCTTTTTCTGTCCAGGATTGGGGCACCTAGTGTTGCATTTCCGTCCAGGGGCTGGCACACCTTTTGGTAAATTTACAGCTTAAGGCAATTTCTGATTTCTTGATTTTTTTTATGCAATGTTTAAGAATGTGGTGAACATGATGTACTGCTCATTTTTGGTAAATTTGTGTTTTAAGGTGTTTTATGAATTCGTGGAATGTATCATTTCAATGCAATGTTTATGAATGTGACTCAGATGATGGGACCACTCATTTTCTATACAAATGCCTACATTTCAGGTTGTGAGCAAAATAACACCAAAGAGGCTTTTAATTAGGTGACATAGGGTAATATATATTTTTTTTTATAAAAAGAAATTCAACATAACCTAACCTAACCTAGCCTAACCTCCCTTCGGAGAAAAACAAAATCAGCACATCAAGGTTTTAAAATTTCAAGCAATATATTTTTTTTTACTAAAAAAACTTAACCCAACTTAACCTAACCTAACATAAGCTGCTTTTAAAGACAGCAAAATCAATTTCTGTAAAATTTTGGAACAATGTTTGCAAAAAAATGTCCAACTTAAAACACCTAATCTAATCTAACATAACCTAACCTAGCCCATTTGTTTGCTTGATGTAGGAAAATGTGTAATAACTTGTCTTGTTACCACCTTAAAGCACAATAATTCTGGTTAGATTATGTTGGGTTAGGTTTTTTCATTTGTAAAATTCCAAGAAAATAAATTGCTTGATATTTTTCCAATGTTGTTTTTATAATTGTTTTCTCCAAAGTCAGGTTAGGCTAGGTTAGGTTAGGTTAGGTTATGTTGCATTTTTAATGTATTTCTTTTAATTGCTATGCCACCTAACTCAAAGCCTGTTTTTAATGTTATTTTGCTCACAGCCTGGAAAGTAAGCATTTGCACAGAAAATGAGTGGTGCCATCAGCTTAGTGACATTCATAAACATTGCATTGGAAATTTAAATTTACAAATATGAATAAAACACATAAAAGCACAAATTTAATGTACTTTCCTCTGCAAATGCATGCTTTTAAATTAGGAGTAAAAATAACACCAAAAAGGGTGTGGAGTTAGGAAATATAGCATAAAAATAATGTTCAACATGTATGATAATCTTACCTAACATAGTTCAACTTCCCATACATGAAATTAATTGTTTTTAATTGAAATTTTCTAGGCATTTTACTCAAATATTTTCAACTTAAAAAAAACCTAACCTAAGCTAGCCTCAACTGTTAATTTTTGTTATAGAAAATCATTAAAAAAATTATTTACCAACAAATTATTTGTTTACAACTTACCACAAAAGCCTAACCTAACCTGACAAACCTAACCCCTTTGTATGCTTCATGGAGGTAAAATGTGTGTAAAACATGCCTTGTGGTTACCTTAAACTGCGATAATACCTGGCCTTTTGGGTAATTTTCAGCTCATGGTACTCTCTGACTTCTTTGAATTTCTTTTTTAATGCAGTGTTTATTAATGTGCTTAACATGGTGTAACAACTAATTTCCTCTGCAGATGCACACTTTTCAATTGTGAGGCAAAATAACACGCAAAAGGATTGGGATGAAAAATAATGTTCAGATTAAAAAGAAAATGTAACATAACCTAATCTAACCTAGCCTAGCCTTCCATGCAATAAATGATTTGTATGCCAAATTTCCAAGACAAAATTTTGTTCTCAAACATTTTCAACTTAAAAAGTCTAGCATAACCTAATCTAGCTTGAACCGTTTTTGAAGACGTTTTTGTGAAAATTTAACTAACTTACAACAAAAGCCTAGCCTAACGCAACTAGGCGAAACCTAGCGCCTTTGAATGATTCGTGGAGGTAAAATGGGTGTAAAATCTGTCTTGTGGTTACCTTAGACTGCAATAATGCCTTTTTTGTGCTACATGTTGTATGTGATGAACCACCATCTGCATGCTGCATGAGAGCATTGCACTTATTGCTTCACAATGAACAACAACATGTTGAAAGTACTATATTTTCAGGAATGGAATCCTGTGCTGATAACATTATCTGAGTTATAAATTTGCAAATCATATCTACATCATTTGTGTGAATAAATATGATAAATTCATAGAAATACATATACCGGTTTGGGGACAAGAAGTTATTCTGATGATTTCTGATGTATTGGAAAATGACAACTTTTCATGATAGAAGCAGGCAAAGTTAAAGTACTTATATCTCAATAAGTGGTCAGTTCACTAACAAGACAGCAAATTCACTCAAATAGCACTCAAATCACCAGGCGGCCCACTCTTTTTGCAAGTTTAAAATCGATGACAGTGCTTTCTTGAATCATGTTTAAAGCACATGAAGGAAGTGTATTGCTGACACTGTTAAGGAATGATGTATGTAACGTTTAAGTAACATTTCTAATGTACTGATGTTTGTACACAAAATATAGCTCACTATTCTAAACAGCATGGGAAGTATGATGCCATATACCATGGCTAATTTATGGGAAAATGTCATGCAGCAGATTCCCTGCATTGTTACTTAGTTGTTTGGGCTTTAGGGCACATCGACCATGTTGATCACATAGCTCCCTGCAGTGTTGTTAACTGACATTTCAGTATGTTTGCAAATTCACTTATGAGTGATTCCATACCATTCCCACTGTGGTATAAAAGCTACATCATAACATTGCTTCTACAATGCATATAACAGAAACCCATCTCGATTGTCCTACTTACTCAGGACACCATAGAAGTCAATGAAGTCAATGAAAACCATAGAAGTCAATGAAAATGTTACTTCATCCCCTGTATTGTTAATGTAAACAGAAGTCTCTTGAACCATATGTTATGTCCTTCACAGTGTTGCTCCATCCACCTCCAACTCCAACCCTGACCAAACTTCAGGAGCGCATCCATCTCCAAAGCAGTCTGTTGAAAAAGGTATGTATTGCAGCATAACTACTGTGACCTGAATTCCATGGTATCCATGTTGCTTACGATCCATCCTTGCTGATCCATGTAGCAGATGTTTGACTTTCCTCAAACTGTCTGGATAACTGGGGAGTTGAAATCGCACGTGAGTGATGAAACAGATGAACCGTTCCTGGATTCTTATGTTGCATCATTGCATGGCACAGTGACATACCGAATGGGTGAAGGGGCATTGTGGGCAGTTTCCTCCTCCCTCCCCCCCCCCCCCCTCCTGACAGGTTGTGGAGCCCCCAAGAATCCGCCGAGCTCAGGAAAAAAATGCGCCATGCTCCCAAAAAATTCGACTCGGTCCACCAGAAATCGCACCGGGGCTCATAAAAATCACATTGGAGCCCTCTAAAAGTAGCACAGGGGCCCCCGATAATGACGCTGGGGCCTCAAAAGTTTGCACCTGGGCCCCTGAAAATCACGCTGGGGCCGCAAAAAAGTCGTGCCGGGGTTCAAGAAGCTCATGACGGGGGCCACAAACGGTCGGGCCGGGGCCTCCTGAAAATCACGCTGAGACTGGGGTACTAAGAATTATCACCCGGGCCCATGAAAATCACGCTAGAGGCCTGACAGGTCCCACCGGGGCTCTAAAAGGCTCGTTGAGATCACCCAACAAATGGAGCCGGGTAAATGAAAAACAGTCCGGACACGGAAAACCAATCTGGGATCTCAACAATGGCTCCAAAAGCCCACAAAACTTGTTGGGCCCCCAAAAACGTGTCGTAGCCACCGCAAGGGATCCCAACAAGTGACCACGGGCCCCCAAAAAATCGCACTTAGACCACACAAATTTCACGCCGCTTCTCTCAAAAATCTCACTGGGACCAAAACGTCGTGCCGGAGCCCCACAAGTTGCAGCTGGCTTCCCAAGGACCAATGACCAGGGTGACCCGGAATGTCACCCTGCGGACATAGAAATTGCGTCAAGGATCCACAAAATAAGAAGTCGTCGGACGTCGCAAAAGGTACCTGTTTGGGCACGGAAAGAAACGCACCGAGAGCCCGAAGAATCGTACCGGGGTCCAAAAATAGCCTGCAGGGGGTTTATAAAAATAGACTTCACCACAAAAACCACAAGGAGACTCCATCGAATCGACCAGAGCACCGGAAAATTCAGAATGGGTACCGACAGAAAATTATTCGAAGGGCTCTCGATCGTGCAATCTGCGGGAAAAACACGTTGAGCAGCCGCAGTGGCGTACTAAAGGGAAACATTCCCCTCCCTAATGTTAGGCACCAAGGAAATACTTTCACCCATCGTCATCACTGTTCAGGTCTGCTGTGCTCTGATGCTCCATCACTGCCGGTGTGTTTTAGCCTGCATCTGATCGCTGAAGTATTTTTATTTAAGCCGGTGTGTGTTTGTTGGTGTGTGGAGCGAGGACGAGGGTAACGGTGACGGTGACGGTGACGATAGATCCGAGCCCACTATATGGCACTGCAGTCGCATGCTATTACTCAGAGTTGCTATGTTGACATGTACTGTGCACTGGGGTGGAGTGATTTCCAAAAATTTTGGTGTCAAAGTCTTAAAACTTGCGTTTGGTTCTAAAAAGACGATCTGCAAAGTTTTAGAGCAATCTGAGGCCGGGAAGCCGCCGCGCCTCTGGGCTTTCTGAGGCCGAAATGACGTTTTTCTACGAACTTGCGGGATCAAGCCCGATTTCAGGAATTTAAATCATTAGATAGCAAATAAATATTTATTTCATTGCATTGTGCAGTCTTTCATCCACCGCTGTGCTAATTTTCACTTCCCTAACTTGAAAATTGTGCCTGCCATGACGCAGAGTTCCGGAAGGTGTGCCGCCCGCAGCGCCACCACTGCCCTCTATCGGCAGAAGTATGAACTGCGACCATTGACCGTTCATTCCGCAATATAAGTATCTTTCTTGATCAACTGGGGGGCAGGTAGGTGGCGGATTTGAGACAGTGCACAATGTGCTGACTTCTTATGCGCACAGCGCTATTTTATTACGATTCCAGCGACTTCTATCGACAGCTATACACGATTGGAGCGTAGCCACAGCCGGCTTTGGCATATTGTGGCCTGCCTTTCAGCCTCCAAGCTCACAATGTTTACCTGAGATACCCTGCTAGCATGTTTTCTTGGCTGCATGTGAATTGTTACTGCAGATATTTGAATTTAATTCATTTACTTTGGCGGAAACACTGACAATCCCACACCTTACTGGGTGGGTACTCGGTCGCACGACTAACGCAGACCGCTCAAATTTAGCAGTACTGGCGATGATTTTATGCTCCGACCGTCGATTGCCCACCAACTGTTGCATTTACTCACCATCACCACCATGGTCATGGGTAAAGAATTGCTTTGTAAGTTACCCCGCCGGCGGCCAATGTATTGCGCGGCCATGGCCGGGGTAACTTGAAAGTTACCCCGGCCATGGCCGGGGTGGCCGAGACATATTCTCCAGCCATGACCATGGTTGGAACCGAAAATAAGGATCTACGAGGGCGTGTGTCGCACGCGGAATTTCCAATACAGTTATGCACCCTGAACTTCCTGTTATAGCAAAAACGTTGGTGATACATTTTTATCCTATGGCGAGGGATGAATTTTGAAACTTACCACTTGACTAACCAGTTTTTGCCTCTTTTCCAGACTAGTGAACTTATCAGATTTCGAGTATGAAAGTAAAAAAGGTTAAGGGAAGTTCACTCCGATCGAAGACGGCTCACTTTGGGTTGGGCCATCCCTGCGAACTGCCGAAGAACCAACTGCCACTTCAGATTCATGTATATAACTTTTACAGACTACAGTCTAACAAACTTCGAGCTGTTGACAACCATGCAGCGGGCGGAAGGCAAATCGCCACGAGCGTTGCCAAGGGCGTTGTATACCTTTGGGGGAAAGCAAGCGTCCCTGTTAAATCGTTTCAGTCGATTGTCCGGGGTGTCCTGATGATTGTGAAGAAAGGAAAGGATCTAACAAAGACCCCAACAAAGAAACGCGCTGGCGCAAACAAAACGATTCCCCTCCATGAGCTGTTTGACATCTGCGCGTGCAGCTGTCCTTCGATAAATGCCTGCAGCTGCCCCAGCGAGAACAAGGTTCCATACCACGAGTGGAATTTCTTACAAGACCAGCGAGGTGAGAAGAAGCGAAGCATCGGCGGCATTGACATGAAGACCTCCAATGCATTGGAGAGGAGGCGAAGAGATCAGAACCGTCTGCGGCCTGACCCGGCTTTCCTTCAGACGGACGCCAACGACTCGGAGCCTGGTCCCTCGGGTCTGACCGAGCACAGCACGGGACACGAGCCCGAAAGCATGGACGAGGGAAGCAATGGTGACGATGCATATGACACAGGGAGTGTCCACGAACCAACACAGACTAGGGCTCCGTACAATATGATGTCTCTGGAGAATTTCGCTTAGGAGTGTGACCGGTACATCGAGGTCACTGATAGGATTGCAGCGGCCCTTGGCACCGCTCTCTTGAAGGACCTTGGCCTCGTCACTGAGAACGACACGAGGCACGTCATCACACGAGATAAAGTGATAAGAGCCAGACAAAGGGCACAGGAGAAAGAAAAACGAAAGCTAAAGGAGGGCATAGGCGGTAAGGTGCAGTGCATGGGATTCGATGGGAGACAGGATATCACAAAGATACGAGAGAAAACAAATGAGCAAGACGTACGGCTTACGGGAAAAGAGAAGCATCTGGTATTTGTGAGCGAGCCAGGTGGAACCTACATTGCTCACAGAACACTGACATCAGAAAATAGTGCATCAATTGCTGGCAAGGCTTTAGAAGTCCTTCGGGAGTGCGACTCAGAAGAATCCCTGCAGGCAGTATTGGTCGATGGCACTGCCGTCAACACAGGCCGCGACAACGGTGCACTCACGAGGATGGAGCGCCAGCTTGGCCGTAGCGTCCAGTGGCTCATCTGCCTTCTTCATGGCAACGAACTTCCGATGAGGTATGTGCTGCTTGTTTTTATAATAAAACAAGAATTGACTGAAATACTTCGCCACTATCCACCTGATCCTTACAAATTACATGACATACAATAATATGCTGCGTCATCTGCATATCTATCTAGAATCATGGCAATTTGTGAGTTCGTAGTACAATCCAAACACTTGCCATGCCATTTGCCCATTTAGACCCTGATAAATGTCTATCCAATTCCTTCTTTGTCCCAATCCCATTCTGTCCTGGGCTTTTTCACATGCATGTGTTCGTGGAGCTGGATGGAGGCCACGGTACCAGTGGGCCCAAGTCCTTCAAGGGCCCGCTGGGACAAGCTATAGCTGGTGACATTCACCGCCAGCCGGGGGTGGACGTCCGTCCCATCCCATTCAACGCGCCTGACATCGCGGAGCAGGTTGTCGCAGACCTGTCTGCTGACCAGCGCATCCTTCTCCGGTACTGCCGAGCCGTCGCCACCGGCGTTGTCAGTGCTGAGCTGGCACGCGCCAGGCCGGGTCCGCTTAACCACGCGCGGTGGCTAACTCTCGGCATCAGAGTGCTCGTACTGTACACGAGAACTGCGTCGCCAACCCCGGCTCTGACAAAGATGACGGAGTTTGTCCAACAGGTGTATGCCCCTATGTGGTTCGACATCAAAGCGCGCCCACTCTTCACGCAAGGAGCCGTGCATCTCTTCAGAACGATGAGACTTATTCAGACACAGACACCTGAAGTGCAGGCAGTGGCGAAACGTTCAGTGGAACGAAACGCGTGGTTCGCCCACCCGGAGAACCTAATCGCGGCCATGGTTGTCGACGCTGAGAGGTCGATCCGGGAGAGGGGGGTCAAACTGATCATGAGTGCGCGGAGTAACCCGGGATCCCGGTGCCGACAGTTCAGGGTGCCCCCACTGAACTGGGAGGCGGCCACATACACCGACATGATCCAATGGGACCATGTCGAGGTGACGGAACCGCCAGTTACCGCTCACATGTCGGACGACGAGATTATGTCAGCCGTCGACCAACCTCTCTCGCTACCGGCATTCCCATGCCACGCACAAAGTGTCGAGCGATGCGTTAGGCTCGTAACGGAGGCGTCCACGCGTGTGTTCGGCGAGGACAGGCGACACGGCATTATCGTATCGCGCCAGGCCAGTCGTGCCGCGAGACCGAAATCCGCCAAGAAAAGTGACTTCGTGTAACGGTAAATGTGAGAGAGATGGGGAGAGAGAGAGAGAGACTGAGAGAGAGAGAGACATAGACAGTGAGACAGAGACAGAGACAGAGAGATAGCCGTGTGCAATTCGTAGTCGTATGGTGGTGCAGGATCTTATTTAGATGAGTAGGTCTTGGACTAACTGCGCTTAGTTCGTTCTGTTCGTGTGCCTATTTGTAGGCATAACAGCCATCCGAATATACCCTGTCTTAGATCCGCCCCCTCCCTGCCTTCAGTTGTCCCAGAGAGGAACTAAAACTGGGGAAAAACGGTCAATGGCCACAGTTCACACTTCCACCGATAGAGGGCAGTGATGTCGCTGCGATCGGCGCACCTTACGAGACTCTGCGTCATGACGGGCACAATTTTCAAGTTAGAGAAGTGAAAATTGGTACAGCGGTCAATGAAAGACTGCAGAATGCAATGAAACAACTCTTTATTTTCTATCTAATTATTTCAATTCCTGAAATGGTGATTTATCCCGCAAGTTCGTTAGAAAACGTCATTTCGGTCTCAGAAAGCCCTGAGGCGCGGCGGCTTCCCGGCCTCAGATTGTTTTATAACTTTGCAGATCATTTTTTGAGAACCAAACACATGGTTTTAGACTTTATCACCCAGCGTTTTTACAAAAACGCATAAAATCACTCCACCCTACTGTGCACTGCACTTTTAATTATGTGACTTCACCAGTTATTGGACGATTTTCCCCGTTGGTGCGGATGCTGAATAAACAAACATACACATCGTCGAATAAAAATCAGAATGTCTGAGATCTGAAAATATAGTGGGCGAAATCCGATGAGTTATTTTTTTTTTTTTGGGGGGGAGGAGGTCCAGTGCGTTGGAACTTCGTCCCCCCCCCCCAATGTTTTTCAAAAATCGACACCCTTGTATATATATAGATATAATTTACAGATTACAACCTCGCGTTTCGTCGCTATGGATTCAAATTGCATTATGTGGGTGTCATTCGACGTGGCTTGCCGTACGGTATCAGAATGTTGAGATATCGAGATAATTTCACAGGTGTTGAAGGTCCAGTGTGTGTGCAATGATTGAGTGTAATAGGAATAGGAAGATAAAATATGTTTTGTTTGCAGCCATTGTGATAGCAGGCACTCATATCCTATATGACTAGGAGCTCCCCCAAGAAATCCGTCATAACCTGCTCGGACGGCGCTCTCTTCGGTGTTTTTTTTTATTTACACCGCCACATTGCTGTTCCGGACATATCAAAAAATCTTCAAATTGTCCGCTTTCCTCTTAATGGTTCAACGGAAGTTGTCACCTTTGGAATAGAAACCACACGTGAATACGCACAATTTTATAACCAGCCTGAGTTCATAACCACGAGAGAGCGACGTTGTAATCAGGGGTGGATCCAAGAATTGCTATGGGGGGCACTTGTCTGGAGGGGCGCCATTTCTTTGGAGTGGCGCCACTGCGAGAGCACCTGGAGGGGCACCCCTGGCTGCAAAATTCGAGGGACGGGATGCACTCGGCCCTTCCCGAAGGAGCGACCTTCCTTCCAAGGGGATGCCTTTTTCATTCATTCATTCAGCCTCTGGCTGAAAAATTCGAGCGGGTACGCAGGAACCTTTTCAGAGGGGCGCCTTTTCCCGGAGTGAGGGTCGCTACCTTCACGTGTGGGGGGGGGGGCACATGCCCTCAGTGCTACACCCTTTATCCGCCCTGGTTGTCATTGCATCGAAACGTGTCGGCGTAAAACAGGAAGACATGGGCAAGGTTGGAAAACATTGTATGTCCATATTTACTACAATAAAACCATCGTGCAATATTTTATGTTTTTCCTGCTACAAGAGGGCAGCGTTTAACATACTTACAGCATGGCGCGATGGTGATTATGAAATTGGGCCAGCACATACGGCAGAAAGCTAGATGTTCATAGGTAGTGATAAGGAGTGGAAATGGCTAATTTTGGCGGAACATTTTGTGGTAAATTTGCAGTATGAGGTGTTTTTTATATACATTTCTCTTTGGAATACCATGTTTATGAAGGTGACTAAGATGATGGGACCACTTATTTTCTGTGCAAATGCTTAGTTTTCAGGTTGTGAGCAAAATAATGCCAAAAAGGTGCTTTGAGTTAGGTAACATTCCACAAAAATGTATGTTAAAAAATCAAATAAAATGCAACATAACCTAGCCTAACCTAGCCTAACCTACTTTTGGAGAAAAAACTCCCAAAATACAATTATGAAAATGTCGAGCAATTTATTTTCTGAAAATTATCAACATTAAAAAGGAAATCTAACCCAGCCTAACCTAACCTAAGCAGCTTTGAAAGAAAAGATAGCATTTTTGTCAAAATGTTTCTTCATTTTGTTTTGCTAACTTTTCGGTATCATTGTGCCTTAAGGTGGTAACAAGAAAAGCTTGTATAAGCATTTGCCTTCATAAAGTAAACAAATGGGTTAGGTTTGGTTAGCTGTTAGGTTAGTTTAGGATTTTTAAGTTCGAATATTTTTGCTAAAAAATCCTCTCTTTTTTCTTCATTTGCACAGAAAATAAGTGGTCCCATCATCTTAGTCACCTTCATAAACATGGTATTCTGAAGAAAAAAAACAAAACAAACAAACACCTTATACTGCAAATTTCCCCATTTTGTCCGGAAAATATCATTTTTTTAACAATGGCAAATCTCAAAACCAGACATTGAAAAGGAAGTGGCTGAAATCCTTTTTTTTGGGGGGGGCTACCCCTCTATCTTGTCCAAACTTACCGCGTCCCTGGTTTGTCCCCCCCCCCCCTCCCTCACAATTTCGAAACCGCGGTTACACCCATGGCAGTTCCCCTCGGGCTTCGGTGCGATATTTCTGGGTCCTAGCGCGACTTATCGCGCCCAGGCGCGTGGTTCGGGGACCCAACGCCAGTCATCTGGGCTCAACGCGATTTTTGTGGATCTCTTCTGAATTTTATTTAAATTTCGAATCCCGGCCTGATTTTTCGAGTCCCTGGCGCCATGTTTTTTTTTAATCTCACCTCGATTTTCTTCGAGCTCCGGTATGTTTTTCGATGCCGTACGCGATTTGTCAAGGCATCTGATGACATGTTCGGTGCTCCAGAACCATTGTCCTGACCCGGACTTTTTTTGCAATCCCTCCAGATTTTGGAGGGCTCCGGCTTTATTTTTCGGATACCTATGCGACTTTGGGGGTCACACGGTGCCTATGTGGGGCCCTAGACGCCAATTGTTGGCAGCCCCGACGTTAATTTTTGATGCCCAGACCAACTTTTTGGTACTACCGATGGGAATTGTGGGTCCGAGCGCTGGGATTTGGTGGGACCGGTTCGAGTTTGCGGGGTGCGTTGTACTTAGCTGTGCCCCAACGCGATCTTGGCGGTTTCTGTTGCAGATTTTCGTGCCTCGGAGCGACTTTTCTGGGGCCCGCCGTATTTACTTAGCCCCTACGCGAATCCTGGTGGACCGACGCGAATTTTTGTGGCCCCAGCGCGACTTTTGGGGGCCTCGGCTCGATTCTTGGGAGCATATCCCTCTTAGGAGGGAGGGGGAATTTGCCCCTTTGATATGTCACTGCGGCCACCGAAGGACTTTTTTTTTCAGCCGATGGCACCTTTCGGAGTATAAATGCCCTTCGGGTAATTTTTTTCCGGACCTGTTCTTAATTTTCCGGTGCTGGGGTCAATTCGATCGAGTCTCGGTGTGAACTTTTGGACATAGAGTTCTATTTTTGTTATAGGTCCTCATGTTATATTTTTGGGTCCTGGTACGATTCTTCGGTCTCCAGGTGCGATTTTTTTCGGTGCCATGACACGTTTTTTTTCCAGTGCCCAACGGATTTTGGGGGGGACTTTTACCCGATTTTTTGGGGAGCAGAGTGACATTCCGGTTGATAATTGATTTTTGGGGCAGCTGCAACCTTTTGGGTCCAGGCGCGACCTTCTTGGTCCCCAGTGGGATTTTAGAGGGCTGCGACGCCAATTGTTTAGTCCAATGTAATCTTTTGTGTCCCGACGTCATTTGCTTGGATCCCTAGCGCGAGTTTTAGCGACCTCGACACTTTGTGGGTGTCCAATACGTTTTGGATGCTTTTGGTGTCATTGTTGGGGCCCCAGAGTGATTATCCATGTCCGGATTGTTTTTCGTTGCCCCGGCTTCATTTGGGTCCCAATGATACTGTTGGGGAACGGTACGACCTATCGTGCCCCTAGCGTGATTTTCATGGTCCGTGCGTGAATTTTTGGTACCCCTAGGCTCAGCGTGATTTTCAGGGGCCCCGGCCGGATCTTTCTGGGCCCATATCGTGATTTTCAAATACCCCGGCACGACTCCTGCCATTTCAGGTGCTTCTAGCAAATTATAGACCTCCTCTCGCGTCTTAGGGGTCTAGTCTCATTTCCTGGAGCCTCTTTACCGGAAGTCTTCTCGTGCGTCCTACCCTCCTCCATATTCAATGGTCCTCCTCTCCCGTTTTGGAGGGCCTCCTTCCACATCCTGGGGCCCCTTTAACATGGCATGGGACTTCCTCTCATGTTCCAGGGGCATCCTCTGCCAAATTAGGGGCCTCCGCCACGCCTCGTGGGCCTCCACCTTTGTCTTGAGGGGATCTTCACTTTTGGAAACCTCCCCTCCTTCCATATCTGCTACCTACCACTCCCATCTTAAGGGCCTTCTCTCATTTCCTGGGAATTCCTTCCGGTCGTCGAGGCCTCATTCGGCCCTGGAGACCTCCTACTCCATCTCGGGGGACTCCTCTCGAGTCCGGCAGGTGCCTCCTTTTCTCTTCTAGAGGCTTTCTTTTTCAAATTAGGGGCCTCCTCTCACGTCTTCGGGGACTCCTGTTCTGCGTTTTGATTATATCTTTGCCCATTTTAAGGGTGGCCTCTTATCTCCTGGTGGACTCCTGTTCTCTCTTAGGTGCCTCCTCTTCCAAATTACAAGCAACCTTTCCTATCTCAATTACCTTGTCATTTCCTGGGGACCTTCTTACCCGTCTTGAAGCCTTCTTTCTCGCCTGGGAGCCATCGCTCTTATCTAATTGCCCTTCTCTCCTATTTTAGAGGCTTCCTCGTTCATCATAGGGTCTCATTTCCAATCTTATATCGTCCTTTTCCGAAATAGGTGCTTCCTGCCACTTTTCTGGATCATCCTTTTATATCTTGGTGGAACCTTACCCGTTTTTGGGACTGCTTTTGCGTCTCCGAAACCTCATCTCATATCCACTGGCTTTCTCTTCCGTCTTTGGGCCTCCTCTCATTTTCTGAGGTCACCCTTCCGTATTGGGTCTCCTTTGCAATCCTGAGAGTCTCCTTTGCAATCATGGGGTCTCCTTTGCAATCATGGGGCCTCCTTTGCAATCCTGGGGCCTACTTTGCAATCCTGGGGGCCTCCTTTGCAATCCTGGAGGCCTCCTTTGCAATCCTGGGGGTCTCATTTGCAATCCTGGGTCCTCCTTTACAATCCTGGGGCCTCCTTTGCAATCATGGGGGCCTACTTTGCAATCATGGGGGCCTCCTTTACAATCCTGGGGGCCTCCTTTGCAATCCTGGGGCCTCCTTTGCAATTCCGGTGGCCTCCTTTGCAATTCTGAGGGCCTCCTTTGCAATCCTGGAATCCTCCTTTGTAATCCTGGGGGCCTCCTTTGCATTCCTGGGGGCCTCCTTTGAAATCCTGGAGTCCTCCTTTGTAATCCTGGTGGCCTCCTTTGTAACCCTGGGGCCTCCTTTGCAATCCTGGGGGCCTCCTTTGCAATCCTGGTGTCCTCCTTTGCAATCCCGATGGCCTCATTTGCAATCTTGGGAGCCTCTTTTGCAATCCTGGGGGACTCCTTTGCAATCCCGGGGGCCTCCTTTTCAATCCTGGGGCCTCCTTTGCAATCCTGGGGGCCTCCTTTGTAATCCTGGAGGCCTCCTTTGCAATCCTGGGGCCTCCTTCGCAATCCTGAGGGGCTCCTTTGCAATCATGGGGGCCTCCTTTGTAATCCTGGAGGCCTCCTTTGCAATCCTGGGGACCTCCTTTGCATTCCTGGGAGCCTCCTTTGCAATCCTGGGGCCTCCTTTGCAATCATGGGGCCCTCCTTTGCAATCCTGGGGGCCTCCTTTGCAATCCTGGGGGCCTCCTTTTCAATCCTCGGGGCCTCCTTTGTAATCCTGGAGGCCTCCTTTGCAATCCTGAGGGCATCTTTCGCAATCCTGTGGGCCTCCTTTGCAATCCTGGGGGCCTCCTTTGCAATCCTGGAGGCCTCCTTTGCATTCCTGGGGGCCTTCTTTGAAATCCTGGAGTCCTCCTTTGTAATCCTGGTGGCCTCCTTTGTAATCATGGGACCTCCTTTGCAATCCTGCTGTCCCTATTTGCAATCCTGATGGCCTCCTTTGTAATCCTGGAGGCCTCCTTTGCAATCCTGGGGGCCTCCTTCGCAATCCTGAGGGCCTCCTTTGCAAGCCTGGGGGCCTCCTTTGTAATCCTGGAGACCTCCTTTGCAATCATGGGGGCCTCCTTTGCATTCCTGGGGGCCTCCTTTGCAATCCTGGAGTCCTCCTTTGCAAACCTGGGGGCCTCCTTTGCAATCCTGGGGGCCTCCTTTGCAATCCTGGGGACCTCCTTTGCAATCCTGGGGGCCTCCTTTGCAATCATGGGGGCCTCCTTTGCATTCCTGGGGGCCTGCGTGCCAATTGTTGGCACTCTCTTGATTTCTGGGGCCTCCTATCCTCTCCTAGGTGACTCCTTCTTCAAATTAGGGGCCTCCTCTCACGTCTTGGAGGCCTCCTCTCGTGTCTCGTCGGCCTCATTGCTCACTTTTTTCCTGTGTATTTCCGGATAGGGGCCTCCTCAAATTTCAGGGGGCGGCGCCCCCCAGTTTCACGGCAGGGGGGGACTGCCCCCTCTGCCCCCCCGGTGGCGACGCCCTTGGTAACGACACCGCGATGGGTGATCAACTGAATATGAAAGGCTGGAATCACACGTGAAAGGAGTTCTAACGACGTATTACTAGAGCCGTTTTCGAAGTGGGCTTACGGGCATAATTTCATCCCGGGTAAAATATTGACCGGTGAGCGAAGACCATCATGGGGTCAGATACAATATCACCGGCAGCGGAAGTAATGCAAGCATTAAATGGATGACAGGTGACTTGTGGAATGTGACTTTGAACAGCGGATCGATCTATGTCAGGACGAATAGCAGTTAGTTAGTTAGTTATTAGGGCTTTAGGGCGCATCGACTACATCGGTCATGTAGCGCCCAGGGACGAATAGCAGACGGCCATGACGGAAAGGTAAATTTGCAGATCAAGGTAACTTCTGAGTTTTGATTTTTTTAATACGCGCTCTTTAACGTGATTAAGATGATGCGACCACTCATGTTCTCCGCAAATGATTACTTTGAAGTCATCGGCGATCCATACAATTGGTGACGTCATAGGTATGGTACGGAGGAAATGTGCTACCATATTAACGGTATTTTACGAGCTAGCGCTGCAAACATTTACATACCTTAATAGGGTGGTCCGGGCTGTGGCTCGTTCGTTCGTACCTAGATGGTATCGGATCGACCAGCACGGCGCTGGGACTGCGAATTATAGTTTCGATGCTTCGAGAAGGAAATTATGAATCTCGCGGCCCCGGAATTCCTTAAAAAACAAGTACTGCCAAACCCTGGAACAATTTGGGCAAATAGCCTCGCTGGGAACGACACCGTGTTGTCGGAAAAAATCCAAACTTGCTTGACTGTCCTAAAAATGGCTTAATAATTTTGTGAGGTACTGAAGTGCAACCGGTACACAGCAAATGCGTCCTTTTACACCGCTACGCGTGACTGCGTGGCTGCGTTGCTTGTCAGCTGACTTCTGCTTCATCAATCAAGAATTGAAAAATTACATTTGAATAGGTAAACTATAGAAAAAACCTAACCTAACCTAGACTAAGATAACGTATAAATAAATGTAGCATATTATATTGTAACACAATCTAACCTAACCTAACCCAGCCTAACCAGAACAACCAGAATCGTCCCAAACTAACTTCTCCGCCCCGACGCCATCAAATCTCAGCAAACATTGTTAGCGCTGCCATTAACGCTAACAACATCGCAAGGAACTTCCCGCCTTTATCGGGGGTTTCGGACGCGTGTCGTTGCGAATGTTGTGTGTCTGGAATGACGTAGAATTAAGCCAGAAACATAAGGTTTCCGAAGTCAAGGAGTATTGAATCAAGTGCATGAAGTGTTGAATTTCTGTTTTTCACGTCTGTGACACACCAGGTACGGATAATTATACGTAGTTGACTATATATGTAGAGTGAAGATTATGATCGTATATTTCTTTGCTATCTGAAAGGTAATCATCTGCGGAGAAAATGAGTGGTTGCATCCTCCTAATCACGTTAAAATACATCGTATTCGGTAAAAAAATCATAAGAATCAAAATTTACCTTCATCTGCAATAATACCGACGGAAATCCAGTACTGTCCGATCTGCCCGATCGTCTGAAATCGACTGGCGTCGTCTCACGTACGGGCCTTGGTCTCGGCACGTTCCTTCTCACGTCCGGCCCTTGGTCTCGGCACCTTCCACCAATATGCTCCTGCAGATCACTACTGCCTGAAATGATCCTGGATTTCTTGCAATGTCTTGCCCTTAGTCTCGAAGACGAAGAAGAAGATGTCGGCAGTCATGAGGCCGCAGATGGCCGCGAAGAGCCAGAATGTACCCGCCTCGGTGATGGCGGCCGTGAGCGGTGCAAATGTGAGCGTAACGATGAAAGCTAGCGTCGCATTGAACGTCACCGCGATCCCACTTGCCACGCCCTTCACTTCCGGCGCGAACAGCTCGCCTGGAGACAGGGCAGGTCAAGTCAGGGAGGACCGCATCAGCTGATGGAACATATGAGGTCGACTCTACACAGCGATAGGCGGCCACTAAGCCGGTCATGTCGCACCAGGTCAGGGCGGCAATACAGAGCACTCGCAGCTGCAGCCACATCAAAAGAACACAGTGGCTACTCTGAAAAAGGTCAGGTAATAAATCCGCAGACGGGCACATGCATATATAAATCACATAAATCACATACCATCACGTCGTGGCACATACCACAGTGTTGGCCGATAGCTGCCACTGGCTAGCGGCTGTGCTGTGTGCACCGGCAGATAGCAGGCAGCATGCTCCCGCTTAGTCGAGTAGTCATGCCTCCGGTAGAGGCGAGACGTATGTCTTTCGCTGAGCAAAATGAACTTATTTTGGCAAAACGACGTACGGCATGCTTCTTATGTTTGTAAGTTTTGCTCTTCAACCTGCGTCTTGTACACGCTTATATTTTGCAATGACACCACTGGCATCCGTAGAGAGATGTGTTGTTTCAGCTGGACGTATAATGCAGCTTCATTTTGGTGGTGAGAAGACCAAAGGCAGTACGAAAAACCTATAGTTTTGAGGCCTCGCGATGTTACCTGCAGCTGGTCACCGTCACCGGTCATAATTCCCAGCACATAAAAAGCACCTGAAATTGAGAAATCAAACAGCGCAATAGAAGATGGGTTAATAATGATCGGAAGAATTCGAAGGAGCATACTATGGCGACGATGCACGAACGGATCCGAACAAGCACGCCATTATTTATTAGTTTTATTTTATGGCATTGCCATAAAATATTATTATATTTCTCTTCATTTCCCATTGACCTTCCATTTCTCGACATCCTTATGTCCTTGTCCTTCTTCCAGTCTATTGCGCCAGCGCCGACTGGCTACAGCACTCTATGCTGCATCTTCCCCGTTTCCTACGTTTCTTGTTCCTGTTTGACTTCCCTAACAACTACGCCCCTGGATGCTACTGTTCGGCTAACTGGTTTCTTCACTTCCAACCTGGACAATCATAGATACCAATTGTGTGTATGCACTTGTAAACAAAAACAGATACAACTACAGGTATACCGGCGGACGGCAGGCTGAGTGATCCGACAGATCACGTAACGGCAGCCCATTCGCGACCGCCGACGTTATCCAAGTAACGCCATTTCCATCGGGGTATCTTACCAGATACTATGGTGCAGGAGGGGAGGAATTAGGGGGGAGGGGGGGGGGCGGTCGCCTCCTTCACCCCCTTGGATCTGTCCGTGGTCGTCATGCTATTGCAATCAAGGTTCAGACTAGGTGGCACAAGGGGAACCAATCACAAGTGCCTCCCGTCGACTAGAGCTTCGTTATCTGATGTATGATATGTATATGTTTTGCTAAAAGCTCAGACACCACATTTCAGGATGACTGTTCTCGCATCTGGAATGCTTCAGAACACTAATTTGCGGCAGACCTCTAGCGCAGCCCAAGTACTGAGACCTCACGATATGCTGGTTACTTGAATACTGACAGGTACCTATTTCTGTTAGCCACGTTGGCAACAAGATGGTGTTTCATGATTATTTGGGATCAAGAATTAATAACGTGTGTAAAGAGGCTTACCTTCCTTCACCAATACATTTTCAATTTTCATCGCCGACAGGGCCGCACGACGTCGGACCAGATCACGATCACCAACCTTTCCCTGACATGCTTTGGTGGGCCAATTCAAATCGCATCCTACCAGTCCGTCACTCACCCATCATTAGCCAGGGAATCGGACCGAATCCGATGGAGAAAGCGAATATGTAGACCATCAGCGAGACGAGCGGCAGCCAGCCAATACTGGACACGTCGTTTCCCAGTGTTTTGTTGAGGTAGAAGTACACGCCGAGCACGAGCAGGCAGATGCACATGATGCTGTCGGAGCAAATCAGCAGGATCTTCCGGCCGAGACGGTCCACCAGCACCACGCCGGCGAACGTCGACAAGCACTGGACCACACCAATGATGATGGTGGAGAGGTTGGCATTGATGCTGCTGCCGGCATCCGAGAATATATTAGTGGTGTAGAACATAACTGCGTTGATGCCGCACAACTGCTGGCCGACCATCAGCATGAGTGACATGACTAACGGACGCAGGTTCTGACGGAGCGCCAAGTCGCGGAACGACGCCCGTTTGTCGCGCATCTCCTGGTTCTGGGAGCGCAGCCTCGCCAGCTCGCTGTTGATGTCAGCGGCGGGGCCGCGCAGCCACAACAGCGCATCGTGCGCCTCAAGCTCGCGATTCTTGCCCACCAGCCACAGCGGCGACTCGCGCACCACGCTCACCATCACCAGCCACGCGACCGGGAAGCAGGACGATGCCATGGCCAGGTAGTTCCAGCTGGCGTATTTTCCGATCACGTACGACAACAGTACGCCAAGCGTCACCTGGAACTGGAAGGCGGCGCCCATCGATCCGCGAATGCGCGGCTCACACACCTCACCCACGTAGGTGGGCACCACAACCATCGTGCAGCCCACTGAGAAGCCATTGACTACTCTGCCGGCGATGATGACGCCCACGTTGCCGGCGTACATGATCATCAGCCAGCCGACCATGGCGGGCACCGTGATGGCCACCATGGTCGTGCGCCGGCCCATGGTGTCCATAGCCCAGCCGGCGGCGAGACCACCAAACACAGCGCCCAGCGGCATCATCGAGCCGATCAGCGACTCCTCCGAACTGGTGGTGTGCAGTGTCGAGTTGTGCAGGTCAGGGTCCGCCGTGCTCGAGTAGCCCAGCGATAGGCCGCCCACGAGACCGCCGAATGTGGCTGCAACACATGTCCACAAGTGCCAGAGGGCGAGAACAGTCCAGCTGTCGGTCACAAGTGGGTGGGCCGATTGTGGGTGGCTGACTGCGACTGGGCCAACCGTGACACGCGTCTGCACCGACAGTCACTCTACCACACGCGACTGAACCGATCACAATATCTTGCTGAGCTTGCTGAGGACGCAATCAAAATATCAGGTGTGACTGGGTAGCATTTCACATCCATCTGCACCCACCCGGGCTATTCCATTTGTGTTAGTTTCGGCAGTATGGCATGGCTATCCTATCACTGATAAATATAAATCTACGCGTGTAAATCTACGCATACAACATCACACATCATAATTATGGTGATGTCATTGCGCTTCTTGCGCTACTGCTGCCCCTGAAACTTTCAAGCGGGGAATTGCTACACCAACACGAAACCAGGATGCCTAAATAAGTGTAAATGCTCCGTAAGCGGATGAAAATCCAACCCATTGAATGCTGAAGTAATAGAATAAGAAGTGTACGGAATCGTGAGTAGGATTGCAAACATTAAGTGTTTTATATACTTTTGTCAACAAATAATTTGTAAGGACTACTACACCACCAATCACAACCGTTAGCAATACTCCAGTTTGTGCTGAAACTCTCGACTGCCAGCGGAAATGAGACAGCACCGGGATCAACTGGTGGCAGAGTCGATGGCATGACGTTAGTAGGGCGCTCTTCTTCAAGCAAGTACAAATAAAGCAGCCACAATAACCAGCAAATCCTCGGACGTTCTTCTCACTAATGTCATACGTGTACTTGGTGCGTTTATGACGATATGAGGGGAGGAGTGGAACCTCTTTAGGACGAATAAGGGGGAAATGAAGATGCCTAATGCGCATGCGCATATCGCCAAAGAGCTTTGAAAAACCTGAGAATGGAAAAAACAAGTTGCTTGGAAAACCTGTAGGTAAAAAACCAAGCGCAAGCTATAGGGAAGCTATCGGGGCGGGTCAGGAACTGGGTGGGGGACCGGGTCGGGTACTGGGTAGAGACCGGGTCGGGGACTGAGTGGGGACCGGGTAGATGACTGGGTGAGGACCGGGTCGAGGCTGTGTTAGCGTGGGTCGGCGACTGGGTGGGGACCCGGTCGAGGTTGTGTCAGTGTGGGTCGGCGACTGGGTGGTATCGGATCGGGGCTGTATCGGGGCAGGTCGGGAACTGGGTGGGAACTGGGTCGGGAACTGGGTGGAGACCGGGTCGGAGACTGAGTGGAGACTGGATGGGGACCGGGTCGGGGAAGGTGAGAGACTGGGTGGGAACCGGGTCAAGGCTGTGTCAGGGTGGGTCGGCGACTGGGTGGGATTGGATCGGACCTGTGTCGGGGCGGGTCAGGAACTGGGTGGGGGACCGGGTCGGGTACTGGGTAGAGACCGGGTCGGGGACTGAGTGAGGACCGGGTCGAGGCTGTGTCGACGACTGGGTGGGGGCTGGGTCGGCGAATGGGTGGGAGCCGGGTCGGCGACTGAGTGGGGACCGTGTCGAGGCTGTGTCGGTGACTGGGTGGGGACCGGGTCGAGACTGTCGGGGTGAGTGGAGGACTGTGTAAAGATAATTTCTGGACTGGGTCACGCTGGATCGCACAGCAGCTTAGCCGGACGTGCTCACCTGCGATGCTGGTCAGCACCTGGAAGAGGATTTTTCCGGCAGGCTCCGACGCAGCGGCGGTGGCCTGATCTGACATGGCCACTGGTCGGAGGGAGACGGCCGGTAGCAGCGGCTCGTCATCCCCGTTCAGCAGTGGCTCAGCGTCGGTTGCCATGGCCGACTCGACAGCCATATCTTATCTGGCTACGTCCTGGTGAAGAGAGCATACAGATACCAGCAGCGCAGCCTGCACACAGTGGTGTAGCAAGTATTTGGTCCAAGGGGGGGGGGGAGGACATCTGAGTGAGGCCCCCTACCTACCAACGCTCTCGTCCCCACTTTTCCAAAACTCCTCGGATTTCGGTCTCTGCCTTTTCGAAGAGCCCGGAACAATGATATAATACATGTCTGTTTTGTATATATGCAATATTATACATGTATATATGTATATATATATATATACATATATATATATACGTATATATATATATATATATATATATATATATATATATATATATATATATATATATATATATATATATATATTTAGATATATATATATATATATATATACATATATACACACACATATATATATACATATATACACACATATATATATATATATATATATATATATATATATATATATATATATATATATATATATATATATATATATAGCAGCAGCAGCAGCAGCAGAAAACAGTAAAATAATTGTGATACATTAACACAAAGCTTCATATCTTTCATACCGTGACTTGAAAATACACGGATGCAAGACGAAGCACGATCGGTTTCATTTCTCGTTGGTTGGATGGTTATTAGGGTTTTAGGGCGCATCAACTGCATTGGTTATGCAGCGCCCAGGTTTCATTTCTCAATCCCTCAATCCCTGCCAGCTAAAACCTATTGTACGACTTTAACGGAAAAGATGATGCCATAGTATTTAGGCTAGGGCGATGTTTATGTGTGCACAGAGACTCCACACTACGGAGGTCCAGGATCGAATTACAACGGGACAAGATAAAAAGTCGTTAATGGAGAAGTGTGTATCACACGCAAATGAGCGTTCCCTGACTGGTGACGGGTCGGGGTTCCAGAGGACATGCTGAGTGCGGTCCGATCTCCCTAAATGTTGTACCCTACATGAGGAATACTGAGGGTCAGTCTTACAGATAAGATATTCTTGACAGCGGTTCGCTGGCACCGTCAAGGACTGGGAAATGCTGTCTAACTAGGAAGGTCTAGGCTTGCTGTCTGACTAGGAAAGGGAAACTAGGAAGGTCACCCACCGCCACCCCAGCGGCGGCGGCCGCCCCTGTGGCCACGGTCACCCCAACGGCCACAGCCGTCCTGGCGGTGACGACCACCCAAGCTGCCACAGCTGTCCTAGTGGCCTGACCACAGTTGCTCCAGCAGCTACGGTCGCTTGAGCGATGGCGCAACAAACAGCCCGGCGATAGCTGCGATGACCGCCGACCCAGCGGCGCCAGTTGCTTCGCTTTGGACTCGGGTGACATCGGTTATGCAAAAACAAAGAAAATAGCAAGTTGCAGGATGCTGTGTGTTTGTTCATAGATGGTTCGGCATGTTGCTAGTCTTTCCCCTGTCCCCAAATCTGGCACTTAATCTTCCACACCAGTATTCACGCCTCATTTTGAGAAAGTATGATGGTGTTGAAAAGGCACAACAATATGAGCCTCACCAGAGGTGCAGCCATGGGGCCACGGGACCCGCCCCCTTAGCAGCCCAAAATAGACTAGATTAAACAAGACATTTTGATATTTTCACCACACAACACTCAAAATTTTCTGGTGTAATTCATGCGCCGAAAGCTTTCTCTGTTTAATTTGTTTTTGGTTGACTCCCTTAGGAAAATATATGGCACTGAGCCCCACCTATGCCCCATCTATGGCTATGGCACTGAGCCCCACCGTTATCATGAACACCCTTCCTATTCAACTATGTCTGAACGTAGCGGATAAGTGAAAAAGCAATTATGCCCATGGAGATGATCAATTCGCCACCCCAGCCCTAAGTGTCTTATTATCCCACGTATTTAGCCATCTTTTATATACATAGGGACCCTTCGAAGAAAGGTGACCAATCTCCGAGGAGTTTTGGAAAAGTGCAGGGGGGGGGGGGGGGATTCGGTAGGTAGGGGGTCTCTGCAGATGTTCGCACCAAATCCAAATCGCACGCTGCCCCTGGACCAAATCCTGGCTACGCCACTGCACAGCGCACACCGCAAACATGAAGAACATTCATGCACTTCTACGGACGGTAGGTGTCTGTCATACAGGGACAGATGCATGGGTCTTTGCATGTGCATTAATGACGGGGGCTGCTTCACGGCTATAGATGGTTTCAGCCAAGATAACTAAAGGTTTCAATTGCCGCTAATCACGACAGTGTGGAAGGATGGTAGTGTTGGCTGGGAGTAGGTATCTGGTGATATGTGGGCTGTGCTCTGTTGGAAGTGTGTGTGTGTATTTTGTGTGTGTGTGTGGGGGGGGGGGCAACCATCCTGGAGGTGCATAGTGAGGTTACGGCTGAGTGTCGTAGTTGTGTGACCGATGTCGCATACATTACGGATTCCCCAGTCCCCGGTAGTGCACTTGAAACGATATACCATGTGGGTCTGTTGCAATGTGGTAGGTTTGAAGGGGTTTGAAGGTGTTGCGTAAAACGAGGGATGCCGTTTTTGGTGTCTGGTAGTGAACAACGAACCATTTTGTTGCCGACTATTTTGCCCCCCACACACACGCACACGCACACGCACACGCACACGCACACAAACACACACACACACACACACACATACACACACACTATATATATATATATATATATATATATATATATATATATATATATATATATATATATATATACATGTATATATATATATATATATATATATATATATATATATATATATATATATATATATATATATATATATATATATATATATATATATATATATATATATATATATATATATATATATATATATATATATATATATATATATATATATATATATATACATATATATATATATATATATATATATATATATATATATATATATATATATATATATATATATATATATATATATATATATATATATATATATATATATATATATATATCTATAGATGATAGTTAGATAGATGCATAGACAAACAGGTAGACGGACAGGCAGGCAGGTAGACAGACAGGCATGCAGACAGACAGACAGACAGACAGACAGACAGGTAGATAGATTGATAGATAGTAGAGATATGGGCAAACATGATTACATACAGGGGAAATCAGGCACTCCGCGCTGGGGTGGCTGATGATAGCGTCATCTGTGACGTGAGCAGCATAGAATCCTTGTCGTCCGAGTCACTGCTAAAATCCTCAATTACTGGCTATATTCGAACTAGAAGGAAAGTGAACAAATTCTCATCTACCCATGGGTGTAACCACTACGGGGGGGGTGTCTAGGGGACATGTCCCCCCTCAGTTTCTGATAAGTGGCGATTTGTCCCTATCAATTTCTTTCGCGTCCTCCCCCCCTCCCCAAACCTCAGCTACATGAGTATGATCGCCGCAAAATCATACTTTATCATTTATAAAGTGAAAGTATCCATGCAAGATAATTACCAGAAATACTAGAAACCGATCCAGCCAATCAACGGGCTCCACAGGCTATCTGTCGTCACAAAATCTCCGAGTGGTAAATCAGTAAACGTAGAAATATCTGCTTCCAGGCGATTTTTTTGATTTTTTTTCATTCTTGAATAATATGAAACTTGACCATCCTGTGTTTTCAGTTGGGTGGGAACGGGTGGGAAATTGTGCTTTGCGAGGCAACAAATGTGCATTATCGCAAGGCTTTATACGTCTTAGATTGCATTTCCCTGCGCATATATCGATATATCCTGAACAAACGTGACTCTGGGTGTCCTTGGGTATCTTCATGACCATGGAGGAAAGTGTCATGGGCAGCCTACGTACGTCAAGTTAACGTCGTATTCGTATTCGTATTCAGCGACGAGTTCGCCAGAGGCGTATTTGTATTGGCATTTGCACTCAGCGACGGGTTTATGATCGTTCGAATCAATTACCACAAATGTGGTACTGCTTGTACTGAACACGCTGGAAGCAACTACACAGGTCTCACATGACCGCCTTAACGGTCAAGGTTCAACGCAAACCAGTTTCTTCGGCAGCCTCCCATTTTTTCAGTTTTCACCCAAACCTGCCAAAATCTGGTATCAAGCGATAGCTTGCGGTGAACCATCGTGTAACATTTCAAACCGGTGCATGTCAAGGTCAAACTTCAAGGTCAAAGCTTAGCTTGATTTATTAGATGGCGATATTAAAGCGATGTCGACCGAACACAAGGTTCGGTTGCTATCGCTTCAATTTCCATAAAATGGGCATCATTCCACGTGGCTTGTTATGCGGTATCAGAAAGCTAAGCAATCTAATTATGTGTCAAGGACAAAGGCCAAGCTGATCCTTCGGTCGCCTGATTTTGTTTTTCGCTCAAACCTATCCAAATCTGGTATCAAGCGATAGCCAGTGGTTAACACTCGAGTAACATTTCAAACAGAGACATGTGAAGGTCAAAGGTTTGATTGAGTTCTTCCATGGCCTCGCGTTTCGTCGCTATGGCTCCAATTTGCATTATGTGGGTGTCATTCGACGTGGCTTGCCGTACGGTATCAGAATGTTCAGATATCGAAATAATTTCGAAGGTGTCGAAGGTCCGGTGTGTGCATAATGATTGAGTGTAATAGGAATAAGAGGATCAAATATGTTCGCAGCCGTAGTAATAACAAGCACTCATATCCCATATGACTAGGAGCTTCTCCAAGGAATCCATCATTACCTGCTCGGACGGCGCTCTCATCGCTGGTTTTTAAATTACACTGTCACATTGCTGTTTCTGACATTCAAAATATATAACTTTTTTTCAAATTGTTCGCTGTCCTCTTAAAGGTTCAACGGAAGTTGTCATATTTGCAAGAGAAGCCACACGTGAATGCGCACGATTTTATAACCCGCCGGAGTTCATAACCGTGAGAGAGCGATGTTGTATTCAGCGTTGGATCGAGGAATTGTCATGGGCACTATACAGTATAATTCCTCCAGTCATCTTATCTAGGCAAGATGTTCTGTCGTCTTTAGGAAGTCAATTGCCTGTTTGGAACGCGTCCAGACTATCCAGCTCCAAATCCGCTCGGAGAAGAGCGATCTCATCGCATGCGAACAGATATCGCAATGTTTCTTCTTCCACCTCGCAGTGACGACATGTAGATTAGCTGCCAGAGATGGGCGCCATGTAGGTTCGAAGATTAGTCGAATATCCGATGCGCATCCGGGCCAGCTCGGCTCTCTCTTGTCTTGTTAGTGATTCCTCGGCTTTGTCAATTTTGGTGGTTGGGTTTCCAGGACTTTGGAAGAGCTCAGGGCGCGGATTTCGTCCGCTGCCACTCTGTCGTGGATCCTCTGCGACACGGAGCGCGGATGGACCAGTGGTTCCAGGATCCAGTGGTTCAGGCGGGGAACCACTTCTTGAAGTAAGTGCAGGATGTTTCGCGCATCCTTCTTTTTGGTGGAATGGTAAGAAGTGGGTGGCAGGTGTGGCTGAGATTTGAGAACTGGGACACAACCTGTGCTCCAACCATGTTCAAATGATCTCTGACAGGGAGAATCGATGTTTTGTGGTGGAGGTTTTTTTCGGCCGTCATCGTCACACATCCTGTGATTATGTGGAGGCATTTGTTCTGGGAGATCTGCAACTTTTTAAAACTTGTGGAGATAATTGGGGAGTATACACAGCAGCTCCGTAGTATATTGTTGGGCGTATTGATTGGCGGTAAAAATACGAGAGGGTTTCTTTGCTCTGCCAATTTTTTTTGGAGGAAATGACCTTCAGCATTTTTAGTTTCTTGTCGAGTGTTTTCAGTGTTTCGGAGATGTGTGTATTGAATCGTAGGGAAGGATCGAGTAACAGGCCCAACAATTTAGGGTTTTTGGTGACTGGAATAGCAGATTGGTAAATGTACAGTTTCGGTTTCAAATTGTGCTAATGAGAATCAGACGTCACGATCGACACTGTCGATTTTTGTGGGGAAAGAATCAGCCTGTTCTTTATAGGCCATTTTGAGAGCCTGGTGATGTACCATTGGAGGGTTCGTTGAGCAGTCAAGAGTTTGGGGTGCCTACAGGCAATGAAGAAGTCATCTGCATATGGGAGGAGGATGCAGTCTGTGGAGGTTATTGGTGCGTCTGATACATATAAATTGAACAGGGAGGGGAATCACGGCTCCTTCTGGCACCACGTCCTTAGAGATTCGGCTTCTTTCTTCTACATTATCCCGCGCCGTCTCGGGGGCGGGGGGTCGTTATCGACCCCCTAAGGTTTTCCGCGGACAGTGAAAGAACGGCGCGCGGAAACGCGCCGAAATTTGGCATACCTTTTCCCACATCAATTTGGCATGTTGTGTAAACATTTTGAAGTCAGGTCATCCAAGATCAACGAGTTAGTCAAGGTCAAGTGAGGTCACCTCCAAAAAAGTTCAACCAGTCGTCACGCTTTTTTTCTTCTTTTTTATATACATTTAATCCGAGTTCTTGTTGGGGTGGCTTTATGAACCAGGGTCCTATTGCTAAGCAGAGCTTGTTGCGTGAACCCTGGCCCCACCACCCGATCCATTAATTCCAGTTCAACGGAAGAATTTTGACCGAAAGTTTAACGTGCCGTCAATGCACCGACACGGCCGCCCGGTAGCTCGTCCCCGGCCTTATCGGGCTAGCTGCCAACTGACCCTCCCAGCCGGGGGCTAAATGCGAGCGCGCGAAGCGACTCGAACCCTGCGTTGCCAGGACAGGGGAGACCAGAGCAGGCCAGCGCTCTAACCAACTGAGCCACCGGGGCGGCGCTTTAACGGATAAAGATATTTTAATGAAACTTTCAGCGTTTGCTTATCTTTAGGGATGCAACAAAGCGCACCAGAGGATTTTTTCTGTTTTTGATTACTTATTAGTTTTGCATATTTGCCCATTAGAGTTAATATCGAAGATTCTGCCTAAAGTAAGTTTTTTACAATTGTAGGGAGTTGACTTCGAACAACGTTTTATTCGGTCCGCTCTACCCATTAGAAAAGCAAAATGAAAGAAAACTTGACATCGAAAAATTTGGAAATTTGAATAAAAATAAATTTTGAGTTTTGGGTGGCAAAAATGGTATGGCCCTGGTCGATTTCGCTTTCCTTTTCTGATTCCAAATATTTTTTGTTTTTCAAATATCGCCCAAAATGAACTCCCCAGAGCCAAAAACGTGATGTAAGTCGTGAAAACTTAGGCCCCTAGTGACGTCACTTTGGGGGTGGGGGAAATCTTGGGGTGTGTGGCTCTACTCGTCGAGTGCTTTCCGATGACACCTCTTTCGTTTTCGTGCGACGCTTAGTTTGGGGATTAGAGGGGGTCCCTATCGACACCCCCCCCCCCCGAGTGAGGATATGACCGGGAAGATGGGAAGGTTATCTATCTTCACGACCGAGCGACGATCCGTCAAGGAATCACATAACCAGAGAATAGGGGAGGGACACTTATCTTGAGGGGCGCAATTTCTTTGGAGCGGCGCCACTGCGAAAGTACCTGGAGGGGCACCTCTGGCTGAAAAATTCGAGGGGGTGGGTTACACTCGGCCCTTCCCGAATGGGCGTCCTTCCTTCCATGGGAGTCTAGCTGAAAAAAAAAATTAGAGCGGGTACACTGGAACCTTTCAGAGGGGCGCCTTTTCCCGGCCGGAGAGACGATGCCCTCCATGTGAGGGGTACATGCGTTCAATGCCACGCCCTTTATCCGCCCCGGTTGTCATTGCATCGAAATGTGTCCCCGTAAAACAGGAAAGCATGGGAAAGGTTATCGTATGTCCATATTTACTGAAATGCAACTATCGTCCAATTTTTCCTGCTACAAGAGGGCAACGTTTAACGTACTTACAGCATTGCTCTATGGTGATCGTGAAATCGGGCCCAGCACGTACGAATAAAGCAAGATATTGATAGGCTAGATTGACTGATTTATGATTCATTGAATTATTGATGATTGAACTGCTTGATTGATAGCTAGATAGTGATAAGGAGTGAAGGAAAGTTGCTTATTTTGGCGAAACTTTTTGTCCCCAAATATCATTTTTAACAATAGGAAATCTGAAAACCAAATATTGAAAATAAAGTGGCTGAAATCCAAGCATTTTTTTCAGGAGGGGGGGCAGGGCGGCGCTACCCCTCTATCCTGTCCAAACTTACCGCGTCCCTAGTTTGTCCCCCCTCCATTTCGAAGCCGTGGCTACACCCATTGCGAGGTGGTGGTATCCCCAGCAATCGCAACGTGATTCCATGGGATTGCACCGGGACCCCGTAAAATCACGTTGGGGCAGCCAAAACCGATCCACGTGGCTCCAAAACCCGAACCAGAATACTCACAATAGCGCTTCTGGTCGAAAATCCCAGTCCGGCCCAAAAAATTCCGGACGGGGGGAGGGGGGGCGGAACAAATACAGCGGGATCCAGAGAAATCGCGGCAGGGCACAGAATCGTACCCGGGATCCCACAAAATTGTGCTTGAACGCCAAAATTCACATCGTACCACAAAAACTCACGCCGAGGTTTTTGAAAAATGAACACAGCGTACCCCGAAAAATCGCACTGGGGTTCCAAAAATGCCCGTCGAGGACATTTTCCCCAGTGCTTATCCAGTCGGGCTTTGAAGACTGCACTCGTTTCAGCGGAGACATTTTCGGCCAGCAGAGACGACTGCTCCAGTCGCATACCACCCTGATCGCGAAGTGATTCCTTCTGCGTCTTCTGTGTACGGCTATCAAAATGCTAGGTTCCGTCGAGCAAAGTTTTACGCACAGGGGCAATGGGGTAGACTATTGTTAAATGATTCGATTTCTGATGTCCTATTTACTCATTTATTTCGTACTCGCCATTGGGTTAGGCATTCGGTTGTGATCATGATCTACCAATCGGCAACAATAGACATATCAATACATTGTGCCAGTGCCATCAGTAGGCAGCAAAGTCAAACACCAAATACTCACAAATCACAGTCCAACATCGCCCATTGCCACCTCATAGACAAGGGCAGCCACATTTGGAAACCCGACCATCATGCAGACCACGAACATCATATACACTTCGCTAACTGTCCAGCAGTTAATTACCCTGTTAAGACTTAAATTTACGTATATATATATATATATATATATATATATATATATATATATATATATATATATATATATATATATATATATATATATATATATCGAACTCGCACAACAATGCTCCCAACGATGACCCAGCAAAGTCGCACCTCTGCTTCCTCGTTAATTCTTTCCTACTCGTAGCCACCTGGCGCTAGTACAGGGCGTTCTGGATCGGGGACGTTGCTGACAATTGCGATGTCCATCGGCGCCGCGTCAATGCCACTCGGCTGGGTGTGGGGGGAGGTGGAGTCCGGCGACGCCTCCACTCGACCCGGCCACCGGCGCAAGGTCAGCAGTGCGCACTGGATCTGCCTCGCCCACGGCAACAGCCTTGGCGGCATTCTTCACCGCTCTCGGCCGCCCCTGACACCAACAGGCATGCAATGGTCACGCCTGCCACACGGCACTCGGTCGCGGTCACCGGCCCCACGGGCGCCGACCGATCTCGGCGCACGAACGGAACCAGCGGCCGTTCCAGGGGCGGCCGGGGCCGTCGCGCGGGCCGCCATCGGGGCATCCGCCACTAAAGATGGACGCAACCTGCTCCATGTTGGCGACGCGACGACTGCCGGACTGGGGAGTCATCTGGATGAACGCGGCACCTTTCCTGGTGAACACCGTGTATATGCACTTGGTGTCACCGAATAGATGCACCGTGTAGATGCACTAAACTACAGAGCGCTTGGTGGCTAATACTACGGGACGTCATTTGATTAAATTACTCCCAGTCTGGAGATATGAATGACATCCTATCAGTGAAGGGCACATGTGTTGTCAAAAGGCGTTATCAAGTAGCGAATATCTGCTTCATGTAGGCATGGCGTGATATAAGGACAACTGATCGCGTTTTCTGCAGCACGTGGCGGTACCGTTGCTCCCCGCTGCGGTTTTATATTTTATTTAGTACGGCTATAGCTTTCGAAGTAAAGTATACGTATTTTTTTCAGGGTATTTGCATGGTGGAACGTTCCAATTTTAAGATGCAAACATTTACTATGCGTATTGAAAATGACTTAATTCCACAGCTAACTCAGATATGGAGATAGATACAGCCCGTATCACCTGACACGGTAGATATTTTGTGCAGGATGCCAAAAAAAGCTTGGTGGGCTAAAAATTGTGTTCGTGGGGTAATCAAGTACACCTTAGCGAAAGTTGCGAAAATGCCGATAAGTTTCCCGATACAGGGCTTCAGTCTCTCCATTTTTATGGAGGAACAGATGCTACTTTTGTGATTATATCTACATCGGCGCGGGAGGAGCACGTCGTTGTACTCTTCTGTGCCCTGAGGAGAATATATAGCTCACGTCAGGCCGCAATCTGGGAAGGCTATTGATCAATTTAAAGACGATATAATTTATTATTTCCTGTGAATAGGGTGGAGACGTCAAAGTTATGACTCAAAAGAACCGAGGACTGAAGGGGACTGCGCACTGAAAGGGGCTCATGACGAAAACGTTTCCGGCTTCATTCACAGGCACCAGCTCGTACCAGGATTTTCACATGTCCTAGAGGCACGAAGCTGTACGGATTTCTGGCCAACACTCCAGTTCACCACATTTTATGGCTAACCTGCAACCATTAGGATCCTCTGCTCAATCCGGTCTAGAAGATGTTATACATTTACCATTTCGGTTAACTACAAACGACCCCACACGTTAGCAGCGAAGATGTCAGTAGTTCCTGCATCTTTCGCTGGTTGGGCAGCGTCCTCCCATAGGATATTCATAGCTTTTCACCTTGCACCCATGGAAAGTCACCCGTTTGACATGGTCTGTGACTAGCAAGATACACTTATATTCCATCAAAAGTGAAGGATGTGTACATAGAAAAGTGGCAATATGAAAAAGTGGAAACCAGACATAAAAATGCAAGTGGCCTCGAGTTAGGTTATCAGGTCAGACGGGAGACCTAAACTGGTAAAAACGTTTGTGCATACGTCTGTGGCTAAGTACTATTTTTGGGACAACGGTGTTTAACGGCAAACTGTCCTCTAATTGTGCTCCACGCTCAAGTCCATATCAGGTTAGTCAGTTGAGATACGACCTGGAATGTTCCAAGAAAGCACATCGCAGGGACTCTGGAGGCTAAAATATGGAGTCAGGCGAAGTAAGAATGTCTTAACAAAGGCAACTTTGCAGGCTGGTTTTTACGTGACTAGGCTCCACAAACTTGATTTGAATAAAAACTTTTGTATTTTTAGGGGGTTTGCAAAGCTTTGCAAAAAATTGTGATCTTTTTTGTAAAAAAATTATGGAGCGAAACTGAAAAAGTTACCATTACTTTGGTGACTTTTCGATGAGTACATGTTTTGAAAATCACAAGCTTCAACGTTTCATCACATATTTCCTCACGCTAGACATTCACTTTATCGATAAGCTTGACCTTCGCGCATCTTAGTGTGTCAGACTAAATCTCCAGTTGTCATGTCAACACTGAAGCACGCAATCACCTGAGCATTTGCCTCGCGACCCGGGTTCGAAAACTATAACAAAGACCGGGCGACTAACTACACTCCGACACTGACCTACTTGGCCTGACCTGGAAAGTGATGTACAAGAAATGGACCAAAATGTTTCCAAAAATCGAAACATCAAGGATGAAGATATGCCATGCCGTTTCCCACATCTCTCTACACAGCTCAGAGCAGAGGAAAATGTGGGATCAAAGTGACCTGGAACTGTGAGGAAAAAGTCCATGTGAAGTAGGCCTTTTTATGGTTGCAGAGGTTGATATCTGACACATGCTCCTACAACTCACTCAGTAAAATGTTCACCGTGCTCATTGACTCCCGAGCTTATGGTACCGTGCTTAGCATTCAAGGCAACAGAGGGCTTATTTCAAATAGATAAGTGTTGCGTGTAATGACGTTTAAACGGTACAAGTTAACATAACGAAGGGTAATTGACTGAATATGAAAGGCTGGAATCACACGTGAACCGAGTACTAATGACGTATTACCACAGTCGTTTTCTTTCCAAGTGGGTCTACGGGCAGAATTTCATCCCGAGTAAAATATTGATCAGTGAGCGAAGACCATCACGGGGTCAGATACAATATCACCGGCAGCGGAAATAAGGTCGGGAAAAATGGATGAGAGGTAACTTGTGGAATGTGACACTGAACAGCGCACCAGTTTATGTTCGGAAAAATAGCACACTACCACCGTGGAAATATAGTAGCAGTGCACTGCCGGATCGTCTGAAATCGACACCGCCTGCCCTTGGTTTCGGCACGTTCCGTCTCACGTGCCGCCCTTGGTCTCGGCACGTTCCGTCTCACGTGCGGCCCTTGGTCTCGGCACGTTTCGTCTCACGCGCGGCCCTTGGTCTCGGCACGTTCCGTCTCACGTGCGGCCCTTGGTCTCGGCACGTTCCGTCTCACGCGCGGCCCTTGGTCTCGGCACGTTCCGTCTCACGTGCGGCCCTTGGTCTCGGCACGTTCCGTCTCACGCGCGGCCCTTGGTCTCGGCACGTTCCGTCTCACGCGCGGCCCTTGGTCTCAGCACGTTCCACCAACATGGTCCAGCGGATCACTACTGCCTGAAATGATCCTGGATTTCTTGCAATGTCTTGCCCTTAGTCTCGAAGACGAAGAAGAAGACGTAGGCAGTCATGAGGCCGCAGATGGCCGTGAAGAGCCAGAATGCACCCGCTTCGGTGATGGCGGCCGTGAGCGGTGAAAATGTGAGCGTAACGATGAAAGCTAGCGACCAGTTGAACGTCGCCGCGATCCCACTCGCCACGCCCTTCACTTCCGGCGCGAACAACTCGCCTGTAGACAGGTCAGGTCAGGTCAGGGAGGACCGCATCAGCTGATGGAACACATGAGGTCGACTCCACACAGCGATAGGCGGCCGCAAAGCCGGTGTCCTCATGAGATCAGAGGATAACTGATCTTACATCTGAAATGCTTACGAACACTTATTTGTGGTAAACGTCTAACGTAGCCCAAGCACTGACCCCTCACGATATGCTGGTTACATCATTACTGGTAAGTACCTATTTCTGTTAGTCATATTGGCGACAAGATGGCACTTCAGTATTATTTGCGATGAAGAAACTAATCACGTGACCCAATCAGTAACCATAAATATATGAGGTAATGCCCTAGCCTGACAATAGAACTCCCCGTTCCGATGACTGATTCCGATTTCATCAGAATGGTCACCTGTCCATCGGTGCAGAATCCAGAAATATTTATATCTGTAGCTACAGCTGTAAAGTACAACCAGTCACCGTCGCAGGGTGCCTCCTACCATGGCCAGAGTGATGAACACATGAACACAATGAGGAACCGGTCACTGCTGCAGCCACACTACTGAATTTACTTTGCACATGCCAAGCAAGCCGCAAGCATTCATGATCGGAACAACATCTAGTTATCTATCTGAACAAGCCAACATCACTGGTTGTAGGACCACTAACGAAGTTCACAGTTCCATTACAGAAGGCAAGGAAACAGTGATTAAACATATTAGATATCTATGGTTACGGATCGATGCAAATCTTCGTACCCGAACAGACCTGCAAACACAACAGCATACTTCGAAATGAAAACAAGTTTGGCTCTTTTTTGTGTGGGGGTTAGGGCACAGCGAATGCACGGGGTATTACACGCCCGTGACCTGAAGACCTGCGAATCCAAATTACAGCTCGCTGACCACTCGGTTTCAGGTGGGCCAATTCAAATCGCATCCCACCAGTCCGTCACTCACCCATCATTAGCCAGGGAATCGGACCGAATCCGATGGAGAAGGCGAATATGTAGACCATCAGCGAGACGAGCGGCAGCCAGCCAATACTGGACACGTCGTTTCCCAGTGTTTTGTTGAGGTAGAAGTACACGCCGAGCACGAGCAGGCAGATGCACATGATGCCGTCGGAGCAAATCAGCAGGATCTTCCGGCCGAGACGGTCCACCAGCACCACGCCGGCGAACGTCGACAAGCACTGGACCACACCAATGATGATGGTGGAGAGGTTGGCATTGATGCTGCTGCCGGCATCCGAGAATATATTAGTGGTGTAGAACATAACTGCGTTGATGCCGCACAACTGCTGGCCGACCATCAGCATGAGTGACATGACTAACGGACGCAGGTTCTGACGGAGCGCCAAGTCGCGGAACGACGCCCGTTTGTCGCGCATCTCCTGGTTCTGCGAGCGCAGCCTCGCCAGCTCGCTGTTGATGTCAGCGGCGGGGCCGCGCAGCCACAACAGCGCATCGTGCGCCTCAAGCTCGCGATTCTTGCCCACCAGCCACAGCGGCGACTCGCGCACCACGCTCACCATCACCAGCCACGCGACCGGGAAGCAGGACGATGCCATGGCCAGGTAGTTCCAGCTGGCGTATTTGCCGATCACGTACGACAACAGTATGCCAAGCGTCACCTGGAATTGGAAGGCGGCGCCCATCGATCCGCGAATGCGCGGCTCGCACACCTCACTCACGTAGGTGGGCACCACAACCGTCGTGCAGCCCGTTGAGAAGCCATTGACTACTCTGCCGGCGATGATGACGCCCACGTTGCCGGCGTACATGATCATCAGCCAGCCGACCATGGCGGGCACCGTGATGGCCACCATGGTCGTGCGCCGGCCCATGGTGTCCATAGCCCAGCCGGCGGCGAGACCGCCAAACACAGCGCCCAGTGGCATCATGGAGCCGATCAGCGACTCCTCCGAACTGGTGGTGTGCAGTGTCGAGTTGTGCAGGTCAGGGTCCGCCGTGCTCGAGTAGCCCAGCGACAGGCCGACCATCAGGCCGCCGAACGTGGCTGCAACACATGTCCACAAGTGCCAGAGGGCGAGAACAGCCAGCTATCGGTCACACGTGGGTGGGTCGATTGTGGGTGGCCGATTGTGGGTGGCCGACCGTGACTGGGCCGACCATCACACGTGACTGCACCGACAGTCAGTCTACCACACGCGACTTGACCGATCATCACACTGCTGATGCGTCAATCAAAACATCAGGTGTGACTGGGCCGCATTTCACGTCCCATACCGCACCAAACTGGGCTGTTTCATTTGTGCTAGTTGTGGCATTATCACATGGCTATTCTGTCATTGATTGGGTAAACCTAGGCATGCAGGGGCCCAGGTAAAGGATGTTGGGGATAGGATAAAAGAAGTAATGAAGGGTAATGGAGAGAGTACAATTGTAATTGTGCAGGTTGGTGTAAATGATGTAGGAAGAGCAAAAAACAGAGAAAACAATAAAAGAGTATAGGGCTTTGATAGGTAGGTTGGCAGAAAGTAGGAAAAGAGGAATGGTAACATCCATCCTCCCTATGGTAAATGCAAGTATAGAGTGGTACTCGAGGGCCATTGGGCTGAATACCAGGGTGGCCAAGATTTCCAAGGAGCTTGGGGTGGGGTTCTTGGCTTTGTGGGGGAATTTTTGGGGAGGACTGAAATGTTTGCATTAGATGGGTTACATTTGAGCAAGGTTGGTTGGTTATTGGTTTTACGACACGTCGAACGTTGAGTCATATAGCGTCGCCAATCTCTCACGCCGATTGGTCGCGGGCGAAGAGTAGCGACAGGTGAGATTCGAACCCACAATCTTTCGATTGCGAGACGAGCATCTTACCCCTAGACCACACGTCCCCTGCACATTTGAGCAAGAGAGGAGTTGAATTGCTCAGCAATAGGTATGAGGAGGCTCTCAATAGGAAACAGGGAAACTAGGCAGGTCATGGGGGATGTAGCTGATAAAGAGAGAAATCTTGCAAGCAAGGGAAGGAATAGTTTGGGGCTTTAGGGCGCATTGGTCGTTTAGCGGAAGGAATAGTTTATCATGTTTTATGTCAATGCCAGAAGTGTTAGGAACAAAATTGGGGAACTGCATGCATATATGTTGTTTGAAAAGCTAGATTTGGAATGCATAACATAAGCATGGGTTAATGAAAGCATTTTTTGGAGACAACTTGCAAGAATTTGAATTGACAGGCATGCTTATCAAAGTAAGGCAAGGATAGGAGGAGGTATACTCTTGTATGTCAGACAAGTTAGTTTGTTATTTTGGTTTTAGGGCGCATCGACTACTTAGGTAATGTTGCGCCCATATGTCAGACAAGTAATGAAATGTCATTTCATAGAGGATAGTGTACATAATGAAGGAGTAGAATCCTTGTGGTTAGATATCATTCTGAAGAATGGAACCAAATTTAGGATTGGGGCATTCTATAGACCTCCAGACCAGAATGAAAATATGGACAGGTTGATGCAGGAAGAGATAAGTAGGAGAGTCCAGGAGAGAACTGTTTTGTTGGGGGATTTCACATAACAGGATTGGGAAGCAAAACTATAGGTCTAAACAAATCAGGAATAAGTTTCATGGATTGTTTTGAGGAAAATTTCTTCTTTCAAATGATACATGAACCTACAAGGGAAAATTAAATATTAGATCTTGTGCTTACTAATCAGGAAAATTTGGTACAAAATGTGAACATAGGAGAGACCTTGGGTAATAGTGATCACAGCATTATATGCTTCTCATTGTATGTTGGAAGTGTAGGAACCAATAAGACATTGATTCCAAATTTTGCTAAAGGGAATTACAATGAGTTCAGGATCTTCCTGAATGAAATTCATTGGGCAGAGTTATTGAAGGGTTGGTTGGTTATTGGTTTTACGACACATCGACCGTTAAGTCATATAGCGTCGCCAATCTCTCACGCCGATTGGTCGCGGGCGAAGAGTAGCGACAGGTGAGATTCGAACCCACAATCTTTCGATTGCGAGACGAGCATCTTACCCCTAGACCACTCGTCCCCCTGACTTATTGAAGGGCTTAGATGCTTATGAAATGTGGAGAATTATAAAATATAAACTATTTCAAGGTCAGGATAGGTTCATTCCCAATAGGCAAATTAGATTAACCAGGGTTAAGCACCCTTCATGGCTGACCAGGGAAGTAGAGCATTTACTGGAGTTAAAGAAACAGGCATTCAAGAAACTAAAATATGCTAGCTGTGAGGTAAACCACAAATCATATAAAATAGCTAGAAATAAAGTTAGGTGTGTAGTGTGTAAGTGCCATCTAAAAGACTGGCTGAAATCAAATTAGCTCGGGAATGTTCAGCAGGTAATGCTAAGAGATTCTTTTGTTTCTACAAATTTAAGGCTAAAAAGTGTAGTGTAGGACCACTGAAGGTAGATGGGGAATTAGTGGTTGATGATTGTGATATTGTGGAATCCCTAAGCAAGCAATTCTCATCAGTCTTTACGAAAGAGAATTCTGGTAGAATAGAAACAACTGAATCTTATGCCATGACAGATGATAGGTTGGAGTATCTTACAATAACTACAGAAGCTGTAGAAAAGCAGTTGCAGAATATAAAACCTAATTAAGCTTCTGGACCAGATGATATATATGCTAGGGTCTTAGTAGAGTGTGCTAAAGCTTTAGCAGTTCCCCTAGGTATAATTTGCAGGCGGTCTATGGAATATTCCGAAGTGCTTGAAGATTGGAGAAATGCAAATGTAGTACCAATTTTCAAAAAGGGAAGTATGAAGTGTGTAGGGAACTACAGGCCAGTCAGTTTGACCTCAACAGTTTGCAAGGTACTAGAAAATCTGGTTAAACAAAATGTTCAGATTCATCTTGATAGGCACAATCTTTTAAGGGATACTCAACATGGATTTCGATCTCAAAGGTCTTGTTTAACTAACCTTTTGGAGTTCATGGAGTGTGTTACTAAAGAAGTAGACAATCAAAGCAGGATGGATGTTGTGTACTTGGACTTTAGCAAAGCTTTTGCTAAAGTTCCACATGGGAGGCTAATTCATCAACTACAGCAACATGGGATTGTTGGAAAAGTTCTAGGTTGGATTGAAGCATGGTTGAGGGGAAGGAAACAAAGGGTAATGTTAAATGGATGTAAATCTGATTGGAAGGATGTTCTGAGTGGAGTACCACAGGGCTCTGTTCTAGGGCCACTTCTCTTTATCATCTTGGTGAATAACATTGAGGTAGGGCTGAGGAATAGAGTATTCAAATTTGCTGATGACATCAATCTGGTAGGAGTGGCAAACAGCTGTGATCAATCTATAAATATTGAACTAGACTTGGAGGACCTAAAAAAGTGGGCTGATCAATGGGAGATGTCTTTCAACTATGACAAGTGTAAGGTTATGCATCTGGGGTCTGGGGGTGAGACTTTAAGATATACAATGGGAGGGAGGGAACTGGATGTTATTGAAGAGGAACTTAGGTGCGTTGGTTTCAAGAGACCTTAAAGCAGAAAAAACAATGTAGCTCAGCTAGGAACAGGGCACTCAGAATGCTGGGACTCATTAATAGAAGTGTGCTATACAAGAGCAAGGAAGTCATGAAAAAACTATACTTAGCATATGTGCGACCCCACTTGTAATATTCTGTACAAGCATGGAGCCCCTACCTAGAAAAAGATATAGACATGTTAGAAAGAGTGCAGCGCAAAGCAACTAGACTCATCAGTGGAATAGGTAACTTAGAATATGGAGAAAGGCTTGTGGCATTGGATATGTACTCACTCAAGTATAGGAGATTAAGGGGGGACATGATTGAAATGTACAAAATTGTTAAAGGACTAGATCAGGTCAGTTTGAATGGTGCTCTTCAGTTTAGAGTATCACATAGGGGTCATCAATTCAGGTTACACAAGTTGAGGTGTAGGACAGTTAAGCGACAACAGGTCTTAAGTCAAAGGGTTGTTGATCAGTGGAATGGGCTGCCTGATGATGTTGTGGGGAGTTCCTCATTGAACGTATTTAAAAGTAGGATGGAATTTTTTTTTAGACAGGAAAATCTTGTTTTTTAGTTCTAATTTGTGATGTATGGGGTGAGATTTATGTTAAGTAAATGTGCACCGCACAGACCCCTTTAAGCAGGCATGGATGCAATTGGAAAATTATTGATAAGGCATTCAATCTACATGTGTTAAGAGAGATCAGGGGAATAGGGCTGGATAGCTAGGGTGGATGGGCATTGATGGGTGTGTGGGATGTTGGAGGACTGGTTTCTTCAGGATGTGGGATGGTTGGGGTTTGTCTTTTTGCCAGGTTTATGGTGTCTTCCATTTGCAGACTTAACTGGATGGGCCTTTGGGTCTCTTATTAAGTCTGAATGCTTTATAACTTTATATAGGGTGTACCTAGCAATGGATTCAGCACCTTCCTTCGGGATGTGATACTGATGAGATTGTCTATGGTAGCACAATGGGTATGATGGGAGAAGTTTGTAATTGTTGAGTGTGTTATACAATAGCAAGTGAATGGTGCTAGATAGGCTGGGATATATAGCTCTCTAGGAACTTGAGATAAGGGATTAATTTGGGGTGAGAGTATGTACATTTCTAGTACCTTTTTTAGATAGGCTTAACCCAGATGGGCCCCTGTGGCTCTTATTAAGCCTTAACACTTTGACTTTATGACTTTATGCAGCATCACGCACAATCATAGTGATGTCATAGCATTGCGCTTCTAGCGTTCCTGCTGCTCCTGGAACTTTCAAGGAGGGGGGAGGGGGGACAGCTAAACCAAGATGAAACCAGGATGCCTAAACCAAGTGGAAATTCTCCGTAATCTGGTGAAAATCCAACCCAATGGATGTTGAAGTTATGGAAAGAGAAATGTAATGATAACGTGACTAGCTATTGTGAACTATTGAGAGCAATAAGTGTTGCATATCATTTTGTCAGCAAATCATTTGTAAGGACTCCTACACCACCAATCACAACCGTTACCAATGCGCGAGTTTGTACTGAAACTCTCGACTGCCAGCGGAAATGAGACAGCACCGAGATCAACTGGTGGCAGAGCCGATGGCGTGACGTCAGTAGGGCGCTCTTCTTCAAGCACGTATAAATGAAACAGCCACAATAACATAGGTGCATGTCGAACTGCACAGTACAGATCCCCATGTAAGACCGGACGAATTTACCCGACCGGCAAACTTATACAGCGCATCAATGACTCGAAATATATATATATATATATATATATATATATATATATATATATATATATATATATATATATATATATATATATATATAAATATATATATATATATATATATATATATATATATATATATATATATATATATATATATATATATATATATATATATATATATATATATAATACTAAACAGTTGCGTAATTATCAGAGATTAGTGGAAACGCATCACAAAATCAGGTCAAGTTTGTTTTACCAATCATGGAAAGAAAGACAAGAAATACAAGATCGGATAATTCCAGACCAACGGTATCAAGTAACCTCGGCATCATCAAGGGATGATGGATACGTTCATGCTTTCTTTGTCCATTACACGAAACTGCTTCGGCTGTGCTTGTCTGTAATGTTCGAACTCTCTCTATGGTGTTCTTAATTGAGGAGGCAGATCAAAGTTTGCAAAGTAACTCCTCGAGCTGTTTGGCTATTTATCGCAAAATATTATACATATTGGAATCCGGGGAGGTAAGTTGTAATACTCCATCAGGAAAGACACAGTCAGATTCCCCTTGCTTTATTGTGTGCGAAAGCACGTAACGCATATGTAAACGTATCAGTATCGATGATAAGAATGGGCGTACGAGGTCTGACTTTTACGGAACTCGCATGTTAAAGTCGGACTATATGTGCAAGTATATTGCAACTTAAGGGTCACAATGTGCATAACTCGGTTGAAAGCTACATGCCATGTTATAGCCAGGGCTTGATTCTACTTGAATCCACGCGGCGTATCTAGATATTCGTGATGTGAGTTTAGATAAAGGTAATGTATTCGTACTTTAACACATTTATCTATGGCGACCGGCGGGCAAAGACCAGCGGCAGAAAGCACTATGAGTGGATCGGTCCTTAGCGCTATGTCGGGGTAGGTCCAGGCCTGGCTGAGGACCGGGTTGGGGCTGTCGGGGTGAGTCGGGGACTGGTTGGGGGCCGAGTCGGGCTGTATAAGGGTGGGTCTGGAGCTGGACGGGGACCGGGTCTGGGGCGGGAACAGGGTGGGGGACTGGGTGGGGACGGGGCTGGGGCTGTGTCGGGGTGGGTCGGCGACGAGGTGGTATCGGATCGGGGCTGTATCGGGGCAGGTCGGGAACTGGGTGGGAACTGGGTCGGGGACTGGGTGGAGACCGGGTCGGGGACTGGGTGGAGACCGGGTCGGGGACTGGGTGGAGACCGGGTCGGGGACTGGGTGGAGACCGGGTCGGGGACTGGGTGGAGACCGGGTCGGGGACTGGGTTGGGACCGGGTGGGGACCGGGTCGAGGCTGTGTCAGGCAGACTTGTGCTCGACTCGGGTTGAATCGAGAATCAACTCATGACTCAATCGTTTTTGGATGAGTCATGAGTTGAATCGATTCTTTTCCCCAAAATATATCTTGAGTCGTGAGTTGAATCACATCTTTCTAAAAAATAAATGAGTTGAATCATGAGTCAATCATTCAAATCACAATGAGTCATTTGAGTCTTGTGACTCAAATGCAAGTTATGAACAAATTATATAAAGCATGTATCTGTATGAATATTATTTCATGACACAGAGTAGGGAGTAAAAACACAGCATAATTATTCATGCTTAGCAATACAATTGTCAACTTGTCATCTGCCAGTGAGTAAGAATGAGGGGTACTGAAGTTATTTACCAAAAACCAAGGACAATAACTACAAATAATTATTAATGTTAAGCTTAGTATTCACAATCAGTATCATGCATGAGTCAATCCTAGTGCCAGGAGCACAACACAGAAATGGGTTGTAATTGTGAAAAAGAATATGGAACCGAAACGGTCCTGCACTGCAATGGGCATCTGCACTGGATAAAATTGCGATGGTTTGTTATTTGTCACACGCGCACCTGATATCATATGAGACGCGCGTGTAACAAATAACAAATCCAAGGTACCTTTACTAGAAGGTAGATCGAAGTTTTCCTTCAAGCCCGCATGACGTCATCAGAAAGTTTTTAAATATGGAATCAATTTGGTTGCAGAGGACTTTTCTCAAATCATAGGCAATGGTCACTATTATCTAGACCCAGGGCATGATGCATTCTTCCTTGATGAATCTTGCATGGATTATTGATGATACATGCATGATTGAACTTTTATGTACAATACCATTGTGATCTAGGAATGCCTTCCTGAAACTTTCAATAAGTTTCAGTCTGATTTCCTGTAGTATGAATTCAGCATCTAGATATAATGTTGGAATGGAACACATCTCTGTTTCAGGTGTCATGCCTTACTGTGCAGTACCAGAGGATAGAAGTGGAACAGGGCAGGCAACTTTAATAAAGAAGAAATCTGGTTACACCATTTTCATCAGGACTCTGCCTAAGCAAAATATCTTGGCACACAATAAAACATGTGTCTAAATTGTCAAATGTAGGGGAACCAAGAGTATGCTCGAAGTATTTAAAAGAAATTGATAAGAGAAGAAACCTGAAGCAAGAACTGTTTAACCTTGCCTCTTTGCAGAGAAGCAAATGTCTGCTACCATCAGCTATTCCCACCATAATAGTCACACCAGTCAAAACCCAGGGTAATCCTGAAACT